>NMRA01000731.1:9948-118995 GCA_002633005.1 Phoronis australis | reverse complement strand
CGTTTGTTTGAGCCAATACAGTATACAGCTTTCCACCAAGGCTAGGTGATGCAAGACATTATTCTTTGTTGCATTATAGTAACTGGTCTTGGCTAATTATCATTTTATGGCCTGGTCATCCATTCAGCCAAAAGTAGTTCCAGAGGTGGCTTATCAGCCAATTATTCACGCATGCTGACTCACAATAGAAGCCTGATAAGAGTGAAGGTGGATAAATGTGGTGTTCCTACAGTTTCTTGTTTTAGTGGATGTGTTCACGACATGATGCGGGCGACAAGGAACAATTTGTTGTGCAGATGCACATTAACTCCCTCAGGATCAAAACTACGTTTCGTATTAGTTTTCCCTAGCATCTTCCTATCATACGTACACCTACTTAACTCAATATTAAGAGGACTTTGTGAACGAAAGGACTGAGGGTCCACACAGAGCTGCTTTATGCTTGGCTTCAACTTCAATTTGAGTAACAGCTCTGTAACTGTGAGACCTTGGATATGTAGTAAACAAATTTCCATCTGGTTGTGTGGTTCCAGGGTGGTTCTGTTAAATCTTTTTTCTCGTTACATGGTATATATTTCGTATTTGAAGTTCCCGAAGAACAAAGATAAGGTATTTTGCTATACGTATGTGAACTATTGTAAAAATGGACAATTTTTGTGAATAAGGTTTAAGATATCCTTTTTTAATGACCTGGATGTGTGGGCAAAAATTCACTAATAAAACTCCATGATTCAAATCAACAGGAAATAACTCTTAGAAATAACAGAACACAAACGAAACTCACTAATGTTTCTATCATGAATGTCATCTGCCTCTGGTACGTGGCTATAAATCACTGCTGCTCATTCCATTTGCTACAGCGATATTGAACAGAACAACACTGGATGACCGGAGGGGCCACTAAAATTACTAGTACTCACCAAAAGCCAATGAAGAAGTTAGCGTAAACATTACAGAAATATGCTGGCAAAGTAATAATAACAATAACAACAGTATGAAAATTGATATACAGAAAAATCTCATCAATATTGGATAAAAAATAATTGGAAGAATTAACATTTTTCAAAGTATTCTGACGTTGTTGTGAATGCCCATATTAACTTAAAAATGTCTGTTGGCAGGTAGTGAGTGTATAGAACTTTAAATTTATATGTTTATTTGGTGCTACAAATATTTTGTGAAAAACAAGAAAAAACAAACGTCACGTGTCTGCCATATTGCGTCTTAAATAGGGCTGTCATAGATTACACAGCCGGCGACACTCCAGTCTCGCTGTATTTACCTACAATGCCGTAAAAATTCGTCAGGTACATTTGCTGCCTCGTTTTCAAGCAACTAGAGTTTCACATATTATTTGTTGTTGTCTGATTCTCAAGAATTTTTTCTCCGTTGCATTACTCTATTCGTCCTTCCAATGCCAAAAAAGTATTACTGCTGGGCTGTTGGCTGCAACTCCTACGTGCACAAGTTTGATAAACTGGGCAAATACCCATGAATGTGTGATTTGAAATTCTTCGCCTTTTCGATAACTGAGGGCGTTCTCCCATTCAGTGACTACCAGAAATAGAGAGGTTGTGAGCATGCGATAATTATTTTTCTAGCTCCTTTGTTAACTAGGGAGCACACGCAGGCCAATCATCTACCGGACTTATTACTGACCACAAGCGAATAGCCAAACCCAGTGTGCGTTGGTACGTTGGGATAGAATAGATTGTCTTAACTTCAGTTGTTAAGTTGGGTGATTTTGGTGATTGAAAAACTAAACATAATCTGCATTTGAGCATCGATTCAGAAATGTATTGATTTATATTCCAACATTTTATAACTTAGCTTTTATTTTTAACAGCACAGCCCATTCTGGCTAGATATTATCTTATCGGAGATTAGAGCAATTACCGAACAAAAGAGAACTCAGACCCTCCAACCATAAATCCCAGAAAGGACTAATCAGTGGTGTAAGAATACTGGCTACAGCAGTCATCCACCCAACTTGTTGTTGTGCTTACATTACCCAACAAGTTGGACTCAATGTGAAAACACCGTTATGACATCAATGAGATGTGCGAAAATGTGCCTGATTTTGAAAACTAGGTCACATGGGACATATCGCCGTGTAATCCGGGACGGCCCTATTGGCAAGATATTGCGGGACTAACAGTAGCTGCATATCATGGACTTCAAATGGCAAGGACTCTGGAAGTCAAATATCTGTGCAAATATGAATAACTTGTGTAAGAAAAAATGTTTTAATGCCCAAATAATGAACGAGTTAGGTGTTTTAATTTTAAAATTCAACTTGGGCCAGATTGATATTAAGTGAAAATAGACGTATATAAGAATTATTAAAACCAAAAAAGCAGAATTGATGGCCAACTTGTGAATGTGTGCAAGGGAGTGAACAGAGAACCTTCCTGGGATATAATGCTAAAGCGATTTCTGAGGCTGTGCTCGTTTTTTTTTCAAAATTTAAAAAATGGTCAAATAATTTTTATTTTCAATTACAAGCCTGTTTTTTATTTTAATAAAAAATATATTTAATAACATCAGTTATTCTTCAGATCAATGAAAAATCACTTGTTAGTCCCGGTAGTCCCTACCTCACCAGGACTTGATGTTAATACTTTTGATCAACAAATTAAACCAGATGTGACTAATTACACATGACAGCGATGAGAAACTTTCGAATATATCTTCAACTCGTCAAAAATACAAGCAGATGATCTGGTTCACGTAGAAAGCACTTTTATCAACAATTGACGAGAAGAAACGTAACCCTGCATTCAGCATGGGGCCGTAACAATAACGTGAGGATCATCGCAGTTTGGTCATATTTACTTTTCAGGTTTCGAACATAGTTTTCCGAAAAAAAAACTTATACTCCATCGTCAGACAACTCTTTGGTGAATTGACTTGTTCTCTAATGTATTTTTCTACGTCTCTGTGGTTAATTATCGACACATTTTAAGATTTAATATCCAGGTTGGACTCGAAAGACCGGCCATTTAACTCACGCAATGTAAATTTCCGCTTTGTTTATCGCAGTGAGCCTCGCTTTGGATTTTAATGTCTGCCGCGTCAGTTAGGTCTATACTTCGGCTTGTGGGTCACACCATCATATAACATTAAATGAACTCAATGACAATATGACCACCATGATTTCAAGCAAATGAAAAAGTGCCATCTGCCATTCCAGTGATGTATTATTAGGCCAAAAAAGAAAGTGACTTATTAGGCCAAAAAAGCATGCTTGATTCTGGATTTTTTAAATGCAGTATCTTTAGTTGCTTATTTTTTCAAAAAATAAAAACTGAAATGAGCAAAAGTATTTGAGGGTTTTTAAATCAATTCTAAAAAGTTTTAGGTGGGGGAGGGCTAGCAGCAGTCAGGCCATTGCCATTGGTGACAACAATCACGGAAATGATGTCGCAATTGTTAAAATTCTCTTTTGCATGTTTTTTAGCCCAAACAACCTAAACGGACACCAACGTTTCCTATTCATTGCCGGGTCATAGCATTGTTAGGCAGTCGTAACCTTGTTGTTCTGCTCTCTCATGTGGCACTAGTCAATCTGCATAATGCCATATATGGAAAAAACTTGTTTTTAATGCAGTTTCATGCCTGTCTGCCACTTTGGAAGGACAAAACCATGTAGGTAATTGGTTTTCAAAACTGGGGCGAAAGATGGATTTTTTATAAACTTGTTCTGGCACAACTGAACGAGGTCTAATTGTACGAGTCGTTTGCAACAACATCACCGCAGAAGCTACATGTAGGACACAACAGCTACCGCAACTTAACATTAATTTAAGTTTGTTTCCACATTTGAAAGCAAGCCTTTACTGTTGTGCATCCTTTGCAGGTAATTATGCATCGTTAGGCTAATCATGGCGTTTCAAACCTTGCTAACCCTTGCTACCTGCCATTGAGCAGCTTCAAAAAACCTTGACTGAATTTAATATGAGCAGGAGCTTTTTTATTTTTTAGTGAGTGTGACTGGTCTCAACATGAGTTAGGGCACAGACCAGAGAACCAACTGTGCTTTTTTGGCCTGATGTGTCCCAACAACATGATATCAATGACACTTTACAACAGAGTACAAAATCATACAAAAGCCATGGAGTAACCCGGGTGAGAATTTTACACGTTTGACACGCTTTTGAGCGTGTCAAACGTGTAGAAAAACGTGTAATACGTGTCAAAATTGCCACGTTAATGTGTAAAACGTGTAAAAACATGACACGCTAGCGTGTCAAACGTGTAAAATTTGCCACGTTAGCGTGTCAAACGTGTAAAATTTGCCACGTTTGCGTGTCAAACGTGTAAAATTTGCCACGCTAGCGTGTCAAACGTGTAAAATTTGACACGCTAGCGTGTCAAACGTGTAAAGTTTGCCACGTTAGCGTGTCAAACGTGTAAAGTTTGCCACGTTAGCGTGTCAAACGTGTAAAATGTGACACGCTACGGTGTCAAACGTGTAAAATTTTACACGCTAGCGTGTCAAACGTGTAAAATTTTGACACGNTTTGGTCTCAACTTAAGCAAAACAAAATTTGGCGAGTCCAATCTGTCTTCATTCCATTTCCGTAAACCATAACAGGTGGCGAAACCATAAATTAATATGGTCACGATCTGTCTTATGGCTAAAACTTGATGCAATTTCGCTATGACACAGCTGATTCCGTGTATTCGGGGCAGTCAAAATTCCTGAGTTTATCAAGTAAATTGCAAATTTTTGTTTGGCATGTGACAGGCAATTTCACGTTCATACACTGACTGAGCTAACACCTTAAAGACTAGCCTAGTGATCCAAGACATTAGTGTTTTCACATTTTTGCTCCTTTGATGGACTAGCCTGCACAAACTGGTGATAATAGTGTCCAATAAATTTATAATCCCTCAAGTCCCTCAGATCACACCACAACCATCATTTTGCATTACTACGGCATATAAATTTTCAGTATCTTTTAATGATTTTTAAAAAATTTTCTGTCCTAAACCTCAATCTAGCCTAAATTTTGGTCTTAAGATAATTCATTACCTTGGTTACCAAGGACTGAATTTCTCAAATAAGTTTTTGAGTATTAATAGTAAACCCATAAAAACTACATTTTTAAAGTAATTAGTGATCACAGAATCTTACTATACGCACAAAAATACAACCTAGGTCTTTGTACCGTAATCACGTGACTGTCTCTTCTAAAGAATCTCTATTTACCTGGAGATTGCAGTTATTTTCATAAACTTGAATTAGTTGCATAAACTTGAGAATTCTTTTACTTTTTTCATTAGCTGCAAAGGTGTATCTCAAGGGCTTTTAAAATGCATTCTAGCTCAAGAACTTCCATATAAAAAATGAAGATGTCAACATTCTTTGAAAGAAACGAGAGTCACTGAAATGTTTTTGAAGCAAACATAACTTACTATCATGTGGTTACACATCTGGAAATTGCTTTTGTGCACGTAATAACATTTTGCAATCTTCAAAGATTTAAAAAATATGTAATTTTATGGATCTACTATTAATTCCATCCTAATGCTAATGAAGGTAGTCTTATGACTCACGTTTTAAGGGCAAAATATTGCTTAAATTAGACCAAAGACTGAATTCGTTGACTAAATTTTCATGAAAGGATCCCCAAGTTACTAAAGGTAATAACAAAAGATAGACCATACATGTAGTACAAATAATACTGAAAAGTAAAAAATACACAATACAAGCACCAAATCCCGTACAACGAGCCTTGGGTTTACATTTGCTTGCATGCAATGAACTTCCATGCTTTTAGTTTGAAGCTGGAGAGATGACTGCACACTAATTGATTTGGTTACACTCAACTTCATTAACAGCAAACATGTCACAAAAGACCTGGCCAGTTGGCTGCATGGTTCAACTGTGAATAAGTAAACATGTGACTCACACCTACTGGTCTCCTTCACTTCTGAACAGAAGCTTTGTTTTAATTGTTGTTTTCATCGATTAGATAGTAATGGGGTAAAAAAGGTTCCATCTCCTTGCTGTTTCATTTTAAAATGCAGAACAAAAATACCAGAGAGCAATGAGTGAGGTCACTTGTGAACAGCCCACCCAGGAATCATTTTAGGCGAGACTCCTACGCTAACATTTGGGATTTAACCACACCGTCTACAAGCGACAACCCGTCCTAATGGATTCGCAAATTAATGCTCGTAGTTTAGCTTCGATGCTGAAGAAATTCTATTTGCTAATTTCTCTTATAATGCATAGATTTTAAAAATTCACAGACGGCTACTATTTATTTTTCAACACTGATGTTGGTCGTTTCCTTACTTATTTCTAAATTTTAAACTTCGAAACTTGTACGCTAAACAGGCATGTTGGTTTACGACCATAGTTATCTGGCATCCAACACGTTCAGCCAAGCCCAGCGACTAGCTCACTTTAATCTGTGATGGAGCTATCAAGCCTTTGATGTGCCAAGGACTTCGCTGGCCACTCCAGGGTAAACAATACAAGCCTTCCCCTCTACTCGCCTGCATATTCTGTTAGCGTTACCCGGGTGAGAATTTTACATGCTTTTGAGCATGTCAAACGTGTAAAATTCTCACCCGGGTGAATTTGCCTAATGAAAACCAGGAGCAGCACAACTACAACAACGGTAGGCTTCTTTAAAAGTGGTATTTATGTATCATAAGAATGGACACTAGATGGCGCAGAATATGTCAATCCTGTCCACAAATGGGAAGGCATCGTCATCTCCTAAGAGAGCCCTATTTGCAAATTCCACAAAAATTCATCAACAAACTCTGAAGATACAGACGGAAACAAACATAAAAATTAAAATTGCCACTAGGAGGTATAGTAGTAGTCGCATCTGTCCCAAAGAAGTTGGAATTCATTGTCAGGCTCATAGGAAGACACTATCGCCAAAACCTCAAAAACAATAAAAAAGCCACTATGTGGCAAAGAATATATCAAATCATTCCGAAAACAAAAAGCAACATCATGATTTCCTTAGTAGATGCGTTAGGTTTACCACATTTCGTGATAATATGTCAGAACTCTGAAGCTACAGAGAAAGATGTATTAAGACTAAAATTTCCACAAGGGGCACACTCTGCAGTAGTTGCATCCACAAGAAAGCCATCATCACCTGTTGTCACATTCACTTGCAAAATTTCACAAAGTTTCTGCAAGGATTTGGAGATACAGCCGCGAATACAAGAAAAATAACTTTGCCACAAAGAAGCGCCAAGGTAGTCAGACCAGTCTGAAAATTAATGTCAGCCATGCTCTTCTCAGTAAGATTACATTCGTCAACTTTTATGATTCTCGATTCTTTGATGGGTTTTGGGATAAAGAGGCGGATGCCAAAAAAGACTCGGAAATAGTGAAATTGGCCACTAGGTGGCAAACAGATGTCATATCTATTCCAAAACAGGAGAGCCACTGTCATTTTCTTAATAGATGCCCATTTGCCAAATTTCACAAAACCTGTCAAAGAACCCCCGAAGATGCAGTGGCATTAAAGCGAGGCTCAATTTGGCAACATGTAGCTTGCCAATGCGACCTCAGATTTTGTTGGGAAAACTGGTCAAAATCTCACATCGCCTTGAAGATGCCAAACTTTTGAAACAATTTAATGCGTGTAAAAGAGTTTAGTTGGTGGACTGAGCTTGCACTTAGTGAAAAGATCAAGCTAATAAATGGAATTGCTCTTTATTGAAGTTACATAATTACCTGCCACTATTATCTGATGAAACATACAATAAAGAAGAGTTCTTGCTTCAAAACTTATGCGGCTCACTTCTTAAAGCTAAAACATATGCAAAAAGGTGCTAATGAATCAGTGCACTGGACAGGGTTTCACACGACAGACGACATGTTCTTAACCATTCCACAAAAGTTTGGAATGACTGTTCATTGAAAACGTCTATTAACACGTAGCCCACCCTAATGGCCGTCAATAAAGCTTGATCGATGCCAACAGCTCGATGTGCTCCAAAGTCAGTGTCAGTGTCTTAACTACCATGTGCGCAAGAAAACAACAGTTACACAACTTTTATTATTGCGCACTACAAGCCAAATTTCCACATGACCTTCTGCATAATAATTTTGCATTCAATATGCAGGTATGGCACACAGTCTGGCATACGATGGACAAAGGTGATGGCCTTGTGAACACATATGGATATGCGGGTGGATGAAAAATGGATTTGGGTCAAATACCCCCAGAGCTTCAATGAGACAACTTTGGGAACTAATAAGCTAGACAACAACTTTGTGTCTCTATCTTGTCTCCTGGAGATCCCCGTCAATGACAAGCCTACTCTCTGACTCACTAGTGAGAAAGCCATTCAATATAGCAAGACAAATGTCAATACTAATAACTAGATAGTATACACATAATGTCCTTTATTAGACCCTACAACTACAAAAGGCCTTATCTACAATTATTTACAGGGAAAGCTAATGTTGATAAATTCTCTATATTCAACAATAACTTACCACTGGAGGGGCCAGATGAGAAGTGTGGACTATGTAGCATTATCTCATCACAGGATCGCCACTGGCACAGTTCACCTCCAGTAGTTCAACCAGCCAGCACATCACCATGTTGACATCTGGCTTAGTTTAATTCACCAAGCAACAATTTACCCAGTTACACAACTGCATGGGCGCACGCACGATAAGGACGTTACTTTGAACTCTGAGACCCAAAAAAAATGCTCGAAAGGTTGCCAGAAGTTCACTGACAAATATGTCTACGTGCATTCCAGCTCTGTCTATGTTGTGACATAGTTGCATAAACATGTAATAACTACTGCAAATTGTTCCTCTTGGACATTTGTATGAAACCGTGTTCAGAAAATTTCAACAGTGTACTTTTGCCTTCATTGACACATGACAACACAGCAAAAGGGATGGCTTTAAATTTTGACCTTAACAACTGTTTTAAGCAAGTGAACTTTAAATAGCAACAGAGTTATGCAAATACTTGAAAATCAGCGGACTCCTTTGAAAATACCTCCTTATATTATTCGTAGGTTAAATCAAAACTGAAAAACAATTTTATAAGGCCTGTCCTCCCAGAGCAAGTATGACCTTTTGATTAATTTGCTAATCAATGAAATATCTCTATGCAATATCTGCATCATTCCTATTAGAAGAACTTTTCTGTAATACCTCCATAAAATTCAGGGAACAGTCCAGTGATGAGGTCAGATTGACCCAATGAGGCCACAGACAGCTATTTAGAGATGCAGACAAACCACAGGCTAGACACGAAGGGCTCACGAAGGGAGTTCAGTGAATCAATTTGAAAACATACATATGTGAATCCTGTGTTCAGTGCCACTCACCTGAGACTGTTTAAACAAATATTAACGGTGCTTTTTGGTAAACAACTGGCAATGGAAGAGTAAATGACATTAATTTACAGAATTTCACCTAATATTCCCATGATCTGGCAAGTTGCCAGGTGGCCATACACAGGCTACCAATGACAGTGCATGAGGTCATCCAATGACCTGTTAGACTACCATAGTTCCTGCTGGAGGGATACCAGCAGATTCCAATCTCTCCTGACTGGTGATTTGCTATAAAAATGACATATTGCAACTTGGCAACAGGATTCTGGCCCTCACAATTTGGGCACAGAGTGGTTGCCTTTACATTTATTTTTGTTCTGAATCAGAAAACTGACAACTGCATCTCTGAACAATACTTAAACATGCGTGCATGCAGCCTAAAAAAATGGGAAGGCTTGAATTTTTGAGAATGTGGACCTTTAACTAAGATTCATGGGATACGTTCAGAGCTATGAATTGTGCATTCGCTGAATTTTGGTAGTTCATGCCTTTTCAATGGACTTTTGTCTCGCTTTCTACTTTTTTAGGAGTTTTTGTTTCTCTTGGGCGGACATTTTTTGCTCACTTCTCCAAATGAGGGGGCTCGTTCGAGCCCCTGAGCCCTCCCTGGGTGCGGGCATGTTAAAAACTAATCTTTTAAAATAGATTCGCATCTAAACTAATCACACTTCAAGTAGCAGTAATGCTGCTCCTAAACAACACAAAGGCCACTGGTATATGGGGTACATTAGCAGCTGGAGTGCTGTGAACCATGGACGACAACTTGACAACTTCAATGTGACCCGTTCTTGAACCCGCTATGACCAAACCCCCGGATATCAATCAGCAAAAACTGATTACAATACCCAGCAACTTCAGAACATGAGCTACTCAGGTCACCAAGACCACTCACACAGGGTGGCTGACAGTGTCGTGAATTTATATGAGGGGTAATCTTTCACCATAATCTTAGAGTATCTTGCAGCTACAATGATAAGGCTAAACCAAAGTTAAGGTTAAACCAAAATCGCAATGAAACAAATCAACTAATTGGTTCTGACCCATCTTTCTCACTGAAGTAATGGACTCCACTCGGGCCTGTAATGTGTAATTAGGATGAAGGATAACCGATTACGAAACACAAAAGGATTCACCCCAAAACATGAACCAAAACAAAGAATTAAAAGATGGCAATGAAGACGGTGTTTAATGTGCTTGCTCTGAGGAGGTAAATATGATTACCTTACAATTTAAGTGGAAGCGTTCGAAAATGCATAAGTGTTTTTTCAAAAGTAAAAACGCACACTCAAGCCCACCCTCTCTCAGAATTGCACAAATAAACCAGTGCAGATGAGTGCTTAATGAGTGTTGGAAATTAAACTAATTTAAAATCTATCAGTTTATGAAGCGCAATAATCTTAACAGTGGTCTGAGCAGAGCATCAACGTAAACTGCGAGGTTAACTAAACCGTTCATACCAGCTTCAGTATATAGGACATCGAAGTAAAGATTAGGTGACGCTGTTGTCATTGACGTAATCGCAAGTTAGCACTGCATGCTAAGATTCTTTTTGATGTGACAATTTGGGAACATTTACATGTGCTAATTGACATGACACTTATTTTTAATTCGACTGGTGATTATTGGAGCAAAATATAAGGAACTATTAGCGACGACACTGCCCTTCAGTTGTTAACAATAACAGTGGCCCCTGGCAATAACTTCGATGGGACTGAAGTTGACCGTTCATAGTGCACCGCAGCATCGATGCTCCGCTGTTAAATCCGCCTGTTTACTGCAAAGTTAACAGGCGCTGTTAACTTTGGTCCTGCACCGAAGTTAACCACTCATGCTGACCGCAATTCCCCAAAACATCGACGCGTCAGCGGTAGTATGAAAGGCCCTTTAGAAAACCCCCACTGAACTACCGTACTCGTCCGGGTTACCGCCCAAGGTGCTTAAATTGGGAAACTAAAAAAACAGGGGGTGGGCGGTAAGCAGAGCATGGGCGCTTAAAATTGAAAAATTGAAAATTTCGGGGGTGGGCGGTAAGCCAAGCATGGGCGGCAACCCAGACAAGTACGGTATATTCAGTTAACTGTACAAAAATACAAAGTCAAAACTACTATTACGGAGCTCAAAAATGTATTACAGATAAAAACTCAAGTTTTCAAAGTTATCGATATACACATAATGACTCGTGCACTGTTTTCTTGTGCTCTGCACACATTACCTAATAACACAGCAAAAATAACGGTTGTATTCATTAACAATTTCCAGAAATAACAGAATTTCCACTATTGACCGAAACTAAGGAAAATTAAACCCCCCATTTCTCCACTACAATAACAAATAATTGTTTGATTTACCAATATGAGTCTATTGTTGACGTTAATGTCTGGGTCACATCATTCAATTTCATATAAAATCTTTTATTCATAAAGATTCCTTAAAAATTTTATTTCAGTGTTTACTTCCAACCCCTGCGAATTAAGTTCAGTTTAACATCTACAGATGTTCTTAGTTACAAAACAAGATTTTGGAGCAAAAAGATTAATAGGAGACATTCTGTAATCGCTGCGAAATTAGATCAAATCAATGGCTGTAAAATGACCACAGAAAGTGAACAGAGCACGAGAGGTAAGGTCACCTACCAGGATAGCAGAAAATCTGTGAGCCATCTATCACTATCAGCCCCCATCACCTACAGTTAAACCCAGGTAAACAACCAGTACTTAATAGGGACCTAATTGTGCGTAACTACATACAAAGCAAAGCTGTAAAAACAATATTGCGCCACATGGCAATCAGTAAACCAAGAACGTAACACATACCTAGATAACGAAACGTGTTCAAATTCTTGTTCTAATACCATTTGCAGAATGCTTTATATTCGAGTCGTGCCATTTTCTACCCATGCCCCCCAGCCATGCAACGCAGCTCAGTAATCACCGCAATATTAAGTATCGTGTATACAACACGGGTATAAGATGTTTTTGTAACTTGAAATAGCTATTTAGAAAACTATTTGATCAGGCAATAGAAACTTCAATGCTATGGCGACAAATAAAATTAAGAAATAATTACAGTTACTGAACCTTTCGAGCCTGAGTGAGTGGTCCAGAACCAATTGTTATGTAGTGAAAGACAGTTGATAACCACAAATAGAAACTGTCCATCCAGTGATACATCATTTTTCCATGTTTCGTATGAGTAACACAAAATAAACCCTTTATCACAGCTACCGCCAGACAATGTTTTGAGAAACTTTGGGCATTCCTAATGTCAAGAGCGTTTGAAAAATGAAAAAGACCAGTCTTCCACTTGGCAAATTATATTTGTGTGAAATTGGTGAGCTTTTACTGCAGGTCTTGGGAACAAAGTTTATTCCTAACTTAAACCATAGAGACAACAGATTCGCAACTCCGGCATTTTCTTGCGTACTATCCTAGAGTAGGCACCACAATCCTAAATTATCCGTTTCAGTTTCCGGTGTATTGTGACGACACAACAGCTGACCATGATTAGCAGACAACGTACTTGCCGGAAAATTTGGCCAGGTGTTGATAGTGAATAATGACGTCATTGCTTCTGTAAGAGCACATATTTCGTCCATTGAAAGTATACGGAGTTGGCGGTCCATGTACTATAACCTATACTTAAACTGACACCCAACTTTGGTAAATGGCTACCTACAATTTACAACTGATTAAGTTCGGTCAGTTTAAGTACTCGAGGACATGTCCATACTTTCAAATTGCTTCTATGAGCATGCTGTATCAGCGACAAATTCCAAAGCAATTTAAGAGTTCACTGAGTAGTGTTTTTAACAATGGAAACGGGTGAGTTACTGACAGTTGAATAGGCAGAATGGCAGCATTTTCCATTTTGCAAAGTCTGGATTGACAGGACACTATTTTTTGTAAAACTTGCTAACTAATTGAATATCATATCAAATAAGTCATTGGCTAACCACATGTTACTCTTTTGTAATATTAGTTAGCAATCTACATTAGATTAGAAATTATACATCTAGGATCAGTCTGAAGGCCAACTTTGCAAATGAATTTCGCAATATAACATTAAATTACAGTCCATGCCAAAAGAAAATGCACACCATTGTGTTCTTTTGGCAAGTCGGATATAATGTGCGCGTACTTCTACAGCCAGTTTGATGGCCGTCAATGGAAGAAACTGGTTCTCAAAATACAGACACAATATATCCGACCATTATTTTTTTATGACAAGTCAGTTCCCTCTATAGAATTTTTTCTACCTCATTCCGGCAGACCATGACAGGTAATGACTTGACACGACGCGTCACACCAGCGGTTATATTTTCTCACAATCTTTTGATGCATCCACAACAGTCCATCACAGAGGCATCGTTAAAAAATCCCCAGCCACCAACACAAGAAACACAATTTAGCATTTATTTTTTCCAACACTCTCCTTCAATTCTGACACACTTATTCCACCATTGCTCATGTTTTGCAATCCCCTCTTGGAGCAAGCTCTAACATCTTAACCACATCGAGAACAACTCGGGTACTTTCGATTTCCCCTCGGTGGTGAATCTTATGGTGGTGAATGTTATGCGCTGAATGTCAGTCATACAGCCAATCACTGTCCACGTGTCGTGTACATTAATCACCATATGACTGAAGTCCATACAATGAGGCTAAGAAAATATCTTAGAAGCGTGTTCAATAGAGTGAGCGCCCGCGAGCGATTTGAGCGCCTTCGTCCTGAACAGCTGTGTTCACGTTAGCGCTCGCAAGCGCTCGCGAACAACCTCGAGAGCATGTTCGCTTAGATTTCCAAGATGGCGTCCTGCAAAGGCTTCACGTCTGCAACATATGAACCCATTAATTATGGTTCTGCAACACAAAAACTAACCTCAAAAGTTGACTGACTCATCCGAAACTGCGACTTAAATTGCGGGTCGCTGTAGCGAGGAACAGTTTCCTCGACGTAATTTTCGATTCTTGTCGGGCCAAAGCCTTCACGGTTGTTGTCTTGGGCTGCCGATATTTATAATTATTGGCAAAGATTAATCATATTTATCGCTCAGTACTCCATAGGAAGAACTGTTAGTGTTAAGCTCATCGGCTAAGATGTTCAACACAATCTGCTTCAGAGTCGCCATACTGGATCGCACAGTGAGCGCTCACAGCTGTTCAGGAGCTGTTCCTTGTGTTCGCGAGTACACGTTAGCGGGCGCTCACTCTGTTGAACACGCTTCAGGTTTTTTTAATGACTCCCAGCCCCTAAATATCTGTCAACGGTATCTATTACACCATCATTGCTACAGTAATGGTGCCCATGCAGGAAAGATTTCAATTTTGAATCTGGCAAATACAGATGGAAACATGTTAATTTTCATTTAAAACTGCATTGGTTTACAGCCACCTCCTACTGTCAGTGGGGTTGGTGCCATTGTCTAGAAGCAACTGCACTCCAGTTCCAAGCATTTCTTCTTTGATTGCCTTCTTCAATTTGCTGATGAGTACCGTATTCACCCTAATAGGTACCCAGGGCACTTAGAAAAATTTGCTTCAGGAAGGGGGGGCTCTTATTATAGCCCAAAAATGGTTGAAACCCGGTCTCCGAAACATGTGAAATCGTAAGCCAGAATTCAGCAAATTTACGCTGTGACGCATCTGTAACCTATGACAGAGTTTCTACAAAATTGCAGTGCATTGCTATATCAAACTTTATTGTTAAATTACGAGCTTTTTTCAGAAAATCCCAGTGCGAAAACTCGCCAACTGATGCCTGGCGACCGGCGATAGGTCAACTTGAAATTGAGAAAAATATAGTTTTGACTCAACAAATTACCCGATATCCTCCTTAAGTTTTCAAAATAGCGTCCCTAAGATTTTTAAGTTCCTGTGGAGTCGGGATTAACTACTACATATTAAGTCCAAACCTGCGCAAGATTGTACTACGTAACACGAGAAAAACGCGATGCAACGATCCGTTTTATTTAGCACTTGTTGATCTCATCTGCTAAAAAATTTTGAGAATTGTCTCGGTAAGGCCAATGTCATTCAGAGTCACCAGGTGACTGGATGCGCGACAGCCTAACAGTTATTTTTCGGAAGATTCGGGGGTGTAAGGGTGCAGAAGTGTTCACTATCAATGGGTCATTTTGACTTTAAAAACACCAATTACGACTAATCTAATAATTTCCCCTTAAAAATAATGCAAACGTTTTTTACGGTATTAGAAACTTTCGGAAATAACTGCCAGTATTTATTTTTTGCCGATGCTAGGCTACCCGTTTCATAAATAGATAGCTCCTGAAGACTAATCTTCGATGACAGATTCTTGAATGTAGCGCGCTTCCTAGCCACAAAGGTCAAGTTTCTATTAGTCGTCTATTCGTGGTTTTCACGTGTACAAAGAGATTTGGATTTTTGCTGAGGGAGAAGATCTGTACGGGATTACAATACAATACAATCCCTTTGACAAGTACGCTGCGTCTGTTCTGGAAAGCCAGACCATAATAGGACATGTCCCTTGCAAGATCAGCAAAACTTATTTTTACGCTCTTTTTGAAGCACGGCGGAAGCTTTAAGCATATAGTCACAGTTAAATACTGACATAGCGGCGACGGAGGCTAGTGGTCTACAATTTCCGCACACAATTTTTTTCAGGACTGTCGGATCTTATTGATAAATTGAAGATGTTACTGTAGAATTTTAGAACTGTAAGTAAGGCATTATTTTAGCAAAGTCTAAAAACGCGTGGGGGACGCTTATAGGGGCATTGGGAGCAAATATAAGGGTGAATTACAGTAGCAGTTTATTACAAATGTCTCTCATAATTAGTGTCAGCTCCAGAAGACAGGCAAATCCAGATATCCATCAAGTTCATTGTTAATTAAAGTCTTCTGCAATCTTTTGTCCTGCATCAGGACCCGCACACCAATTATGTACCATGCTTCACAGAGTTATTTCAAACAGTGCTTTAGACTGACCTGAATTAATATCCACAAATGGAATAATTACTATGCTCCACACAAAAGGAGCTTTAGATCAGTGTTCCAGATATCTGAGGGTTGATGGGTAATGACGGTTCTTGTACAAATCTATTGGCCTTAAAGTACAAGGTAGCAAGAAATGATGACCTCCTTCAAGAAGTCAATCATTAAGCATTCTTTCCCTGTCTTAAAACATAAAAGTCAACACGTTCCAACAGATGTCACCTCCTTTTTGGGACTTGCAGAACAAGCATGTCATGAAAAAATCCTACGTTGACACGCTGACCGGTCGAGATTGGGCAACTTGACTGGTTTGCACACCAAAGACTCTGCAGGTTCAGATCAAAGAACAATGCTGTTGTGGTTAATTAAATTGCCTCAGGCTGCTGATGTTATTGTTCCTTAGATAATGAGACCATCAAAATCACATTAGGGGAGACAATAGTATTTCCAAATTTTCCTTTTGAAAGTTTGTAAATAGCATACCGTATTTGAATAGTTCATGAAAAGCACATGTGGTAAGGTTTTTGAATTTTGAAAATTAGACAACGGAATGCGACTTTTACAACCTAAAATGTTTCTTTAACATTTCATTAATTATTCTTCCCATTAATTCTGCTGACTGTTCAACATAATTGGGCCAATTACCAAACCACCAGGCAGCAGTTGGATTTTGAGGTAAGCCAGGTGTCATGTACAATTCTTGGCATGATTCCAATGTTTGCTTTTGGCTTTTCAATTGAGGATTAGAGGTAAATCCATAGCACATGTCATGAACACATCCACTAAAACAAGAAACTGTAGGAACACCACATTTATCCACCTTCACCCTTATCAGGCTTCTATTGTGAGTCAGCATGCGTGAATAATTGGCTGATAAGCCACCTCTGGAACTACTTTTGGCTGAATGGATGACCAGGCCATAAAATGATAATATTAGCCAAGACCAGTTACTAATGCAACAAAGANTAAATACTGACATAGCGGCGACGGAGGCTAGTGGTCTACAATTTCCGCACACAATTTTTTTCAGGACTGTCGGATCTTATTGATAAATTGAAGATGTTACTGTAGAATTTTAGAACTGTAAGTAAGGCATTATTTTAGCAAAGTCTAAAAACGCGTGGGGGGCGCTTATAGGGGCATTGGGAGCAAATATAAGGGTGAATTACAGTAGCAGTTTATTACAAATGTCTCTCATAATTAGTGTCAGCTCCAGAAGACAGGCAAATCCAGATATCCATCAAGTTCATTGTTAATTAAAGTCCTCTGCAATCTTTTGTCCTGCATCAGGACCCGCACACCAATTATGTACCATGCTTCATAGAGTTATTTCAAACAGTGCTTTAGACTGACTTGAACTAATATCCACAAATGGAATAATTACTATGCTCCACACAAAAGGAGCTTTAGATCAGTGTTCGAGATATCTGAGGGTTGATGGGTAATGACGGTTCTTGTACAAATCTATTGGCCTTAAAGTACAAGGTAGCAAGAAATGATGACCTCTTTCAAGAAGTCAATCATTAAGCATTCTTTCCCTGTCTTAAAACATAAAAGTCAACACGTTCCAACAGATGTCACCTCCTTTTTGGGACTTGCAGAACAAGCATGTCATGAAAAAATCCTATGTTGACACCCTGACCGGTCCAGATTGGGCAACTTGACTGGTTTGCACACCAAAGACTCTGCCGGTTCAGATCAAAGAACAATGCTGTTGTGGTTAATTAAATTGCCTCAGGCTGCTGATGTTATTGTTCCTCAGATAATGAGACCATCAAAATCACATTAAGGGAGACAATAGTATTTCCAAATTTTCATTTTGAATGTTTGTAAATAGTATACCGTATTTGAATAGTTCATGAAAAGCACATGTGGTAAGGTTTTTGAATTTTGAAAATTAGACAACGGAATGCGACTTTTACAACCTAAAATGTTTGTTTAACATTGCATTAATTATTCTTCCCATTAATTCTGCTGGGTGTTCAACATAATTGGGCCAATTACCAAACCACCAGGCAGCAGTTGGATTTTGAGGTAAGCCAGGTGTCATGTACAATTCTTGGCACGATTCCACTGTTTGCTTTTGGCTTTTCAATTCAGGATTAGAGGTAAATCCATAGCATCTTCAAAATCTGATGACTGCTCAGTGTTTGAACATACATCTTGTACTGCAGTGTTTGCTCATATCAATATTCTAAAACAGCATAAACTCCAGCCCTAATAGTAATATGCCTGAGGTTTCTGCTACACGATGACTGTCACATGTCTGTCGATCAAGCTACCCACTTCTTATTGCAGCAGACCAAACTACTTTCCAAGAGTATTCATCAAGTCTGCATGAATTTCTTTCATTAATAACCTTTTTAATAAAAAAATATTTTATCACAGGGCTGGCCTCCATCTTCTCCATATTGCTGATTTATTGACTATGCACTTTCAAGTAGCGCCACCTGCTGATCATTGATTGAAAACCTCTTTTCTCCATAGTGCTACAAAGGTTTGCAAAATTCAGTTATGTATAAAAATTTAAGCTTCTGGGGGCCGTAAACCTTTTGAAACTACAATTGTGCTGGGTTTTCTCAAGTCGTGGCAAAATCAGTGAAATTTTAACTGTCTTCGATCAGTGTGACGAACTCTCATTTGTTTCCATAGCACAAGCGCCGATGTAGTTTTAACATGTTAGGAAGAACAGCGCCAGCATACACGATATTTCGTTGCAAAATTATGAATTTCAAATAATACCCCATTTGCAAAATATGCATAGACTCATGCCCCGGAGGAAAGAGCAATCATTCTCCTAAGAACGCTTTAAAGCAGGTGTTGCATTTTAAAAGTATGGCCACACTAAAATCTTATTTACTCACGCATTACCTGATTTAATTTTGACGGAGGTGTTATCACAAGGTTTGCTTATGATTGACTGGATCCTAACTGCAGGACTACTGAATAGTTTCCCACTTAGTAACTTTTTGGAGAATTTCTCTTCGTCCCCCGTCGTGACGGATAGCTAGTTTCATGCTAGCATTCAACCGTAAGCACAGGGAATAAATGCGTCACTATGTCCAGTCTGATTATTTTTGGTGTGTACTGTATATGGATATTTATTATATATGTTACTAATTGTAATTAATGTCAAATGAGATATAACAAATTAAAGTATTGCACTAATTAATTAAAATTCTTCACAGACAAATGACTGTGCTTGAAGGAAAAATCTACCTTTCAAGTTGTCCATCATTCATACCACACTCTGTCATTCCTACCTGGAAAACTTGGTAGCATACATTACAACGGGTGGGTCACAGGAGTAACTATTCATATGGCAATCGGGTTTAATTGATCATCAAGAAACTCCCATCAGAAATAACAAATTGTTATAACAAACAACAGTANGCCCCAGGTATCACTGAAACTCCACACACTACTGGTAATCAATTAGGGTTAAGTTTTTACACAATATGGTGGAATTGCGAAATCTTATTTAGTTAAATTTTTAATATTAAATAAGAAAACTTTATTTGCACAATTGTTATTGTGGAGTTGTCATCAACAAATACAACAAGATGTGAGCATTTTTAACAATACAGTACAGGGCTCTCGCTCACCTGAGGGAAAAATGCCTGTACCTTCTGAGAGTGGATTATTAAGCCTGAGGGAGAAAATCCCCCTGGCCTCCGCCAATTCCATCAAGCAATGCCTCAAGTAGCCAAAATTAATGTTAGTGCATAAGTGGTTCTATTCTTTTAGGAGAATTTTTTCATCATTGGAGAGGAATACCAGTCATAATAACATAACATTGCGCCATACTACTTGACAACTTGCAAGTTGCGAATGCGACCTCAGATTTTGATTGGGGACCAGGTAGAAATCTCAAGTTGCCAACAAATCGTCATGTACACACATCGGAGCACGCAATCTCACTGAGGTACAACACAAGACACTCCCTGAGTTGCCAGTTTTTCATGGTGGATATCTGGTTTATATCATTTCAACTCATGCCAAGGTTTGGTGACCTCATAATTCTGTTTGGAGACCTGGGAATTTTTCCAAGTCCCATTTGGCCAGTAGACATTAAGTTAAGCCTGTATCATATTACCAAATTCCTGAAGGTGGACATAGCCCAACTTGCCATTTCTATTACAGTTATTTTAAGTTGGCAATATTTTAACTTTTCAACCCATAAAAACAACACAGCTATGACACTGCAATGATCTATTATGACCGGCATTCACAACAATGTCAGCAGATGGGATGCTGGTAGGATACCTTATAATCTAATTCATGCAGCAGACAAAAACTTGAAATGAAATGTCCCCATCGTGAGCCCCAATAATCTTGTCAGCCACACTGGACGTCTGCCTCTGGACAAGTGATGTTACTATGATGATAGCCAATGTTTAGGTCATATCCAGTATTTCATGAACTGAATCTAGACAACTCTCATACCCCTCTGGCTTTCTAGAAGCAATCAGCTTAGCTGTTAACCAACATCTTTACTACAAAATCAAACTGAATAGCACATTACATACAGTACTAACAATAAAAATAAAAATAAAATAACAATGATAACCTTAATAACTATAAAAACCAACAATGAAATTAAAATTTTAGTTTCATCTCAAATTTATTTAACACCTCCTCAGACAGCGGACCTTATCCCAATAGGGCAAAGGTCAACGCCTCCCTACCACCAGCTGAGGTCAAAGCCTGTTATCACAGACTTTGTGTACAGTGTAATGACAAGCACTTAAATGGAGTGACATGACCTACTTCAACTGCTGAGGCTAGCTCAGATGGACTTCCAACCTTACACAGTGTAAGTGGAATGTAAACGATTAAATAAGACAGTTAGGATCATGAAACTTCCTATAAATTGTCAAAGGGAAATCAAAGGGAGAGATTAAACTCAGTGTCCATGACAACACGAAGATGACCTACACCTAGCACGAATCGTTTTTTGTAAAAAACAATTTCAGACAGTTTTTTAAGGAACAAATAGAAAATGCTCTCCAATCAATACTGTGTAATGGGAAATATGTGAACATGAATGAAAACCAACAGAATACGGATTCCGTGTCCTGAGGTCATAAGAAACTTGCCGAAGGGAAACACAACAGATGTCAAAGGTCAGAAACAATTTGGTTCAGGGTGCAATGTGATAACGTAAGCAAAAGTGTATTGACAGGCACAATTCCTAGAACTACCAGTGAATAGAAGAAATGGTTGGACTAACACAGAGCATTGTGCAATACCATGAACACTGAATCCCCACGCCAGATACTCTCAATATGGTATGCATAACGTGCTGCTCGGAAGAGTGTCATTAACCAGTTTCCCTAAGAAGGATGCCTTATCAACCGAAATTTCATACAAAAATGTACACTTTGGAAGTTCCAAAACCCTACTGCAACTGGTCAAACTCGAGTCCCCGGTGGGTCGGGGCAAAAATCTTTTCATACTCAAATAAACATCACGTGATCGTGACTATAATACACTGGCATGTATGAAGACTAATAATCTTACCTCTATGGACAAAAAATCCAAATCCTAAATTTTCAACTTTACAAATCTACAGATGCATTTTAATATCATCTATATTCTTAAATCATTGGTTACAACTGATGCAGTCTCTGTTGACAATATGGCATCTCCTCTTGTGATGCGTCAGGCTTCACAGGATAATTTTCAGCAGTCCAATCCTTACGAAAGGGTTCAGTTTAAGGAATAGACCCGTACAGACGGTTGAACTTACCACAGAAGTCCGATACAAATGGGTCTGATTTTCTGGAGACCATTCTCTAAATGCCGGTAAAGGTTATCCCAATTTTCCATTTTCTAGTAATAAAAACTGAACCACTCACAGAAAATGTGGTAACCACGTCATTTAAAACATGACATACATGGCACGGAATACAGTGATGAGAACCATGGCCTGGAAATAAGGCAAGAGTGTAATTCATGTCTCAGTACTCAAGTTCAAATGTGGAGAATTTCTCAATTACACTGGTCAGGGCTCTGAGTTCCTCAGCCCCAGACATTTACTTTTAGGATCCCTATATTCAACATGCCCTTTGTATTGATGTAGATCTGAGTTAATGAAGTGGAAAGGTAATAGCTAGCACAACTTTCTTAACAATGGTGGTCGTTATTACACCCAAATTGTTTTCCTGTGGCATTTGCACAGAGTTAAAGGCTGTAAAACATGGCACTGCATGTTATCGCCATGCTATGTCATCGCCGCACTAGGTAAAACAGGCATTGCTACGCCAGCGGGTAATTGCATAGATAACGTGAAATGCATATGCACTCCAGGATAGTTTGCCAATGTCCCTCTGTAGTGTGCAGTAACAATGACATAATTATGCTCTGCGGTGAGCCTGTAACATATGCATGCCTGCAACGTCAGGCACAGTGCCATAACCATTGAGAAAATTACATGGTTGTGACAATGGAAATATCGCTTTATGGGATCACAATGAATAGTATGCTGATAATTACGTCGATAAGCACTGAAGATAAAAACCCTCCCAAATGCAGATGTATGAAACTGGACAAATCATAATGCACTTTTATCTACATCACCCAGATTATCATGCATTATAACTTCGTAACAAACAAACTTGGCTAAAAATAATAGATGCAAGTTAACGTTTAGGTACATGTGTATATAAACTTTCTTTTATTCAAAACACTGAATTTTATTTGAAAACAGTTAAAAAACCCTTAATACAGTTTTTAATAAATAAATTTAGGAAATCAAGGGTAAGACAGTACAGAATAGCCTCACAAAAATAAGAAATGCACGTTAGTCAGTGTTTAGGTACATGTACACGTAAACTTTCTTAGATTCAAAACACCGCGTTTTATTTGAAACTGTTTAAAAAAACCCTTAATACAGTTCTTAATAGGAGGCGCCACAGTAGTCAAAGTCGTCAGAAAATCATCATCAGCTGTCCTCTTTGTTGTAAGAACATACTTGCCAAAAAGAGTAAAAATGGCCACTAGGTGGTGCAAAATACCTCGAATCCATCCAAAAACGGGAGGATAGTGTCATCTCACTTAAGTGGATGCCTATTTATCAAATTTAATGAAAATACGTTGAGGACCTTTGACTGATACAGTGGTAAACATAAAAAACTAAAATCCCACTAGGGGACACACCAGTCAGATCCATCCGTTGCCAACATCTTATAAAATTAATACACTTGTTAAATTTAGTAAAGATCCTGAAAACAGTTTAGGAGATACAGCCACGGGCGCAGAAAAAACTGCCACTAGGAGGCACCACAGTAGTCAAAATCGTGGTAAAATCATCATCTATCATTTTCATAGTAAGAACATACATGTCAATTTTCACAATCATCCTCAGAGTGGTTTGGTTGATAGAGGGGATGACGCCAAAAAAACTCGAAAACAGTAAAAATGGCCACTAGGTGGTGCAAACTACATTGAATCCATACAACAATAAGAGAATAACGTCATCTTACTAATAGATGCATATATGCTAAATTTTATGAAAATACAATGAGGACCTTTGAAGAGGCAGAAGTAAATGTAAAAAGCTAAAATTGCCACCAGGGAGCACACCGGAATTCGGATCTGTTTGAAAGTTCGCTCATTCATGAACAAAACATACGTGCCAAATTTCATGAATGTACGTCAAAGGGTTTTGAAGATAGAGCAGAGGACGCCGAACACGGGACGGACGGAGATAACGGCATAATGCGTCCACATAAAAATATGTGGACACATAGAAAATACCCAAAAACAAATGTGCAAGGAGATGAATCATTTTAGTGACTCTTTGAACCGTGGTAGATTGTTGGGCTGCCAGTCAGGAGCACGGGAATGCTGAACAATGGATTGAATTGATGTCTGGACTAGCCTCGATTCAGAGACCGACGTCAACTGGAACTGGACCAAGGGACCTCAGAAATTCGCATAGTTCATTGTAACTAGGGTAGATTATTTAGGCCATTTGCCATGCATATTTGAATTTCTCCAGTCCTAAACCTTTTTGCCAAACTGTACCAATCATCAAATGTTTTAGTAGTTTCCAAACCCATCCATTCTGCAAGTGCATTCTCAGCACGGATCTAGGGTATCTAAGACTAGCGGGTTCAATACATTACATGAATACCTGGTTTTAGTTTCACAACCAGAGGGCAGCAGTCTCCAAACCCAGACAAGAATCTAGTTCATTGTTATAATTCAAGCAGTCTTTTGTCCCACATCACGACTCGATGACGCCAATTATTTACCATGATGAACATACTTAAGGTAAACACGTCCATCAATATTGCAGTCAGCAAACAGAGTCCAATTTTTGGCTATTTCAATTGTATTTCTTCTGGCAAAAGTAATCCCAACCCAACTTCCAGACGGATTTCTTTTTGAGAAGCTAACAGTTAAAAATCTCTAGTTTCAGCGTACGATATTGTAATTTATTTCAGACATTGTTTTATTGCTTTAAAGTCATCGCTATCGTGGTAATTGCCCTGCTCCACATGAAAAGAAACTTAGACCCAAATCACAATAAGGAGAACTGATGATGTCAGCGGTTCTTATGCAAATTGATTGACGAACTACAACGGGCCGTGAAACCGTCAACATTCTAATGAGCATGATTCGAGCCCTAAATTGTTCTAAGGACCAATGTTTCTAGACACCCACGAGAGTAATAACGATAATAACAAATGTCTTATACAAGCCCAACCACGTATAAGCTCACACCTTTTTTCAAGCTACCGTAACATCCCAAAACCTGGACATGCATACGCTTGGAGACGGCCATAAAAAGACGCACAAACTTATACTGGTGGAGCAGAATGTGAAATATTGTACCAGAACTGTAAACATGGTGTAATGTAAATTTTATCAGTGGTTTGGTTCTGTTCTGAGCACCACCAAGGGGACCTTCTGAACCAACCATTAATTCACAATTTACTTCAGATCCTCAGGGGAAGAAGAGGAAGGCTTAAAATAATCTCAAGCGTTTCAAAATCAGAAAATTACACCAATTGAGGCCATTATTTCTACGTTACCATGGGTGGTACATCTTTACTGAGAGAATCAGATATGAACACTGATGATAAGGTATGATGCAACTGAAATGACATTTGAATATAAAACTTTAAAACAAAACAACGAAACATTTTGTTAAGCGTTTGCAAATGAAACGTTTTTTTGGGTTGGAAACAACAAAATGAGGGCTGCCGCACTGGTAAACAATGTGCTTTTTACGTCTGTTAGCCAAAGATTTATTTATCACTGACGAACCTGGCTCACAGGGCCTTAAAAACTAGCAAACACAGCTCACTGTCAAAAGCGCCCAAAAACAGCTAGCTTAGAATTCACCAACTCCCAAGTCAAGAGCTGTGTTTTGGAAAGTATTGCACTGCAGGCCTGCGTGGTTCAGTAACAAACACACTTCTGAGCTGAGTAAGGCAACCCTCACTCTGCTCATCAAATTTGTTTGTTGGTACTGTGATATTGCAGGGTAGGGATATTACCGTGAGGTATTACCAGACTTTCATGGATGTGCTTGACCACAGTTCCATGAGATGAATACTAGGTTTACACAGGTTACCCCTATCGTTCACCAGCCTCCAGATCGCTCATTACCATATAGCATTCTCAAACTCTCAACAACTAGTTGTACTCGCAAAACAATTCAAGCACGTGATATGCATATTTAGAAACCCAGTTTGTAACACTCAGTGTATGTGCAGGAATAACAACCACAAAGAGATTTGAAGTAATCAGCCACCTTTAAGGTTAGAGCCCGGCTGAGACAAGGGTAAAACTTACCCACAGTGGAAACATCAATGAGGTCAGCACTAAATTGGACAGAACTTTGCAATTAAGATTTCAAAATCTTAACGCTGCGGCAAGCTTAAGAGACTAATCCACGCACCACTCCAGTGTGAGAGACAAAGACAATGTTTTTGGCAATCCGAGTTGACCAATAACATATACGTCAAAGTTTTAAGCCACAAAGGCTTATAGGTACATGCAAAAAATAATCGGATAAAATAGGAAAGTGACATTCTACATAAAACTCCTTAGCATCGCGAGAGCTACGTGCTAACAATTGTACGACACTTGGCATACCTCGAAATCCAACTGCTGCCTGGTGGTTTGGTAATTGGCCCATTTTGCACACCCAGTAGAATTAATGAGAAACAGAATACTGGCAACGTTCAACAGTTTTATGAAGTAAAAGTCATTTCTTGTCTGATTTTCAAAATTCAAAAACTCAATCACATGTGCCTTTCGCGAACTATTCAAATATGCTATTCACGAACTTTCACAATGAAATTTTAAAATACTATTGTCGTCTCTAAAGTATTTATGATGGGTCTCACCTGGAGAACGATAACATCAGTAGTCTAAGACGATTTAATTATCCACAACAGCATGATGCCTTTGATCTAAACTGGCAGATTCTGAGGTGTGCAAACCGGTGGAGTTGCCTAATTTTGACCGGTTGGGACGTCAATGTAGGATTCTTTTCATGAAAGAGCATCATTCACTTGGCCAAATGATTTCTTTCACGGACACTTTGAGACGTTGGACAACATTTGAATATCATAACGCACAACATTGGCAATTTGAAAGCATGAAGATGGCGAACGGAAATCCTGGAAAATATCCCACTCACTTTAATACATACAGAATGCAGAATGCTCTTTACCACTTACTGTATGGTCACCTAGCGAAAATTCAAATTTCACTATGTGATCATTATATCAGATAATGGCTATTCCACGATTTCCAAGTTATGACAAGTACCTGTCATGATTCGTCAGGACTAGCTCTGATTGTGAATGCCTTTTGCACTCTGAGCCCACAACAGGGAATTCTGCTCGGGTTCACTTGTCATGATAGGTAATTCCTTGTCTAAGTTGGCAGACAAGTTGTGGCATGTACTGCATGATTCTGGCCAATACTCTGGTGTTTGTTGGCCAATTTCAAAACCGAATTCTCGTCACCCACACTGCACCAATGTGTCCACAAAACCAACAACTGGGCACATTCAGATCAATTGATCACCAATGATGTATGCACTGAGAGGTTTAGATTCTTGGATGTCTCCTCTCTTCCGTGTAGCAACACGTCTTAGATATTCAGAAAAATAACATCCTGTTTTCAAATGAATAAAATACAAGACACACCAGATGGCTGAGGATTAAGAAGCCTGTGCCCTGGGGATTTTACCGGTAGCAGTTATCAAGAAACATTGCCATTTACTACACATTTCATTAATTCAGAATGTAAGCATAAAGTTCTTCTGAAAATTAAGGAGATACAGTCGTGGATTCAAAAAAGACTATTTGGGGACGCCAGAGCTGCCAGGCCCATTCAAACATCAACTTCAGGCACAACTTTCTCATCAGCAACAGATCTGTTAAATTTTTAAAATGATCCTTTGAATGGTTTGGCAGATAGTGGCGGATGCCAAAAAATGACTTTAAAACTAAAACAGCCACTAGGTAGAGAAGAAACACATCAAATCCATGTGAAAATTTAACAGAACTGTTGTCTATTAATAGAAGCATATTTGCCGAATTTCAACAAAATCCATCGATCAATTCAGAGGAGACAGTCAGCAAACATAAAATATGAAACTGCCATTGGGGGGGGGGCACAGCAGTAAGTCAGATTCAGGTCTGAAACTCCCAAGCCACGTTGTCTCCGTAAAAATAATGCACCAAATTTCACAAAGATCCTTCAAAGGATTACATAGAAAAAGTCAATGAAAGACGAAAAACAAAATTGCCACTAGGGGGAGCCAAAGTAGTTGAACCCCAACGAAAATCAAAGTCTGCCATTGTGTTTTCATCAGAAATGCATCTAATAATTTTCACAATGATCTTTGGAGTGGTTTGGCAAATAGAGAAGCCAACGCCAAAAACAGAATATAGAATTTTTAACATCCCCACTAGGTGGTGCAGACTGTAAAACTTGTGAAAAAAGAAGGCGTCATGGCTTCCTTAATAAATATTTTTCAATTTTCAAGAAATTGCTTACATTGAACAAGACAGTAGCAGTATTTCTTACTGATTTCTGACATCTTTGCTAGTCATATGATTGTTATCGTGTTGTTCATAATCTCCACTATCATCATCCTAATCATCATCATCATCATCGTCATCTTCATCGTCGTCTTTTCAGTTAATTTCACCAATTGTTACTCCTCCGAGCGCTTTCATTGACAGGTCTGCTGGTTGAGTCAAATATCTATAACATTGTTTATTTTAACCCAGTAAAAGCGTGTTTTTGTGAAAGTTAAAAGTCCTGTAGAATTTAATTTCCGAATTTGTACCAATTACTAATTAGGTCATGTGACCATGTATTTCTAAGTAAAATTTAGCAAAAAAAACAAAGGTACATTGATAGCAAAACAATGGTATCAATAACATGATAAAATTTTATTTCATAAATGTTCAAGGTCACATCTCGAAAATGCAGATACACTTTTCAATAATATTTTGTTTTCAAACCTTTAAGGGTAACTTCCTTCAACAAAATCACAAATGTCCCATCTTTATAGGCCCTCATGCAAAGGGGAACATTTTAAATGCAATTCCTTTTATTGTTTTGGAAAACAGTGCAAAAAGCATAATATTTGGCTACCTGAACAAGCAGGTGGGCTCATGGTCATGATGTTATCATTAATGGAGTTTGACCACGTGCCTGACTAAACCAAACCTTATTATTATCACATCAGACTTAAATAATTAAATGACCTCAGAGCACGGTTTGCCATCTTGACTGTTTCACGCCACGTACAGAGGTATTTTTACCTAACTTCTGAATGAAGAATAATTTTAAATCACAAATTAATTTCATCAATTTTTTCTCAAAAAATGAAAACAACAACTCATTTTTACAGATAGACCTAATAAGCGCCCATGCCCCCTATAAGCAACCCTCACACGTTTTCAGACTTTGCTGAAATAAATGCCCAGCCCATGAATGTGTACATGCAAAAAAATGATTTACCTACAATTCTGAAATTCTACAGTAATGTCTTCAATTTATTAACAAGATCTGGTAGTCTTAAAAAAATCATTGTGCCCGGAATTTATAGACCACCAGCCTTGCTGCTATGTCGGTATTTAGCCAGGTCACTATACTTCAAACAGAGGGTATGCCTCATGGAACATTAATATACCGGTATATCGTCCTTACCGAGACAATTCTCGCACATTTTAACAGTAGATGAGACCAGCAAGAGCTATAAAACACATTCTGCTTTACTGTATGTGTTAATTTCTTTAGTTACATTGCACACCTATATCGTTACATTACGTTTACAAATGAACACTGATTACACGCACTCGGTCACTCACACACAACCTAAGACATTGAACTTCAAAACAAACGTCACGTGACAACATGTGTTTTCCAGAGTGTTCGTCCAGAGATTTTTCTTGTGCTGCATGGAACGATGTTGCGCAGATTTGGACTTAACCTGTTGTTAATCCCAACTCCACAGCAACCTGAAAATCTTAGGGAATCTATTTGGAAAACTTAAGTGAGGATTTCAGGTAATTTGTTGAGTCGAAACTATTTTTATTCAAGTTGCCATATCGACGATCGCGAGGCAGTGATGCATCGGTGAGTTTTTGCGCTGGGATTTCAGCGCAATTTTCTGTAAAATACTCGTAATTTAACAACGAAGTATGATATCAATGCATCACAATTTTATAGAAAGTCTGTCATGGTTACAGATAAGTCAGAGCATAAATTTGATGAATTCTAGCTTCCGATTTCACCTGTTTCTGAGACTGGGTTTTGAACCACATTAGGTTACAATAAACCTTAGGTTACAATACGCATCCCCACACTGAAATGAATTTTTCTAAGTGCCCGGGCACTTATTAGGGCGAATGCAGTAGTTTTTGTTGACAAAAAAATGGATGGCAAAATTTGCAGATCATCTCTACGGGTACTTCATAATCAACTTACTTAAATAAAATCACAGACAATGGTCAAAACACACACATCACAAAACGTAACGATGCAATTTGACAAGATTTATAACGGTTAAACCGATTTTTTTTGACATGTCCACAGATCACAAGAGCGAACTCGTGATCGGATCACGGTTGGTGACACCACAAATGATGAGACAGTATTGATCCGCAATAGCATGTGGTAGGAGCTGCGCCTAGCCATTAGGCTTAAACGAAGGTGAGGTCATCTCAGGCCAATGACCGTCTGGTAGTGTCTGACTATAAACAGCCAACAGACCTGAATGGTGGACATAAACTGGCAACTCTCCCATGATTACAACACCTGCGCTAGGCAAAGCAACCAGTCACTGAACTGTCTGAGCTCCTGCAGTGCTGCGGGATGACCGAGGCAAAATGTAAATGCCTTGGACTCAGATGGAATACGCATACAGCAGTCGGAAGTACTTTGGGGGAATAAATGTGAAACATACTAATTCAACCATGACTGCATCTTTTACTACTAGAAACTTGACAGATGCTTCACAACTGAAATCGATCACTCTCTAAAGTATTGAAGTAATTAAGTGACTGCAGAGATGCCAATTTTTACATTGCGTGATTGTTCTGACATTTGCCAAGCCTGGTTTGAAAACCAAGACCCTCCCTTCCACATAGAAAGTGTTGCCCAGCCACTGGACTGATAGACCACTTCAGCCATCTCCAGTCTCCCAAACACATGTAGACCTAGAATGCATCTGACAACACAGACTTCCAACAAAAGGCAATTGAATGGGCGAGGCGACCGCAGACCTCCTACGATCATGGCCAAAAAGTCAAAACAGCACCACCATGCAATGCTTTGGGGCTCTCATGAAGGTTTGTCATTTGGAAATTGGGGTTGGGCCCGCCTCACCACTTCCTACATCTAACAGTCACAAAGAAGCGTACATGGCCTAACACTGCGATGTTACATCTGCATGCATACCTCAAACTAAACATTTTTAATACATAACATTTTCTCTATAAAAGTTTGACATGTACAAGTCATGCAGACTGTTCTCCATAACTGAAAACCCAGATGTGTCGGAAGACCTCGAACACCAAAAAATGTGCCCAAAAGTGTCTACCCCCACCTTTTGAAAATTTAGAATCAAGTGCCCGTAATTTGCTTCAAAACAAGGGTGCGTTTTCAAATGCAGAAACTGGATCAACTTTGAGTCGCCGGACTTCGGTAGTCGGCAGTGGTCGCTAGGTGAATAGTGTAAGGGGCCAGGCCTTGTGGCCTAAACACGTCTGATATACCGCAAAAGGCATCAGGCCACCTGCACCCTTTTTTTAGGATAAAACTTCTCAGACGGTCCTTTCGAATAGGACTTATTGTATACACTTTGCTGCATTGTTTGTAACAATACACTTTTGTTGAGATACAAACTCCAGAATGCCAGACACATTTGTTAAAGCCACAATCATAACTGGTTAACCAATTCTTAAGCAGAAACTGGAAAAATTAATAAGCTGGGGAAATTTTTTGATACCTTTGTGAACAGGCATTGAGGGGGAAATGGAAATGTCCGCCAAATGATAGCGCAAAGGAATGAGAGCGTGTTTCATGGGCAGCACTTGCATAATTTCATAATTTTGATTGACAATATCCGAAACATGCCAGTTTGTACTAGCAATATCTTTATTTTTGTTTAATAAAGTTATGTTGCCCTAATACTTCAGAGCCCCCCCACCTTTCATCAAAATAGTCTCTGCTTTTATTGCCAAGAACACCGTGTGTAACCTGAAAAACAACACTCAATTGGACAAAAAAGTCAAGATCTCCTGTCACTGCCGCATTGACCTTTGAACTTTGCAGATGACCTCTGATCTGAGGAGGAGAACTCAGAACTTAGCAGGTGAACTTTGACCAGTGAGTAGTATCATGGAAGATATACTACAGTCACAAGGTAAACCCGATGCTTCATGCAAAACGTTGTCATCCTTTACCAGTGACTTTCACATTGCCATAAACTTAATGCAACTGATGACCCTATCATTCAAACTATCTGACAACAGAGTTCAAAGTGGTACAAAACACTCCAAAAAGTACTCACACACATTTTCATCATTTTCATTAATGTCACATTTATTACCGTTAGCAAATGACTTTTGCCTCTAACTCACAATACATTTACTCCTGTCAGGTAGCTTGTGTTAATGTCACCAATGAATAAGACTGTACGTTAAAAATAAGACCAACAAAAGGCCGGCAATAGGAAGAAAAGATGTAGGCCGCAGGGTATGTACGCATCCAATGACACAAAAGAAGATGGCAATAACAACTGCACATTTTTCTCAATTTGTAAGACAACCATTGTGGCCATTAAATGATGACGCAAATGGGCTCACTAGACTTTCGTAACATTGGAGCCACCACACCATATACTAAAGTTTAACTATCATGCTAAAAATTTGCAACACAACCCTAAGAACACCTTCACCAGGTATCCACTGAGGTTCTTACAAAACGCAGAGCAAAAAAAAGTTAATGTAAATTTTATGAAACAGTTTAGTCCTACCATACGTTGAAACAAACCCCGTGGCAAGTTAGCACTCAAAATGTTACAGTTGTTCTAGGGATCAAATGAAGGTTAATGATTGTTTCTGCGACCAGGCAGTCCACCAACCACAAAGTGCGTTCTGTTCGGTTTGAATTCCACGCTCATCTGAAATGGTGCTGCAAGAGGTTTCAAACTAATAATCAACCATTTCAAATTATACTTCGTAATGCTATTGAAAATGTGATAGAACAATGGGCAACTTGAAACTCACCAGATGGCACTAGTGTATAATGCATGCCATGCGTTCTTGTGAGTGTATTTCTGCTCTCAATCTATTCAGATGGTGAAAAGAGGAACCTCAAGCATTAGTGTCTCTTTTAACTTTGCAACAGCAGTTCTGAGAGCTCACTGGCCTGTCAAGAACAAAACTTATTTAGCATATGATGTAAGATATGATATCACGTTTCCACAGTAACGTACTATACGGCCACGTGAAATTGGGAAACACATTTTGATGTCCTATCTTTGAAATCTTGGTGAAAACCTGGATCAGATTCAAATGCACTCGTACTTACACTATATGACAATCATGCACTTTGAAATGCTGTTTGGTGGTGTTTTTAAAATGCTTCGCGATTACGCTAGGTGCTATCAACAAAGACATAATTTTTATGAAGCTATCAATTTTCGTTGCCTCAAAACTTGTATGATCAGCAGAGAGTTGTCAGATCGCAGGACACTGGTAGCCGGGATAATTGACACGGGATTACCACTTATTGTGCTTTCATTGGATCTGTTGGCGGCAAGGAAGACTAAAGAAACTAGAACAGCGATGTAATCATCGATACCCCCAAACTTTACCCACTCTGGACACACCAGGCGGCAGGGGGAGGACGGGGGATGAGGATTCTCTGACAACTGCTTCTATGGAAGACAGGCCCCAGGCTAGATACACGTGTGGTGTGTAATCCATCTTCATTATGTCCTGTATTTTGATAGTGTTGCTTCTGCTAAAACCTCTCTAATTTGAGACTAAAATAACTGCCAAACTTGATTGATTTTGCTTTTCTTTTCAAAGTCTCCTAACATTGCTGTGAATGCCCACAATATCTCAGTTGGTAACTGTGGTATAGATCTTGATAATGATGACCTATTTATTCAGCGCTATTTATCATTCATGAAAAAAACACCGAAAAAATATCACTTCAATTGTACCCCATGTTGTGTCCTAAGCTTTTGAGAGTTCACCATAATTGTCACTGTGGTTTCTCCTCCCTGGTTCTATTGAGTCTGCCTTACAATACCTACAATAATAAACAAACAAGGGTTAGCTGACCACAACTATTACTGCCCTATTGTGGTCAGTCTGGCAGCAGCCCTCACACTGGGCAGTCCAGACAACAGGGCACAGCACTTCAACCAGGATCAGTTTTCAGCCAACCACAGTCTGCCCTTGTCTAGTATACATTGGTTTTCAAGATGGTGCATCATGGTGAAAATAAAATTGAATGCTGCGGTGATTTTTGTGGTTAGCAGTGTTATGATACCGTAAAAATTCTCTAGTTTGTAACTGCCAAAAAAATTGTTCATTTTGCTCAAGGTCGGAGCTTGTACCAAATGTTAGAAATAGCGGTGTTGGTCATTCCAAATTTAAGAACTAAGAGCAGTGACAAGAGATCATGGGAACTGGCAGCTATTTCTGAGTTTTAACCACTGATGCAAAATGCAGTGTTTGATATATTTTGAGAAATGTGATAGGCACCAAAATTGCTTGTGTTCCAATCTTCTGAATCAAGAAAGTTCCATTTTGGCTTGAATTTCGGTGCCCCAAAGTTTAGAAAGCATCCTAAACTGAAGAAATTTTAATGTAATCAGCCAAAAGGTGGAGCTTCAAATTCAATTTCCATCCAATGCAGGTCCAATGATGATGGGAGCTGAACAAAAATCGTTTGTCACCATAAGGTGACGCGAACGAGTCGGAAATGTTTTAATGTCTCCATCACCTAGTGATGATCAACAGGTGACCCCACTAACAAAATGCATTTAGTGATTTCGTGGCTGCATAAATAAAGTTTTCAATACCAAACATTAACACTTTCACACAATACTGCGCTCAACTTTCTAACTGTGTTTTAGTTACATTATTTTTTGTTTTTTTATTGTTTATTTATTGTTTTTATTTATTGCCTAATACAGACTTAAATTATACTGTGCAGTAGGGTCAAATTGAAATCGAACTTTCAGATTTCTAAATTAGCTTATGTCTTAGTCTGTGTTAATTGTACAGTGGACAGTTAATATTCGAGTAGTCAACGGTAACAGTAACAAAGATATTAAGTGAATTTATAACACATTTCTTCATTGCGCAAAACTGACCCATTTCAGTCGAACGCTTTTCCTTTTGAAACAACGTTAACTAGACATAAATGCATATAACTTAATAAGTCAACCACAAAAAGCTTAACGCAAGAGTCTACGCATGTTTTGAATGCCAATTTAACATCACCGTAATTATCCCAGTTCCAGGGACTGAGGACCTCTCAATTTTACTTCCTCAAAGTGGTCATTTTTACAGCCGCATACATTTAGTTTGACAGTTCCATTAATTTTCTTTTCATTTAGCACCAGATGTGCCGGTTATAGTGCCACATTCATATTACGTTCATGATATCAAAAAACATAAGATCATTCATTTGGTATATCTAGCCAGTAGAAATCCCCCCACATCAATGACTCCTTATGGTCAAATAAGGCTTGCATGTACCACATCACATGCTTAGGGGCTGACTGCAAACCTTAAACACATCGTTCTCTTCGCAATTCAATAACTAAGAAAACTTCACCAGTCTGGCACTCGCAACTATTTTGGCGTTTTGCCAAATTCAAGATACCTACAACCTCAGGTGTGAAACTCAGGATTAATGTGCTGGGCAGTGATATTAGAGCAACACACAAACACAATCCCGATTGATCACCTTTAATATGATTGATTGAGCTCGTTATAATTTCACGCTTTGCACCTTTCTTCACCTTTAAAGACAGTAGGCAACTGTCCCCCCCAATGAAACACAAGACCTAACAAAAGAAACCTTCACTGGGATGTAGGGATGTCATATAGATCGATAGACAGTTGCCTGTGGCCAAAGCTGGCTTCCTTGTTTCATAAAAGTGCCTCTGGGTTCTAAAAAATCTTGTTTTTCATCTGCCGGTGCAGTCTGACAAAGGCATCCTTGGCTGGGTAACACGTGACTAGCACAAGGGACAGGTCACAAGCTTGATCTTCATAGAATGGGGGCGTGGTCACGCGACTGGTTTGATTGACACCAAGTATGTCGGGAATCAACATATCGATTAAATAAATGGCATTACATTTGATTGCATAAAAAGAATAATTCACAAATGAACGCGATTCCAAGTATGGCGCCCATCAATTCAACGTTGAATTGACACCAAGTAAAATAGAACACGTGGGTCATGGCCTGATCAATGCACTCGTGTGACCCAGACAAGTACATCACCACCTCAAACAGCCTGAGGGTTATCACATGATTAGCCAACCCCACCCAAGGCTGAGGACATAAATTATAAACTGGTCACTGGTCATAGTGAAACTCCATGAAATCTTGAGCTGACTGGTTTACATCGACCTCTCAAGTACATTCCCCTTCACAGAGCTAGCCTGCTGTCTTCCTGTGGCAACGAGTTTTTGAATTAAAAGTAATCTTGCACAATGAAAACAATGCCACAGGCTGTTGTCTACCTTTGGCTGCTTGGTCTCCTCTCACAACAAATCTCAGGTATCGATTACTTGAAACCAAAAATTCATACTTGGACAATTTTGATTGGTCCTGGACATCCAAACAAAGTGCCCTGTATGAACGGTGCCAGAGACTTGCAAGCATGTCAAAACATAGAGTTACTATTGGTAAAACGTACTGTATCACTTTCTTTGCTGAAAAGTTTTCTTTATCACTACTAAAACCAGCCATTGCTTTTATAGTTTTGCTGTCTAAAGGCATGTCATTTTTCTGTATTACCAGTCATTAGCACAAATAATGAAAACATACTTTGCCATGGTCACTTTCGGCAGAACATGCGATGTGAACAGACCGAGCCTAACTTTTCCTTTTTCGACTCAAAAGTTTACTAAATAAGAGAATGCAATTTACACACTCTAGTTATGTACTCATCTATCTCAAATGCTTGCTTGACAAAATAAATAAAAAATGAACTTTTTCTATTTATACGTTTATTTGACCAGACAGTGTGGCTCAGTGGTTTAAGCTCCGCACTTCCGTTTGAGAAATACGGGTACTAACCCTGGCTTTACTGGCTGACAACTGAGCACTGCGCAAAGGTGTCTTCTAATCCTCTGAGCTCGGTCTTACAAGTATACGTATGCAAAAAAGTAAATAATAACCTGGATATAATGTGAAAGTGATTTTTGGGACTGTGCTCATATTAAAAAATACGTTCACTTGTCAAACATTTTGATACTATTATGTTTCCCACGAGATGCTTGCCAAACACGAAATCAGTTTCAACACTGACTGCAAATATAAGTCACGTCAAAACTCAACCAGACATGTTTCTTGAAGAGTCTTACCTGTATGAAAAGCAACTGGCAAGAATGCCACCAAAAATACCTATGTGCTAAAATTTAATCTGGTTCAGTAACTTAAACATTTCGAAAAACAAGTCATTTGGACAGATCTAGACTGCCACTAAGGTGCTGGCTGATGACTGGGTGAAAAAATAAATTTTAATAATAACTGCTTTACAAATCATCATTATGGTTATAATTCCTGCTTGCAGCCAAATGGAGTCTAGATTTCCGCATCCACCTCTGCCATCTTCAATTGGCCAAATATATAAGCCTGTCAAAATGACTTCAACCTCCTAGCTCGGAACAAGACCAAGAAACAAAACACAAACCTTAGACATAGGAATAAACCAAGCAAATACAATATCCAGGGTTGCATTCCACAGATGCAAAATGCAAGATAACTCTTCGCAATGTAGCGTCGTGCGTTATAAGCGACGCATGTGATCAAGCTTCTTTCGCGAATATCTTGGGACTTCGAAACGCACCACAGGATGACAAAATTAAAACTTTTTAATTTTAAATAACTGGCATATGCTCATCCAGAGAATGTGAGCACATACTTTCGCACCACCTTTCTCATCAGTAAAATTTTTGAAATTTTTAACACCTAGCCAATTTGTCTAGGGTTTAAAGGGTCATCGATATTAGTCCCGAAAAACACTGAAAATTTGCGTCAAATTCCCCTCATCAAGTCCAAAAATTCCTCTCCTATGATTAAAAGATTTCCCTTAAGGTTATAATCACTTGTACAAAACTTTAGTTTCAGTGGCAACCTTTAGGCATCTCCGATGAGGGGTAGAAACTTGGGGTAGAATTCAGGTGGTGACCGGACAGTGGAATTTACCCTCAACCAAAACATGTTCCTCTCAGAAGGCACATGCACCCTTCTCCTCAGAGGAGTGAGGACCCTAGTTCAAGAGATTCACATAAGGTAACCTGACCAATGAAATCCAATGCCCTACTAGAATATGCATGATGGTGTATTTGGTACTGCAGTCTATCCTACTTCATCTGATAATCCATAATTCACGAGCACAATAGTCATTTTCTGATTCACTGAGCTGGGGCATAAGGAAATACCCTTTGTCCCTAGGTGGTGACAGAGTAGTTAATAGACAACATTCTGCATACTTGTATGGGGATTTCAATACAATGGACTTTCTTATTATATTCTATGGTCATCATGTCGTCAAATTGCCATTTAAGTACATTGAAATGTTCAAATGATACGTCCAAATACTCAAAATGTCCAAATTCTCAAAATGTCCGCGAATGAAATTTATAGAATTACATTTTGTCCCCGTCAACTCCGCCTATCTTGCACACCAAGAGTGTTTGGCAGAAACGGCATTCTTGTACGGTTTATTCAGATTCAAATTGGGAGTCGTGTAACTTCAGTGATGTTGCGAGATGTATATTTTGAGGCTCTAGATGTGCGCTTCATGTCCGTCCATGTCTTTTAAATGTTTTTACTTACTGTGTTGTCACTCTTTGAACATAAGTGTACCCTATTTTTGCGTTTCAAGGACATTGCAATTTATCATATGACACTTTTCATGAGCTTTCGAGTAACACCTTTCTATCTAAAAAAGATACCATTTTTCCACGATTTTCAGAACAATTGTGCAGTGCTGTATGATGTCTGAGCAGGTCTATGAAAAAAACNCCCCCCCCCAACAACACAAATTCCATCCCACTGCCCACGGTCACGCCACCATTTGGGGGATTTCATCTACAGTGCTGCTGTAGTTTTTAAAACGCAATTGCGAGACAGTTGTTGGTTGAAAACCTCCCGTGACATCACACATATCATGGAGATGTGCAACCCGGTTTGTAACTTGCATTTTAGGTGACATGACTTTAGTATAAAATCTCTTGATACCAGCGTTATCCCCGAGTTGAAAGTGATTCTAACCACAAGAGCAATTTTTTGTTATTAGAGAGTAATTTTTGGGCCTGATAGGGATTTTGTGTTATTCTTAAATGCTTATTGGCGGAATGAGGTCGAAACATTCAGCCCCAGAATCAGGGTATCAAGAATATGATAACAATTCAGTCTGAATGGAGTTCATTGGTCGCTTCAAAAACCAGATTGAGTCAATATATTTTGGATTTTGAGGAGTTGCGGCTTGGGTTTGGCTTAATAAGTGTGGCTTGGGTATTAAGTCAACGAACATGTCAAAAGAGGATTTATTTCAGTACACCTGACATCTACCCTTCCTACAGTGCCATAAACAGTTAGTGGTAAGATGTATAAAACCACTCATTAGAGTTGCATCTACAGTTTTTATACCTCAAATTTAAACGGAATTTACAGGCAGAAAAAAGATTTCAACACATGGAAAGGTCAGCTCACAAGCAGGGGTTGCCTCATTTGACACATTTTTCGTTGATTAGACCAGACAACGGGAGTTCTTTGGCCTAAATAGTCTCGATCTAAAACAGGCAATGGGACTGTAATGTGGCCAAGATAGTGCAGAAGGTCAGCAGCAGAGCCAGACATAAACAAATCACCAAGCTCCCAGAAGGCTGTGTGTGTAAGCACAGCGGAGACACTTTCACCTTCTCTGCATGCTGATATATCAAGCTTAAGGCCAGGTAAAAAATAAACACGTTTAACGTTCAGTACAAATCTAGAAATAGGTGTGAAGGCATTCCTATATTTATTTTACAATGTCATTGTAAGTGTAGTAACAGATTCTTAAGACCAAGTCTGTCATTACAGGTATTCTGCAAATGCTTTTTCTTGACATTTGCAAACAGATTTTTTTCAAATAAAGAAATAAAACTCGGTCTGGGACATTTTTTGGCACAGATGGGGAGAATAAACATGTTTATTTTTGTACCTGCCAAACTAGTAGTACTGCAAAATGTCACCAATTTAGGATACAATATGGCCGACAAGTGAAATGTTATTTTTTTGATTTTTCATAAAAGTAGAATCAAAATAAATGAAATAACATTTTTAAAAACTACAAACTATTGCTACCACAAGACAATGGTTTTGAGAAATTCTGGGAATTCACAATAATGTTAGAACCTTTTGGGCAAAGAAAAAAGATCTTTGGCAATCACATGTTACCTGAACTTGGAGAGATTTCACTGTACTTAGAGTAAAACTACAATTTAATGATAGGTTACAAAACATGCAGAGTTAAAATGGGCAGCTTTTTGCAAAAATATTTATTTTCGATCATTAAAAAACTAAAGGCAAAGTTACCCTTTTTGTAACCACACACCTTGTCGTTGCTCCGTTTAGAAGGGTAGGTTGGTAGGTACTGAATTATATTTTATTTGATGCATATATAAATTATACAAACAATATCAACAACACTGAAGTTGCAAAAATATTTCGTCGTTAGCAAAATGTTTTTGAAGATTACAAATGACATGTTCGAGTCTTGGAAGTGATACAGATAGTTTATTAGACACTGCAAGTAAATAACATAAAGCCACTATTTTCAGGTCTCCTACTGCGACTCACAGTTTTAATTTCCATGCACTAGTTTCTCTCTGTTCATGGTTGGCTGTGAAACAAGTTGAGATTTTCTTAAAGGCTGTCCACTACTTCATTTGTAAATATCATCATGCTTAATTAACTAAAGTTTCAAGAATATTTTAATTTTCATAGAATGAATACGGGCAATTTTTTTACTTGACTGCATAATTATGTATTAAACGTGTAATTTGAAAACAATGCCACTTCAATGTGGTCATGATTCCATCGGTTTTCAAAAATGTCAAAATATATCATCTTTCTCGTCTGATGATGATTTAGCCTGTGAGACAGATCAACTACAGGTATTTTCAAAATTGTTACATCACTGTATTGCGTAATCATAAATTATTTAAAGATTAAATTAAAAACAATATTCTAATAAGAAGTGAAATTATGCCAAGTATTTCAAGGTTACCGCTGAGTTAACAGTTACATGAGTTTAAGAAAAAATAGAAAATTATTTTCATTTATCTCCCAGAATAAACTGATAAGATTTTACACAAAAAATGTTCACACATCAGTCCAATCTTATTCATTAACAACCAAGTGAACCAAAAGGCAGGAGTGTCGTTTTGCCACAAATGGGAAGACAGTTCCAGCAAAGTTCATTTGCTACAATTAATTATAGTCACTGTAATTCTCTACGTCTTTCACACAAAATTAATCGCAAAAATTTCTATTTTTACATTTTTCAAAGGCTGGTTACTTTGCTATCCGAATGTTGTTTTATGACATCTGCTCACTGCAAACCACGCTGGTAATAAGCTAAACATTTGTAGTGAAATTTTACATAGTAGAATTTCACTTGTCGGCCATATTGTGTGAAGAACAACCAGAGAGGACTGAACAATATCTCATCTTGTTCTGTTCAATGAACACATCACCTCAAATTTCCAAAAATCTTATCACTCGGTGTACTGCACACCTTTTCCCAGAAACGTTCAGGTTTTGAACATAAATATTAACTATTTACTTTATCCTCTGAATACCTCGTGGCATATTACACATGGATTGTTTCATAATTCACACTATTCTAAGTAGAATTGTGGATATTCCTTTAGGGATTTTAGATAAGAAAATGTAAATAAGCTAAAAACTCTTAAGCAGTTGAATTTAACGAATGAAGCAGTTAACCTAACAAAGGTGGTTTAAACTAAAACAAGCTCCACGAAAGACCCCTGACTACAGTTCCAATGTAACTGAAACCTGACACGTAACCAAAAGCATGTGATTATTAACCTTGTCAACAGAGGGCACTCTGATTGGCTGGCTTGAATTTTTTAAAAAGAAGAGGTCATTAACGGTTATCTCAGAGCATGCAAGACTTCGTGCTCATTCGGACCTTTCTTGGAACCTTTGACCTTTTTTATGCCAGTAGCCCTGGGCATTTACGTCATTTTGTAACAGGAGACAGGTAATATCAGGCTGGGTGAATTTTTTTTTCTTCAACTCATGACTGAAAAACATCATGCTTTGGCAAAATGCTTGGAATACATTTAATGACACTCTATCATTCATCTTTGTTGTAGACTAAGTACACTTTCACAGATTTGGTTTCGGGACTCCATTTGATGAGATCCAAATGACATGTCAATATGCAGAAAATTAGCACCAACCAAGAAAAGAGACAAAAGTAAAATAATTCCTATAAGTACTATTATTTTCTTAGTCTAAATTTTTAAATTACATACTGGTACTTTAATTGACATAAACAAAAAATTCAATCCAAGAAGCTATCAAATTGTTAAATAAATTCAATTTAAACAACTGTTAAGGTGATATTGTTGACAAGAAAGGTGATTTTCTGAAATCAGCCCCAGCACCGATTCAAACCTCAAATCTTCGTGGTCACAGCCAAACGCTCTGTTAACGAGCCTAATTGCACTTGATAAATGACAGAATATTCAAAGCATACTCAACTGGTCAACTCACCAACCTTGATCTCAGTGAATATTTGGCAGACACTAGTAAAAATTGGCAATTTGTAATAAATTAACAAAAACTTCAGATTTTATTGTTTTGTAACTCTGGTCAAAGCTAGTAATTTCTAAAAGTCTATCCCACCTAACACTAATCTCAAATATACATTTTCCGGCCATAAAAATAATAATGTCCCCGTGCACTGAAAAAATAAATTTCAATTTTAGCGAAATGTTAAAAAACTAGGACTATAATTGTCTTTTCACTTATCCCAGACTGTAAACAAAGACACATTTAGAATTTTGAAACCAATTCTGTGAATTTGAAAACAAGTCAACAAACGCCCGTTAAGTCAACTGACAGAGACCAAAGTCTGTCTATCCCACTAAAGAATATTCCAAAAATGGTATTTTTTGGATAAAAATGATAAAGTCCGTTTAATCTGAAAAAATAAATTCAAGTTTAGCGAATTGTCAAAAACAGTAAGAATATAACTCTTTTTTCACTCATTCTAGACTGAAAACAAACACAGTTAGAAAAAAATCTATGACCCTGTAATCATGTCAACAGAGGCACAATAAGTCAACTGAAAGAGAGATATGCATGGAAGTAAGATTTCCACTTTAAACACAACTACAGTCTTGAAAGTCCCAGCGTATTGATTAATGAACAAATGTAGTGCCGAGGAAACATTTTTTTTCGAAACTGGGTGCAATATTTCTGGAATTTCAACCTACTATTTATAGATCTTTGACAGAGGCCATCTTTACAAGATTTTCCTTTTCTTTCACCCTAATCTCGGTCATCTAGAGACCAACTCGGTAGGTAGGTAAAATAATGTATATTATGGGATGTATATTCAAGCTGATGTACACATTAAATAATTGAGCGTTTTGTCATGGAGGTGTGGGTATTTCTCCTTATGTCTAGCTCATGGTCAAGAGCACTCAGTTTTGTTGCAAGTGATATTTCATTTAAAGCTGCATTTGGTAAATATTCAATGGTTAACATTGAATTCTTAACTAAATTGCTTTGGGGATTAAAAACATAACCACACTCATCTAATCTTGAATTGTTGCTGAATAAGATGGCAACTCACGCCATAGGCAATGAGTACACACCTCATTCTTTTGAATTCCCAATTTTAGGGTTGGCCAACTCCCCATAAACTTTCAAGCATTTTTGCTGATGGTTTCGATATTTCTATTGATAATGGAAATAGATTCATATCAAATAGAATCTTATAACCGTAAGGAAGATTATGGGACCAATTTTTTGACAATATAAGTCCCAATTTGTGTTTCAGCCAACTAAACAGGTTAAAATGTTGTTTTAAATGAAAAATAAATTTTTGTCAGACTGCAATTAAAATAATTTTCTAAGTCACATACAAAATAAACAGTGTTGCAGCTTTACCTTGAGATAGGCCTAATTTCTTTCCAATTTTTTCAAATTCAGCAACATCACACTCACTTCTACTTATCATTAGAATCAAGCCCATCATTTTGAAAAGCTATGCTGATCAAAAATACATTAGCACTCGTGAGAAAGTCCAACTCAGGTACATGGCACTAAATCAAAATAGTTATACCTTTAGACTTAACCACAATAACTTTGAAAAAAACTTAATCTATATTATTTGTAAAAAAATTTTAAACATTATGTATACACCAAAATATATTTCATGATACTTTTTATAAATGGCAATCATACAATTTTTATTCAAATCATTTGATGTTTTATTTTGTTTGACAATGACACAAAAATTCTAAACGTACTAAATGAGAAATTGTACTAGGCTACGCAAAATAATAAGATTATGTAAGAAGAAAAACTGAACCTCATGAAAACACAATTTATTTTATATAAGGCCAGAAATAGCACAACTGGTTCTGCTCTGAGCCAAACTCATTTCGAAACCTGCGCCTCACTGTATTTAAAGAAAATAGGATGCTGACCCATGTCAGCTGGCATCAGGTGACGCTGGGGAAAAAATGGATATCGACCTCTTCCAGCTGCCATCAGGTGCCGCTGGGAAAAAAAGGATTTACACTCATTTTAACTGGCACCAGGTCACTTTTCACTGGAAATTTGTAAACAACTAAAATAGAGCATCACCCACATAAGTTTATAAAAAACACAGACCACAACCAACATTGCAATTTTCTTTGGCCTCACAAATTAAATAAATAAATATTGTGTCACAATCGCACCAATATTTCACAACAAAGTTTGTCAATTTTTTTACACATCATAGCAAATTGTAATTAAAAGTTAGACTTCATAAATACATAACAGTTAATTTGATAATATAAAATGAAAAAAATCTGTGGCATTGAAATATTATGTAATTAAAATACTTAACATCAAGACTTCAGATCACTAAATTCAGCACGCTGAAAGTGTCAAAAAATACAAAAAATGACCCCCTAATATATAGAACACAATATAGTTTTTTAACTGCTGTTTACTGATAAAAAAATAACAAATCAAGAACAATAGCAATTTATTTAATTAGAGACAAGCACGTATTTTATGTCTTGAAATGGAATTACTGTAATATACCAAATATTCCCGGCCTCTGATTAAACAATTATTATTTTTTATTACACTTCCTGGTCTAAAACTAGAAGTTTTTTGTAATCCTCAATTTCACAAAATTGGAAGTGCAATAATCATCACAAAATTTGGGGGCACATTCATTCAGGGGAACTTCCTCTGCTCAACAAATTTAAATAAAACAGTACGCCTAAAAATTAAATAGACTGTGCAAAGATTGAAGAACTCTTAAAGATTATGAACTTTTTAATAGCAGTGATGAAAGTATGAAAACTTTTGAGATATGTGAAAGTTGGACATGTACTGGATTTGTTGTTATACAACTAGGGATGTTTCTGCCTAATATTGCATCTCTGGTACTTTAGAATGAGTTCCCAGTAAAACGGGTCATACCATTAGCCGACCACCAAAATCTACAGGTTGAAGGAATGTCCTGGTCTGAACACCACAACTAGGACCCAACAAAATTAATCTTTTCCCTCCCATATTAAGCTGGTTTCTCTAGAATTCTTTTTCATATCAACTTATTCACCTGTATCAGAAACTAACCTTCTGACAGGTCATAGATACAATGGAAAAATAAACAGGTATTCTATAGCCTAGGCACCCTTTTTATCAAATTTGAATAGACTGCCAGTCTAGACGGTAAGCCGTGGTCAACAACGTGACCTGGTGACTGTTTGTTCGCGTGGTTTGCTTGTCTGTCTGGCCACGGCTAATCGCTCAGTTGATTACGCCTTATTACATAAACGTACATAATCAGTCTGTCTGGGTCATTTAAGGCCACTGACCACTGTCCTGTTGTCAATGAAAAGTGGTAACTGTGACCACGTAAGGCTGTTATTGAGATAAAGCACAAGCTTACGTCACTGGGTCAGTCGCGTTTTTTATACAAAATGCCTGTCCGCCATTAGTCGAGGTCTTTGCCCTGGACAGTACGTGTTCCGATCAGGCCACATTGAAAACATGTAGTGAGATCTTGGCCGTAGCAGAACGACAGTTGAGACAAACGGTGGGATCACTTACCTGAGTCTATGGTCTTTCTATGCTGGGGTTTTTCCTGTTTTCTCCGTGACATGTTGGCAGTGGTTTCATTGAAATTTTTTTGGATTGCCTCACTGGACAAAGAACAACATCAACAGAACATGGCGGCTATAAATACAAAGCATGACGGGAAATTGTTTAATACCTGACCGCCGACCAGTGGACGAAGGAAATGTTTTTTAGGCTGAATTTGTCAATTTGGTAAATGAATCGAAAGCAGTGAATTCGTGCAGCAAATAACAAGTGTATTTCTTAACACGGGTGAATACTAATGTTTAAAGACGTGCTTTGGAGCGGAATCGCTTAAGTGGCTATTTTAACCCAGATTGAAGACCTAGAGGCCGAAGGGTCATTTATTTGAACTGTAACCCCATGACGTTATTCTCAAGTAAGTTTGAAATGATATGATAAGGGTTTGGAGCATTTTCATTTTATCATTAGTGATGGATATAGCGTTTTGTTGGGTTTATGCATTCACACCTAATTTGCGCATTGGGTGACTGCATGTAGGCATTTGTAAACCTACGTGTTTTGGCAAAATTAGAGGAAATAGAGACTGCGCATTTGATTTTCCTTCAAATAATCAGCATAAACTGTATCTTGAAATTTTTAAGAAGGCAGTTTACTCAGAAGCTGTTGAATGAAATCGAATGCCAAAATGATTCAATTTCCTAAATAAAACAAATCAATTTCTTCACAGTATAAAATTACCGCTAACGTATATTTTTGTAACCGCGGTTACTCCCCCCCGTGCTGTTAACTCATTTGCGTATCCAGGGAGTCGTAATACGTCAGGCGACCTCAATTTTCGAAGGAAAAAGCACCGCGTAAGGGCTTGCACATGTAGGCCTACATGTATAAGTGGCGCCCACCCCCTATGCTGTAAAAACTACACTATCGCTCAGCCACCGCACCGCAACATCAGGGTTGAAGTCCAGACTGTGTTTAATTTGCCCTTTGTGTTGAGGGCCATAAAACAGTTAGCGTAGTGTGTTGCATTTATTATTCTGCTTGAAACTGTAATTAGTATGTTTGTTAGGCACTCACTGTCTAGGACCGTACTAATGACGAGCGACATCGCAGAGACCTTACCACGTTCCATGCGCGCACCCAGAGGGGGCTCAGGGGTGCTCGAACGAGCCCCCTATTTGGTGAAGTAGGCAAAAAGGACCGCCTCAGAGAAACAAAAACTCCGAAAAAAGTAGAGAACGAGACACAAAGTCCACTAAAAAGCAGGAACTACCAAACGTCGTTAAAAGCACAATTCAAAGCTCTGAATCTACCCGGTGAATCTTAGTAAAAGATCCACATTCTCAAAAATTCGACCCCCCATTTTTGAAGGCTGGGTACGCGCATGCGTTTCAAAATGTTACAAACGGGATTCAACTGATAGCCCCCAAACCCTCTAAAAACAACGTACACGTAACTGAGTACATGAAGTACATGTCAAATTAACTTAATGCTGCATTTTGTCCTGTTCAGCTGGCAAAAAACGAAAACATAATTAGAACTTTTATTCTCAGATAAAATCGGTCTCATAATAGTCCTTACCGTGATGAGATTCTGTTTCCGCTACCATTTCAAATAGCACGTGTGTCACTTTCGAATTCGTAATTTTAAGGTTGGCCAACCCCAATAAACTCCGAAGCGTTTTCATGAGTCGCTTTTGGTTTCGATTTTTTGTTGGTAAGGGAATTAAAATTCTATCATGCGGGTTAGAAAATAATATGAGACCGATTTTATTAGAGTAAACGGTCTAATTCAATTTTCGTTTTTAGTCAGAGAAACGGGGCAAAATACAGCTTTGGCGCATTTGTTTTGAGTTTCGAATAAGAAAGGAATTAAGTTGTCTTGGATCACCGTCCTTCGAAAAGAACACCAAAGGTCAATTTCTAGAAAAAGTAATTTGCTGAAAGTGATTGAGAACTCAGATCAGTGAATTCTGACTTTTTCAGACCTGTATAACTTTTTCGTTCGAATCAATCATTGTTAGCAAATTTTGGGGCTACTAAATACTCAAAATATCCAATTGTTAATGGCAAAATATTATCATGTGGTACATGTTCACACGAACTGTTTTGGAGGAATTCCGTCATTACGCATTTTGATGGGTAGTCATTTTTGATCGGCGTATCCTGGCGTTTACACGGTGAATGTCAACAAGTGATTAAAGATAGACATTTTATCTTAACAACTAGCACTTGACTAGTTACCGTGACAACCAAGCTTATTTTTTTTACCTATTGTACTACACCACACCGTGTTGTCATTGTACTCGTTATTACTCCATGTTTCAAACCAGATGAAAGACTTGTTTGCCGGTCGTTTAAAGTCATACCAATGCTTCTTGAGAATGGGTGGAATTTAAAGACGTGCCTATGGAATTTGAGGACTCGAAAAGCCTATAGCAGAAAGTTGGATTTTGTCTTTTGGTTTTAACTTTTTATCTGCTCCCTTTTGTTTTTGGCTTCCAGTTGTAGACAGATTTTCAAACTTTTACCCTTCGTGAAGCATCTGTAGACTGATTTTAGCCTGAAGTCTCAAGACAGAGAAACATCCCCTGGTTCACGGGAGTGGAAGTTGGTCACCAGATATGGAGCATTTTGACACGTTTGTGGAGTTTAAGGGTGCTGGTTTGGGTTTTGTACCGCGGTTGCTGGTCCGGAATTGAAGTTTAAGAGATCGTAGTCAGAATTACGAGGCGTGGTTATGGAATTCTTTCCACGCCTTGTCCTAGTTACGCGCTCGTGAACATATTCAATTCGAAAAGATATTCGAGAAAAAGTGGACAAAATAATTTAACTGCATAGATTTATCGAGACAACAGGTTATTTTTTTCATATTTTAAAATCAATCTGTACATAGCGAGAACATAATACGTTTTTTATGAAGTAGATTCAGTAAGCTGACCTTCAACTTATGAGCTAATTACCGATTCTGCTCACGAGTTTCTGTTTTATCATTATTTTATGTCTCTATTCTAAAACAAAAGGCTAACATTGAATGCGTGAATAGTTTTTCGTGCATAGACAATAATTTTTAACTAAAATCAAAATGACTAATGCATGAACAGTCGATCCTAAACCCATCAATTTATGCGAGGATGTTACAATTTAATAATCCATTGATTAGAATGGTACTTAATTATCCATAAGTATTAAACAAAGGAAGCTGACGAGGGGGGGAGGGGTCATTGGGACAGTTGGATAAAACAGACATTTAAAAGGAAAACCTAACATATGAGGTCAAAATACGAATTTGAAAGTGAAAACATAGATGGCAATTTTTAAAAAAATTTCATGATTAACCACATTTTATTTACATATTTATTTATTTATTTATTTTTATACGTTTATTTTCCACTACCATCTCGTAATTGTATATTGTTCGCAGGTGCCTACATAGCTTTGCAATGATACGATTAAAACATGAGAGAAAAGAGGAAAATGACGAGGAATTAGAGAATCGGCAAGAACTATGTGTGCAATTATCAAACTAAAACGGCAAGCACCTGCATTATTTTACGATAAGGAGGTCTGGTGAATTTTTAACCACAGTGGAGAATGAATAGTTCCGACTTGTCTATCAAGCTAATATTTACAGCCAATCAGGACGCGGGTAGATGTAACACAATGATAGTACACCATATTTATCCCACAAACGTTGTATGTGAACGAAAGTGTAAGGTGGTACTCAATATTTTTTTTATTAGTCACGGTCGAATTCACTCCCCCCAATTTCTAATGAAATTGCCACCCGCTTGATTTATTGGGTATATTGAGTTTTGTACATCGTGTGAAGGCAACGAATGACATTTGCTTGACCTTAGTCGGTTTTGATTGAAAGAGTGCTAGTTGTTGACCCCTTGGCCCATTTTTTTCAGTCGTGACTTTTTTAAACCATTGCTATTAGCAAAGGGAAATTGAAATTTATCTGGAAATTCAGATACCCTTCATACCTTTGTATTTTGTAAAATCATATCTTGTCGGCACCCAACTTTCATCTGATATCTANGGTTGCTGGTCCGGAATTGAAGTTTAAGAGATCGTAGTCAGAATTACGAGGCGTGGTTATGGAATTCTTTCCACGCCTTGTCCTAGTTACGCGCTCGTGAACATATTCAATTCGAAAAGATATTCGAGAAAAAGTGGACAAAATAATTTAACTGCATAGATTTATCGAGACAACAGGTTATTTTTTTCATATTTTAAAATCAATCTGTACATAGCGAGAACATAATACGTTTTTTATGAAGTAGATTCAGTAAGCTGACCTTCAACTTATGAGCTAATTACCGATTCTGCTCACGAGTTTCTGTTTTATCATTATTTTATGTCTCTATTCTAAAACAAAAGGCTAACATTGAATGCGTGAATAGTTTTTCGTGCATAGACAATAATTTTTAACTAAAATCAAAATGACTAATGCATGAACAGTCGATCCTAAACCCATCAATTTATGCGAGGATGTTACAATTTAATAATCCATTGATTAGAATGGTACTTAATTATCCATAAGTATTAAACAAAGGAAGCTGACGAGGGGGGGGGGGGGTCATTGGGACAGTTGGATAAAACAGACATTAAAAAGGAAAACCTAACATATGAGGTCAGTCTTGTTTCATACGTCCATGCGCACATGAACTAAAAGTAATTATTGTTCAAAATACGAATTTGAAAGTGAAAACATAGATGGCAATTTTTAAAAAATTTTCATGATTAACCACATTTTATTTACATATTTATTTATTTATTTTTATGCGTTTATTTTCCACTACCAGCTCGTAATTGTATGCTGTTCGCAGGTGCCTACAGAGCTTTGCAATGGTACGATTAAAACATGAGAGAAAAGAGGAAAATGACGAGGAATTAGAGAATCGGCAAGAACTATGTGTGCAATTATCAAACTAAAACGGCAAGCACCCGCATTATTTTACGATGAGGAGGTCTGGCGAATTTTTAACCACAGTGGAGAATGAATAGTTCCGACTTGTCTATCAAGCTAATGTTTACAGCCAATCAGGACGCGGGTAGATGTAACACAACGATAGTACACCATATTTATCCCACAAGCGTTGTATGTGAACGAAAGTGTAAGGTGGTACTCAATATTTTTTTTAGTCACGGTCGAATTCACTCCCCCCAATTTCTAATGAAATTGTCACCCGCTTGATTTATTGGGTATATTGAGTTTTGTACATCGTGTGAAGGCAACGAATGACATTTGCTTGACCTTAGTCGGTTTTGATTGAAAGAATGCTAGTTGTTGACCCCTTGGCCCATTTTTCAGTCGTGACTTTTTTAAAACATTGCTATTAGCAAAGGGAAATTGAAATTTATCTGGAAATTCAGATACCCTTCATACCTTTGTATTTTGTAAAATCATATCTTGTCGGCACCCAACTATCATCTGATATCTATAATCAGGACGGTTTTCACAGTCTGAATGCCTTGTCCCTCAGTGCATAGTAATCGCATGCCAATGTTGGTTTTGCACACAGCTGAATTAGTCTATTTTCTTGTTTTCTTAAGTGGTCGGCTGCACTAGCCATAGTCGTAAAAGGTGGAAAAAATCACTCTGAAATCAGTTTTATTGGACTTTGTGCAAGGTTTTTGAGGTCGTTAGCCCAGTATACTGTTCATGTTTAGGTTTGTACAACATGTGAAACAGAAACTTGGAACTGCCTGCACTTTTTTCAAGACCAAAACGAGCAAAAATAGTTAAATTCTACCTAAAGAGGGTTTTAAGATGCTCTTGGGATAATATTGGTGGCAGATCAACGATATGCGGAGACGGGGCGAGGAAATTTGCTTGTCGGTGATAAAAACGTGTAGCGCCACGTTTGTACATAAGTATAATTGTGATGCGTTTAGCTGCGGCTAAACACATTTTGTTCCACCGTAGACATTTTCATAACCCACATTTCATGGAGTGGAGGTCGCGGTTGCTTAGGTTATATATTAATCATAGACGTATGCGGTCTATGATAATGCTGGTTCATAGAGAAGCGGATCCATGATTTTGAGTTAAAAAAGAGAGGGGGGCAGGGCAGAGTATTAGTCAGGATTTTCCCCGTCAGATTTTCGCACTCCCATACACCCAAATGGAATCTGGGAGAATTTTGCCGGGAGGTGGGGGAGCATGGCCCCCTTTCTCCCCCCTTAAATCCGCCATTGTCATCTATTAACTTTTACGCGCAAAATGAGAAGCTGTAGAATAGAAAATGTTTCAGTTTATATTGTTTCTCTTAAAGCAGTGAAAGATATTCCCAGACCATATTCCATGACTAAAAATGAATAAAAACACACCAACATCCGTAAATCATTTTTTTTTGCGGAACATCGGCGTAGTAAACGTGCTGAAACAACAAATAATTCGATCTATGTGGTCTCATAGAAATATATATATTTTTAAAAACTTTACATGACGTTCTTGTATTGTCACAAAAACATGACTGTTTAAAATAATACAAAAACGAATTTCAGAAATATCATACTGTCAAAATATGAAACGTAAACTTAACCCGTTTGTAAAAAATATATACCACGTTATTAGACAACGTCTTTCAAATGTATTGTTTTTTTAATGAGAGCAATAAAATTCCGTTTTACTCCTTTGTTCTCCAAACCAAAACGAACAGTACTTCCTCCCCTTGTTGAGGCATGATTACGACGTTTCGCCCTCCAGTTACCACAGAATTTACAACTGGAATTTCCACACATTACCGTTGACGACATCACATGTCAAAGATGACCAATAACCAAACGTTTCCGCGCATAGTAACTGAAAAAACTCCACACATTGCTATGAACTCCATTTAAGTTTTGTTGTAATTCATTTTTGTCAAATATGTACCAATTAATGTGCAACGTTCCGAATTGCTATGTGTGCCACTTGAAACGAGCCCAGTCACCCAGTATTATATCGCTAATCTCTTAGTTAAACGTTTTACCATGGATACCGAAATTTACCATTTACTTTTTGTTAGTTATTTAATCCATCTTATCTTTCATTCTCAATGCTGCTATAAAAAACTTTTGTTGTTGGAGCTCCATAGTTAAGTGTAGCTATGTTAATCTTTTTTGTTAATTCATACTGATTGAAAGTTTGTCTGTGACTCGATTGCTTTTTCTCGGTAGCCTCTGAGACAAGCGTCATTTTAGTCTTCAGAGGTTCCCCATCAAGATCGGGAATATGAATATTAATTTTCTGCTACTGTTATAATGTATTTAGTTGCAAATAAAATGATATAACTACTTCTCTTCCACTGGGAACGCGAAAGTAGATAGATTCAGTATTCTCACGGTCATTTATTTAATTTTGAATCATTTCAAATAGAGTAAAATGTCTGACACACTGTCTCATGCAGCACTGTACCCTGGCGGGGATTTTCGTCGCACTTCAGTCCAGAAGTTTTCTAAATACATTTTAATAAAAAGATGTATTGAGCGCTACGTCGGCGCATCAAAATGGTCAAATGAAAAGTAAGATAAAAGAAAAACGAAGCAGTCTATTATTCCAAAATAACACCTGCATTCGATAACAGTGCTACTATAGATAACAAGGAGTGTTGATGCCTTATGTCATGACTAAATTTTTATGACCGCCGTAAAACAGTCGACACTCTCCATTGTGTGGAACGGGATGTCCCAGGGTAGTAAGCAGGTTATCAAAGGGAAAGTCTGGGCGAAAAAATATATAATTAATGGATTCGTTCGTGTTTATTTATGAAAACAAAACTCATGAAAAATACCAGAAAGTATAAATAATGGTACGATAAAGAAATTCTCATAATTCTTTTGACAAAGCTTACAAAGACTTTTACTACTTCGGTCTTCTAAAGTTAAGGAAGGAAAAACGTAATATCCAGAATATATTTTAACAACACACGAGAGATTTCGAAGCAGCTTATTTTTCGAACCCAAATCTTTCATATTTCAAAATGATTATTGAACAACGGTGTTGCGTATGTAAAATTATGACATGATTTTTTAAATATCTCTTGTAAGTAACGAAAATTAACTAATATGTAAGTATCCTCCGAAACTTTAGGGAATATTTCAGGACACCAAAATAGGCACATTTTAATTCAGGATGTGTCAAAATTAAATTACCGTCCAGTAAAACTTGATAAATTTCAGTCACGTATCCATGGGCGGCGCAGCACGGAAATACGTGGGGTGACTATAGCCCCGGCCTCTTATGGTGCGCCGCCTATATGACCATGGGCGGCGCAACACTGAAATTAGCGGGAGGCTATAACCCCGCAGCCCCCTATGGTGCGCCGACTTCAAAGTCCCACAAAATGTCAAACTGGAATAAATAATTGGTGGAGGTGAATTTCCCTGTTGAAGAATCAATGAATTCCGTTTGGTCAATGTTGTTATCAAGTATGATGAAAATCTCTTTCGACTTAGGAAGGAACTAAAACAAAGGACTTTGGTGGTCATATAGGTCTAGCAGAATCTTTCGAATTTTTCCAACGAGTGCAACGGATAACATTTTTGGCCTACCCTGTACTCGTCGCAGAGAGCACAGAAATGTTTCGAAATGCATACTCGTTCAAGGCTTCTTTTTGGGAGATGATGAATAATGCAGAAACGTAAATTGAGTAACTTTCATTATAAGCTAATAGTGTATGTTCGTTAAAAATTTCGTTGCCAGTAATATTCGAGAGAGTTTGAGGCAACGCTTTGGGGTATGAAGACAGGAATTTCAACACATGGAATGCTAATATCTTGCCTCTTAATTACTGTTAAGCGAAATACCTGTCCGCCAGAAGGTTATATATTTACACTTCTCTTTGTTTTTAAGAGGTCACAGGTGGCATTTTTTTCTAGAAATAACTCAACGATGCCCTCGCCACTACTAGTTATTTCATCATATTTTTCATACAGTAGTCTGTCGCTGACAGTGGGCATTGGGAGTTATTTTCCCTTTGTTTATATCGGGTAGAAAGGATGGCCCAAAGTTGCAATTATGGAGGAATCTCTTTGTTTCAAACAGTTGAATGTTCTTTTTTCTCATTTTTTGTTTAATTATCCTTATATTGTTGGTTGGAACCCAATGGCGTTACTTGTAAACCTCAGGCAGGTTTCAGAAAAAAATACGGGTGATATTTTATTATGCATACGTTCATAGATGAATATTTGCATAAATCGATGGGAAAACTTTACTGTCTATTCGTGGGCTACAAAAAACACTTTCGACTAGGAGTGGACAGCAATATAAACTTATTTCATATTTTATTAATGTGAATATTTCTAAAATATTGGAGAGTATGTAAGAATTTGTTGTTCGTTTTAGATTAAAACATTTATTCAAAAGGTGTCGCTGTTGGTGTATTAAATCTGTACATTTTGTTATTTTGTCGATGTTATTTGCAGAAACGACTATATACATTTGCGACGATAATTGATGATTAAGCAGCGTATTTGCAAATTGTGGAAACTGTCAATTAATAGTTGTACTTGGAAATGAGTGCTACCTAAGAAAATATAAAAGGTGTCTTTTCAAAGTTAATACAATTCAAGTGATAAGAAGTTGTAAGAAGCACAGAAAGCAACTATAAACATTTTCATATCAAGGTTTCTTGATATGCCGTGGCTCAATTTATTTAACTCTTAGATAATTCCTATTACCCATTAGGGAACAGGGATCAAGGGTCATCACGTGAGTGACGGTATTTCTATTTTCCATAATATATTTATAAATTCGCGTTACATTTAGAAAGAACGGCATATAATGTTGCGGCCAGGACTCGGAATCTAATATTTGTACTTGAAACGAATTCGAGATTATTTTTGGCAATTTCTCTGCTACTTTTGTCCGAACTCAAGATACGTGGTTATTAGACTGTGCTCGAATACACTATACTTTACGCATATAAGTTTCTAGTCCAGCTTTGCACTTGATGACCCTTATATTCGTGCTACAAATTCGAGTAAAAACTCGAAATTTCAAGTTTAAACTCGAACTTTTAGCCGTCATGTTGGGTTTATCAACTGCAAACTAGAACTAAAAAAATATCCACGTAAGTTATTATGTACTCGAGCATGGATTAATAGACACTTATCTTGAGTTCGCACAAAAGTAGAGTAGAAAATGCCAAACATAATTTCGAATTCCATTTCAAGTAAAAAGATTAAAACTCTGGCCCAGAAAGAGCGGGGAAGAGCAGAATAAAGGAGACGAAGAGTACCGAAAATTCTCTGAAAATAGACATGTTAATGTCCTGTACGAAATAAGTGAATCCTGTAATTGTGACATAGTTGAGAGTGAATCTTATTTTTTGTTGTTATGTCCCTTGTATATTGACCGTCTAGGTAAATTTAACAGTTCAATTATTGTGAAAGCCTTCAAAACATTCCTTGCCGTGATAGGAGTCCATTTCCGTTACCAGCATGAACACCAAAACCATCAGCAACTCAAGAAATCGTTTCAGAGGTCCTTAGGGTTGGATAACATTAAAATTGCGAATTCGAAAATTGTATTGCGACTTGAATCCGACATAGAATCCTATCATCATAAGCAGTATCACTTGACCTATTTTTTGATAATGAGGGGCTTAATTAATTCGAGTTTCGTTTTTGCCCAGCTACGCATGGCGAAATGTAGCTTTAATGTTATTACTAACTTTGGTAAGATTTAGCCGATGGGAGGAAGATGATTTTGAATGTGGTTATTTTGTTACCATTGCTTTTATAACACCAACACTACGTGTGCGCGTGCCTTTGCGTGTAAGTACTTATTGTTTTCTATTTTTGTATAAACAGGCCGGTGGCCTATTAATGAGGATTAAATTCATTATTAAATTCATTAGTTAATTTAACAGGTTACAGGTGGCAAACTAACTTAGAAACAGTGATGGCGTCGACACTGTTAGAAAAATGAACCCGGTTTATCAAAGGTATAATACTGTAATTAAGAAGGTCGAATAGGCCTACACCGGGTTATTGCAACTGCGACACTGCGTTTTTAGGAAAGCGAAAGCGATACAACTGACGTACGGATGACAATTTTCGTATTCAGACGTAACCACTGCCTTCACCAGCCACCGTTAATAAGCTGCAATGCAAATCAAAATCAAAGTTACGACAGCCCGCATTTTGAGAACCAGTTGATGCCCGTTATTCAGTGGAGAAAACTGCTTCTCAAAATGCGGGCACGTTATATCAAACTATTACCCTTTTGTTTTCGGATGTTCAGTTAAAATATCCACGTCCAATGGAAATAATAGTAACTCGATTTATAAAAATCATTTATCAAACAACCTAGTGAAGACCTGTTATTGTTTGGTCGTAATATATTCTGTCTGTTCAAAGCTCTATCCCATGTCAAGGAAATTGAAACTCCAGTCTACGACTTCAATCACCCATTATCAACTCGTTGATCGTTATCGAATTTGCAATTAAAAAAGTCATTAAATAACCTGATCCAACTTCTTTGTTAATGAAGAGGCACAAAGACGTAAACATTAGGTTAAAATATCAATTCCTTTCCATTTATAATGCAGAAGGACACCTATCCTAAACCATTTTTTGTAGTTAATATGAAAACATAAATTCCCCCAGTTCCTTTGAATTTGTCTCCTGTTTGAGATTCAACTAAGCATGCGCATTACCTCATTGCGTTATTGCAAAGGCGATTTCAAGAGCGCGTTCGCAATAACTTCCTTACTTTTATACACCCAGTGCAAACCAAAATGAGCTGCGTGGCCTAGTCTAAGACCATCAGTGAATAGCCATAACTATTTATGTACAAATATAAATATATACCTGTGGTCAAGATTGTTAATAGGTGGTACTCTCTTGAAGCAAATCGGACAAAAATATACATCGAAATATGTTTTAGCAGCATAGTATTTTAGCCAATTCAAAAATCAATATGGAGTAAAGTGTTTGGCCAAAGAAAAGAAAGGTCAGACAAGCCGTAATCCTGCCATTTGGACATTCTAATCCGATCCCTCCCCACTGTTTGGATCCGCCTGTATGCATCAATGGCCATCACCCGTATTTATTTGACCCGGCCGCACATGAACTTTTAACATCGGAAATTGGGTCAAATTAAACTGAGTGCATGACAGGGACGAAAACGCGTTATTAATTTGCCATTTGTCATTACTCGAATAAAAGTGTTCCGTCGACGTCCTAGACAGCCAGGTCAATTGAAACAGGTGCTCTGCCCACTTATGAAGGACGTGTGCACTTTAGTTTCCCCTATTCCGAACGAGCTGTCACGTATACCACTTAGGCTATAGCTGAGGGCAATGAGTATTATAAAAGTAGCCCTTAGTATATTCAAATGACACTTCCTTGTAAGCCCATTACAAGGAAGTGAATTTTCTATGCTTATAAGGAAAAATTAGATTGTTCGACTGAAGTTAGTTGTGAGACAGTTTTAGACCTAGTCTAACGTTTTATTATGGAGGATCGTTACAAGAAATTTAGGGATCGCTGGGAACTGGACATTTTTTCATCAGGGAACGATATTGATATGCAGAAGAGGAATGTTCACGTGAAAAAGAAGATTCGAAAAGTCACCAATTGATATACTAAAACTCTGAAAATTGAAAACCTGAAAAAATTTGATTTTTCACTTTTTACCCATGTGGCATGTCTTATCAGTAACAAGTACAAAAGGAAAGACAAAACAACAGCATCAATACCATGACCAAATTTAGTTTTATATAAATATTGAGAAAGAATCTCTAAATTATCATTAATTGTTTTTGTTTCATGCATCTTTCTATTTTATTCACAAACATCATAAAAATCCTATTTTGTGATAACCCCTCATGCTAAGGTGAAACATTTTAAAAACAATCACTGAAGGCCTTTTGAAGAAGTGTATGAAAGCATGGAATGTGATAGTTTCGTGTGAATCTGATCAGCCACTTTTGAGATATAATGTTCCAAAGTTTGCAAAATCTGCAAATTTTTCTAGAGTCCCAAACAACCTTAAATTTCCCAAATGGAATAATACTTATGAGAAGCGAAAATAAGGCGAAAATTGTCATTCACATTCTTTTTATTTTAACATAAAAGACATTGCAACACTACCGTGAGAAAATAAAGAAAAATATTTTCCAAAGGACACGGTTTCAAATTAACATATAAAAATAAAATGACAGCACTTCACTCCACAATTCAGCATATTTATGACACACTGATTCAGACTAAAAGCTAAAATCTGACTTTAACAAAGTGGAATAACTTCCCAAAAATCTACACTAGAAAAGTCTACAATTCAATTTTTGTATTGCACATTACCAGTTTCTACCATGAATGACTTTTCCCTCACATAGTCGTAATCCTTTATTTTCCTGAACACCAAGGTTTGCAGTACGCACTGTCCTTGGCCAGTTTTATCGGCAAAAGGTTGAGCAAAGCAGTAGTATTCCAGCTGAACATGGCTAATTGCCAAGCCATCAACCTCGGCCCTTTTAAGTGTATTCAAATGTTAACAGTAAAGAACTGTAGATATAAGAAACGGAGGTGTTCTAAGCAAGCATGATTAGGATCTAGGGCAAAACACAAACACAAGCACAAACATGATGAAACTGAACCCAGGGCATTCAACCAGCACACTGAGAGACAAAAACAGTTTCTCTGCTAAGTGCCATCCAATTCACTCAACAGTTTTTAACGAAACAAACTGATTAATGTGAGACTTTTATGTTCAACAGGTGGCGCTAATGAACAAATTTGTGTTCACCAGGTGGCGCTAATGAACAAATCTTTCTCTTTTTAACACCTGAATAAATTGAGAGTAGGAACCAGTTCATTAGCAAAGGGGTATTTTGCTGGCTAACGGTCCCACGTGACTACCTGTTTGCTTACATTTCTACAGGCAGGATCCTCCTCCCACTACTTACAAAGAAATTTAAAGTCGTCAATTCTTAAGTCGTGGCACTCAAACAAAAGGAAAAAAAGCAATAAAAAAACTCAAACGAAAAACCTTGGCACAACAAAAAAAGCAAGTAGAAATTATTCACAGAATGTTCTAGTATCTATATACACATTGGTTTTAATGTACAATTTTACAATTTGCAGCTATCAACACTCTGACTACATAGGTTTTTGTTTCAGTTAAAGAAGGGCAATCATCTTGCATAGAGCAGTGCCGAATTGGAGTAAAACTGACTCACAGATGTAGACAAAGATATGTTTCGACTTGCATTCTTCAAATGAAGTTCCCAAACTGGGCTGCATTTGTACAATAATAGTTTTTGTCAACATAAAGCAAGAAAAGGTTTTGATTGTATCATTTCACATCGTGTCGTACCATAAAGTTGTCTCTTTGGTCTAAATCGGAATGTTCAGATATCAATCATGTAAAATACACAGGAGTAGTGCGAGGAGCACTTAGCGCTACTTAGCGCACTATCTATCCCCTAGTTTGCCTAATACGCATTCCACTAACTACTGGCATCTGTTTCATGAGAAGTGACCTAAGGCTGAAGACAGAAATTTGGTCCTACACTCCATAGAACTATTTCTGATAAACAAACATTGTTTAGGATAAGAATAAAGTATCTGAGAATATACCCATAATTATTAATTACTGAGAATATACCCATAATTATTAATTACTGAGAATATACCCATAATTATTAATTACTGAGAAAAATCATTCCAGACAATGAGGTGGTAACTATTACATGACTAAAATTTTATTTGCCAATTGTGAAGCGGGATAGCAAAACCAAATTCCTGTCTTTAATCTTAAGTTACTTTTCCTGAAAAAGACACGCTGTGTGTAATAAAACCAGACCCGTTGACAATGTGGACTTTAGGAAGAGCCAAGAGAATGGTGTAATGATGTGAGGTAGTGACATCTATAGGGAGATCACGCCATACTCTTTATTCCACTCCTCATATTTTCGCAGTGATTCTGGCGGCACACTCTTGCGTATTCGTGACAAAGAGTTGGTGAAATCTTTAAGATTAATGTCTCTCACCTAAAAGGAATAAAATGGAATATACTTACTAAAAACAGAAAAATAAATGAAAAACAATTTAATTATATTACCTGATTAGGTAACTGATCCACATACATCACGTCCAATCACATTTTTGTGAAATCAAAATTTTAATGAAATGAATTCAGAAGCAAATTTACTTTCATACTGAGGCACAACCATAATAAAAAGCAAAAATATTAACCTTTCACCTATGAAGCAAACTGTTGCCGATCCTAATGTTTAGAAGTACATGTATGCAAGCTCTAGATACATTTGGTAATTTCCACCTATTCAACACACAATAGGGCTGAAAGGTGAATTTTTAGTTCATTAAATTTTCCAACAAAAGTAAAGATTCAAAAACTTCAGTAGGTAGTTTTAGCTCAGTTTGTACTAAAGTGATGTTGTGCTAATCGATATATGGTTAAGTAGGGATTGTTTGCAGTGAGGTAATCTGACCTTGATAATAGAAAAAATTCTAATCCTGTTTAATATTTCTATGCAAAATAAGTGAAAAATTACCAACAAACTTTTTCCAAAAGAGTCCAGGATGAAAAGCTGTGTGTCACATTTTACTTTGAGCGAAAGCGCACGAATCTCTATTTCCAGAAAAGCATGCACACAATTTCTGTCCACATGTACAAAGTTAAAAGGGAATAATCAAACCATAGTGTGACCACCGGAAATGACTAAACTGTAACTCTGGTCCCAGCTACCTACCTCAGTTGCATTGAGAGATTTCACTTGCTCGAGTGGAATATCTACAAGAAAGAAGACTCTTGCGTTTAAGCTACTGCCGAAAGCTGCCAAAATCAAATGTAGCCATTTCAAACTCGATTCAATTCAAGGGATTGCTGAGATGGTGACGGTACAAACACTGTCACATAAAACATCCACTGGTTTATCAGAACCCACATCAAATAATAGGTCCGTCCTCAAATTGCACAGCACCATTATCATTCTTGGGTATTTACCAACAATACAATGCATGTGTCTAGCAATTGTCTTGATCCTCCACATGCGAATGTTCTAAATACTATTTCATATCCCAAATAATTATGCAATTCATAACTGTAATGCAGGCAAATTTGCATTATTACACTTCGAGTTGCAGTGCTGACAAGAAGAAATAGACAAAAACGTCAATTATCAGAGTTGGATGTGCTTCCCTTTGTTCCTGGTATTTTGAAAAACAGGTCAGAAAAAGGGCAAATATCAGCTGGACGTGCCTGCCCTGTTAATAAACTCAGAGGTGCCTGATAGTTTGAAAAGTAGGTCAGTCATGAAATGTAATTTCCAAACCCTACCAAAGAGAGTTCAATCCAGGGTGGCTTAACTTTTACGCCATGCACACGAGTTTATGCACAAAAAATCAAATTGTTTAAAGCCACTATAAACCATCGTGTGAAAAAATGTGAACTTTCTTCACAGGCAAAATTGCTCTTCTGAACTGAAATTGGTTACGACAAATTGACGAGAATTCCTCTGATTGACAAACTGTTTTGGTGACATAAACTAACCAGACTTAACTGGCAACTGAATGGCTTGTAACAAAGAAGTAATGACCTGACACTTGTTTCCACTCTCAGTCAGGAACAAGATGCGACCCATTTCATAACTAATAGTGGCCTACATACAAGTTGGACTTGGATAGAAGGCATGGACTTATTACAATACCACAGGTAAATCATTTCATTCATACAACTTCAACTAGTCAAAACATTAATTTTTTACCAAGGGATTTTTGCCAGTAACAATGAGAATTTTCAAAACAGCAGACAATAAAAGATTCTTGTTCAAAAACTGAATATTCCAAACACGAAGAATTACCTGGTATATTTTCAAATAAATTATGTTTTTTGACACATTTCTAACTTTTCAAGACGCTGAACACCAGTTACAAAATGATTTTTCAAAAACGGAAAATTCCTCATTCAAACTAATCAACTAATGAATTTTCAATACTAGTACTTCATCAACGCCAATAGATGTCGCTTGTGCTTACCTCTGATAGGACCAAGAGCTGCATCCTTGGCCAATGCTGTGAGGTCACTTCCTGAATAGCCTTCAGTAATGCTGCAAAACCATGTTTTAAAATGAAATGATCAAATGTCCTAAAAAACGAATCAAATATTTCAATTATCGATTTTAAAAAATTGTTTGCCAGATAACTTAATAATCTAATGGTTCTGAAAACCAAGTGTGTGATGGATTCACCTCTCAATACAATTTCATCATTTCTGAAATATATTGGTCTATAGTATTTACACCAACCTCCAGTCTATTTACAATGGCCCGACATTTTAGTCGGTCATTTCTCCATCCATCTTCGGGTGTTAGAACGTTCTTAGAATAACTGACACTGGGAGAACACCATACTAACAACTGAAAGGTCTATGGTTCAAATCACACGAGGCACAAAAATTCCAAAAAGTGCTGCTCATCATTGACCAGATACTTGTGCTCGCTCTTCTAAGAATGCTGTAAGAGCTGAAAATGACCGGAAAAATTACCGCCCGGAAATGTCGAGCAAACGTAAATTGGCTAAACTTTGTTAATCACCACCTCAAAGCAGTTTTAGGGAAGTTATCAATAAAAAATTGCCTGTTAGATTACGGATATGATGTATCTCTGGATTGCACTGGTCAACTGCAATATTTCTTCAAATATCTTTTTAATTCCAGATTGTCAACATACTAAACAAAATATATTTTTCAAATCTTAGATGATCACAGATATGTTACAAGAGCACGAAAATAGTGACCAAACATAATCAATTATATGATTTTTCATAAGGATTTCCATAACTTTATACACAGATTTGAAAATCTTTGTATGAAACTCTTGAATTCTGACACCATATTCTATTACCTAAACAAAGTTTTAGATTTTCAGTCAAAGAACTTTCAGCCTGAGAGCTCAGCTGTCAGACTTCAACATTCTAGTATAACGTCATTCTTACAAGAATCATGATTCTATAGAGAAAATGTCATAAAAGATGAATTTCTGTTGCCATCTAAGAATTGCCATATGGAAAATTTGAAAGTTCTTCGAAAAAATAAATATTAAATGTGAAACGGCGAAAATTTCACAACTCATAAAGAGGAACCAAGAGAAGATGCTGAATACTCCCACAGAACCCAGAATGCATTGCTTAACCATATTTTTACATCATACACATCAAATTCTTACCAATTTGACCCAATATGGCAAACAGTGATATTCTATTTACAAACGTTTTTCATAAATACTAGTAACACTGCAGTAACGTAAAAACATTAACATGTTCTATGCTTTAGTTACCAACTGAAATGTTTTGCAAAAACTGTGGACATTCATAAACTTGCTGAAATTTTACTGTACACATACCTAGCCAACTGCCATAATTCCGTCTCTGACAGCGGGTTTTGATGTTTTGTGAGTAATTTTTTCAGTAAACACATCCTAGTCTCTAACTCAGGCATAGTTATGTATATTCTCTTGGCAAAACGCCGGAGGACAGCATCATCCAGTTCCTGAGGTCGATTTGTTGCCGCCATGACAAGGATTCTGTCATCCGATTTTCCGTGAACCTTGAACAAAATATTAGTCATATTTATTCATTTCCAAATAGAAGCAAATATGAATTGTTAACAAATCAAGGTCTACATCGAAACTCACTGTCTGCCTAAAAAGCATAACACCAGTCCAGCACTTAGAATTGAAGTCTGCTCGTTCGCGACCGTAGGAAAATACAACCAATGTCCAATTTAGTAATTAATTTAAGATTCAAAATGTCCACCACTTTGAGTTGAGTCCACAAAGAGAAGAATGATGCATTGCACATCCACATGTGTTTATCTAGCTGTGCAACAGGAAAATCTTACCGCAAGCATTAGAACAAAAGAGTGGAAATAACTCTGATTCAAAGAAGTGACCAATATGGCGTCCAAATGAACCATCTGTGAAGTTGAAGGATAAAGAACTGAGGCCTAGGTCTTATCTCCCGACTCGAAATAGAATTTATTTTTGATATTTTCCTTATTTACTTTCAATATGAACTGAAGATAAGTTTCTTTTATTATGTGCTCAGGCATATTATGGTTTTCATAGATGAGTATCTAGCTCATGTTAACACTTGATGACCCCCCCAGATTTCGACTATCAAGTCAAGTACAAATTGGAGATTTCAAGTAAAAACTAAAAATTCAAACTGCAAAGGAGGATTAGATATTCACCCAATGTAACTCGTACTACACTCGAGCACAGAATAACAGACAATAATCTTGAGTTTGTACTTAAGTAGAAGAGAAATGTCAAAAATAAAATAGTTCGATTTTGAACAAAAAGATGCGACCCTAGGTAACACTTGCTTTAAAGCATTATGGGTAAATAGAACACATTGAATCAGAGTGAAATTGAAAAATTTATAACTAGAGACCAGGCTATGCCCCAACAAACAGCATGCCGAGATATTCACTTTCACCAAAATGATCATATCACTAAATAATTAGTTAACAAAATTGAAAAAAATTAATGAAAATCCTTTTTCTGTTCACCAAGACTAGCATCTTACCCCGTCAAACTCCAACAGAAACTCCGTCTTTAATCTCCTTGTGTGGTCTTGTTCACCTTCGCGTCTTTCGCATAACAGAGAATCAACTTCGTCTGAAAAAAAAATCAGTTGGTAACCAAGATTCAAGCTGGCTTTTATAACCTTAAAATCAGCGCTTATGTAAACAACGACATTGTATTAACCGACGTTTCTGGTCTCTCCCCTCACAATGCAATTTGACGCGTACCTGTACTGTATACGCACCTGTGTTACCTGATTGGAATATTGTGAACTTTTGTCTTGAAATGTCGAATAATACAATGTCATTGTTTATATATGCGCTGATTTTAAAGGTCGCACTCATATTTTTGCCAAAAAGAAAATAATGTGAAAAATGAACCCGCATCTACGATCACAATTCTTCACCAATGTCTTATTTCGTATGATAATTCCAAAATTGTCATGTTTCCATTTTTCAGAGGCTGATTACCAGGTTGCAAATTATGGAATCATTAACAAAGTTGTTTGATGGCATCTAGACCGTTCAATCCTAGCTAATAACAGACTACAATTTTCTTAATTTTGATTATTGTTGAAAAATTTGAAAAAAAAAATATTTCACATGTCCACCATAATGTGCACGTCTGATGCACCGCAAATGACATCAGACCACCTGCACTGTTTTTTTTTATAATGTGTGTTAAAAAGGTAGAAAATTATCATAGAATGAATTGTTTAGATCCCAAACCCTGCATTTCATGAATTTTTTTCTTATTTTGAGAACATTTTAAAAAACAATGGGACGAGACTGCCGTCACAGCTCGAATAATAAACTGGCCAATTGTGGCTGGAGAGAGTGTAATTACTGACAATGTAATTATTACAATGTAATTATTAGTCAGGCTTGTAAGAGGACTGCTTGCAGAAATCATACAATGTACAACTCAATCAGTGTATTAGTGTATTACCGAGCTTTGACGCACAAAAAATATTTTTCAAATTACTAAAACTACCTCGATATATCACTGAAATCTGTTAAAAAATCAAACAAAACACACATTCCAAAGTGGTTGGACTCAACTTTGGAGAACAAAATGGTCAGAATTCAAATCAAATTGAATTTTTCGTATGCATTACATCGAAACAAATCATAAATCTTTGACACGGATACCAAAATTGCCAAAGACACGTGTCCTTGCATTCTCCAACAATATCACCTAAATATTTAATTGACCTCCCAAGAAAAGTCTGAAAGATTGCCAGTCAAATGCAAAATAATGTGTTTGTGCAAAAAACACAAAATTTTGTGAAACTTGTATATCCATGTCTAGTTTTTATTCAAAACTTCAAAACAAATCTAAAAAGGTAAAGAACAGGGGATCAACAACTTTAAAACAACATACCCATAAAGATGATGGAAGGTTGAAAGGCTCTGGCAATAGCAAACAGAGCACGTACCAATTTCTCTCCTTCACCCACCTAAAGTAAAAACAAAGTTATATGGTCTTGCCTGCATAACGTAAAAACATTTCTGATACTACGATGTTATGAAGAAGATTGCGCATAATAATTTGTGAAACTCAGTGTGAAAATGATAAAAACAAAAGTATGCAAAACAAATGAATTTAGGTGAAAAACTGAGAAAACGTAAGTACTTAAAACAAACAAGTATATTTCGATGCAAAACGGGAAAAACGACAAAGTTACATGAACAAACAGGTAAATCTTGGTGAAAAACTGAGAAAACAAAATTAAGGTACATAAAACAAATGGATAAATCTTGGTGCATAACCATGAAACCAAACTAAGGTACAAAAATGTAACAAGGACATCTTGGTACAAAACTGAGACAACAAAGAGACATAAAATAAAAAGTATCTTAAGTTTGAAAACTGCCCAGTATTAAATAAATGACGGACTGTAAAGCCAACATACTTGTATTTATTTCGTAAGTTTAATGTATTCAGTGTTTTTTTAAGGAATCCTTGTCATACATAGGTAAAAGTTGACCAAAAATGCATATCGTAAGAGATGGCAAATGAATCTGCCTTTTAGTTCTGTGAAGTGAAACAGAGGAAATGTAATTCAAAACAAGTTGGCATTAAATTTGTCAAAACCAATTTAATGCGAAAGTAGAATTACACCAAAGAAAATCGTAAAATCTTGTTTTCATACCAAAAAGTGACATTTTTTCACATTCAAACTGAAATCCTGATTAAGAAAAACTTACATATTTTGAAGTTAAGCTAGCTGCGCTTATGCTGAAGAATGTAGAATTGGACTCGTGAGCAACGGCTTTTGCCAACATCGTCTTTCCATTTCCAGGGGGACCAAAGAGCAGGAGACCTCTAGAGGGCGCCCGTAGACCAGTGAACAGCTGTGGGAAAAGATCAGGGTTCAAAGAGTAGTGAAAGGTACGGAAACACACCAAGTTTAATCTAGAGTGTGAACTGAAGATTTGAAATATCTATAAATATATGCATATATGATCATAACTAAAACAGAGCTATAACAGTTACTCTTTCTCAAAAATCAAGCTGTATGATTGACATTACTGAGGGAGAAAATATCCTATCTGAACATTTATACCAAGGCAGCAAAAATGCAACTATTGACATTTTTGCACAGCATACGATACCCAAATAAGCAGCACATTTATAAAAAAAAAACCCAGTGAATGGAATTTTTCCAACTATAAGAGTACGGCAAATAGCACCCACTTTCATTTAAGTACAAAGCTTTTCAAGTAAGTTCCAAAAAATTGCATGAGGTATTTATTAACGTTTTAAAGACAACACGGTAAAGGCACAAAACAATCGTACCTCTGGACGCAAGGCAGGTAAGATAACTGTTTCTTCTAAAGCTTGCTTGGCTGTGTCTTGCCCACCTGTAGTTCAAATACAAAAAGGTTAAGGTTACGCCAGACTGAAAACTTCAAAACATTGTATCTTAAAGATGGCTGATTGGATTCAAATGATCCCTTCAGATATTACATTTTATAAGCTAATAATCTTCAAAACAATTTTGGAATTGTTTTTGAAATGTTCAGCTATGACATGAGAGGCTATCAAAAACGTGACTTCGAGTACTATAACGAAAAAATCAAACTGCATAAAATGAAAATGAAAAGATAATTTAGAAAACTGTATCAGCAATTTGAGATTTTATTTCGGATATTTATTTAAAATTAAATATGGTGATGCTAATGATACCTTTGTTTTGCTATGAATGTACCTTTCTTCTACGCTAAGTTTTAATAAAAAGACATGGTCATGCCATTCAATTACTGACAGGTTGGTATAAAGTGAAAAATCAAAGTCTAAAGGCTATCTAATTTCAGAAACTATGTACTTTTTGAGAGCTAAATTTTCCTGTTTCATATTTGATTACATGCGGACTTGTTAGCCTTAAGAAAATTTTAGATATTTTTATTTTAGCTACAGTTCATGTCGGTCAGCACTATCTCATGCGATGATAAAACACCAAGTGCATTAGACAGCCTGAGGGCAACATTTTCGTTTACCCTACATAGCTGAAGCGAACTGCGACGTTGAAGAAAAGACTTCAGTATGTAAAGTTAGAAAGTGGCATTATTAGTTAAAAAGTGGCATTCTTCGCTATACTAAACTGGTAAATGAGCAGTAACAAACACAATATTGTAAAACTAAATAAATATCAAAAATCAACATAAAAATGGCCATGTTTCTACTAAAAATCATACTACCCTCCCCCAACACATTACCTTTGTTCCACCAATTGAAACAATAAGATATATTAAAATAACGCAGTTATGGCTGAAGTGCTCTGCCTGGGGCACTCCCTCATTGCCTTGCGTTTAATCTTATTATTACTGGCTGTGTGACATTTTTTCATTGCACTTAATTATCAATTAAACTTTAATTCATTTTATTGTTGTGCTACGTAATGATATAAAATGCAGATTGCAGAGTGTGGCCAGTTGCCAAAAGATGAAGAATTGAGAACATAAACTTTGGTGATTTAGAGACAGCTCCCGCACTTGACACAGACAGGACATATAAAAAACATCTGAACCAAGCATTCCAAAAAGAAACTGGATGAAATCAACATACACAACAGCGATTCCCTTATGAGAGCAAGTCAATAGTGACAAATATAGCCTTCTGAAAAGGGAATAGTGAGTTTTCTCCCTTGATTCAATGTCACCATGTAGTCCACTGAACAACTTTCAACGGTGGTCATGTTGCTTGGAGTTCTTTGGTATGCTTGCAACCAGACTTGCAAAACCCTCACCAAATCATGTTATTCACTGAGCACCAGCTTGCCAAACTGACAAGATGCTAGGCTTACTGAAGTCACCTCAGGATATCACAAGGGGAAAGCAGCTGTGTTCTGGTTATCATACTCTCGTGGTCAGTTGTTTAAAGGCATCAAATGTGTGGGTTTGTTGTTAAAGAAGAATGGCACTCGTTATGGCATTTCAAGAAACATGTTTAGTGTAACTAGGAAGAGCAACATCATAACATGTTGCCCTTGGCGACTTGATAACATGTTGGCCAATGGTCATCTGACAGACTTGACCGTTCATCATCAAATGGAAACAGAGATAGAAGCGTCTGGCATGAATCTCGGTAGAGATAAAATTTTTCAAAGAGAAACTAAGACAAAAGAACTTAGACAAGTAGCATGAGAATATCACAAAGCGACCGTCTGCTTTGTTGTTGCACTGCAAACGACCATTAAAGATACATAGAGCTTGAGCGAACTTTGTTGAAAATTATTAACACAGTTGTGTGTTCAACAAATTTTTTTCGAAAGCGAGAGCTTATCAATAAACTGATTAAAAAAATTGCACAGGACACAAGTTCCAACTTTGGGGAGAGAACTCACTGTTCAGTATGCAGTAAAGATGATCTGATTATTATAAGAACTACTCATATGTACACTCTTTCCCAATGGTGCGAAGGGTGGCAATGTAAGAGCATGATGTAACATGGCTTCTGATTGGTCAACAGAAAAAAAACGAACATTGTTTCAGATTTTCCAATTGGCCGAAAAATAACATTCGGACAATCCATTTGGTCGGATGTTGAGAAATGCGTAAGTATACTACCCCATCTATTGAGGAACGCCCTTGTGGTTTGCGGCTGCCGCAACAAAAAGAACAGACTAAATTGACGCATTCCAAACAGTTTCGTGTTTTGTGACTCACTTAAGAAATCAACGTATCAACTACCAACAGGATTTACTTCACGTTTTTGCTCAGTCCCGACGATCATCCAAACTAGGTCACAATGCACTTTCATGCCCACACATACTTTTCTGCACATCATTCATCATCCTTTCTCATTGCCACTCCCCTCCACAGGTGGCGCCGTGAAAGAAGTTGTTCTACTAGGTCATATCAATACAGAAAACATCAAGAAGAGAGAATGGTAGGAGAACATACCAACATCATTGAAGGTCACCTTAGGACCAGTGTCTATAATCTCGTTCATGATGATTTCGCCTAAATTCTTGTCCACACCCTTCAAGTTGGCTGGAAGCTTCAAAGGACGCCTCGAATTCTGCAGTAGTTAGTCACACGGTTTTTAGACAGAAACTCAGCAGGTTCTCAGTTGGCATAAAATGAGATGAAAAAAAATGAGACGACAAAAAATGAGATGACAAAATGAGGCTAACTGTGTTCACTGAATTGCAAAAAAGACTGACAAAAGTGACAGCACATTATTGATTATGTATACAGCAAGATGTTGAGCAAACCTTCAACCATGATTTAAGTTAACAAAAGATTGTCAACATTTACAGAAAATGATTCTATTTTTGCACTACCTGAATTTTAAAACGATTATTACAGAAAATATAATTGATAATAAATGGCAGTTGATTCCACCGTATTAGCGCTAAGCACATACTAGTAAGACTAGCTCAAAAATGACACGCGCACATCACCCCTGCCACCTAGCTGCAGCAATGAAACTTACTTCTGCGTTGAGACCAGGCTGTGAGCCTGTCCGCCTGTGACCTGGAGTGGTATGCAAGTTTTTCTTCCTCGCACGTGGTGATGAGATGGGTGACGAATCAGTGCTCATACTACGCGCCGGAACATAGCCCCGTGGAAGTGTGTTGCTCTTCTCAAGCAAGGCTTTCTTTTTTGGCACAGCGGTCTTCATTGTGGCTGACAGGGACAGGAAACATGATAATTCCGTTTTTTTTGTAATTAATATGAGAAGCATTGGGTTAAAGATTAATTTAAAGCTACTATAAACACGTCTTTCAATAAAACCAGGGCTCCGTTTCAAGAAACTATTCCAGTCTTAACTTAGACCGAAATAACAAAGCTGTCATTCCATGCACATCACGTTGCGCTTGTCGAACAATGCTGTTGGACATCATGCAAACAATAATACTTGAAACTTAAATGTTCATGAAATGGAGTCCTGGCCTCAACCTGTTTTGACAGGTAGATACCATTTGCGAACAGGCTCAACAAACTGGTTACATTATTCAATGAACTTTCAAATGTAATTGTAGCCCTGAGTTACTGGAACATAAAGATGTGACCATTTCCTTTGCTTTCCACACCCACTTCCCCACCCCCTTGCCTATGGGAGCAAGGTTATTGATACCTGTCAATACAATGGATCACTTAAATGATTGATGGGTAACAAATGTTATGAAACATATATCACAGGGCACTCACTCTCAGAAATTCAATACAATGTATATAGCGTGGAGCAAGAACACACACAGAGGGTGCTGTATGCGAAACTATCTAAATGACCAGAATTAGGGGAATGTGCCTTCATGTAAAACACTTCAGAAAAACCAAAGAGAAAATTTATAAAATATCAATAGAGTTAAACTAGATTTATGTATTACAAAACGGCAGATGTTAACATGTATTCAATTTAACATCTAAGGACAGCGAATAGACAAAAACAGTCACACAAAAACACCTTACTTAAGACATACATGCATACAAGACCTGTATCTATAAGAATTAAGTTTATGGACCATAAAAAGAAACGCTTGCGCAAAATCTTTTTAAAAATGCATTATTTCGCATATTAGATGATGGGCTTCAATAACAGTAAGAAAGAACAAGTTGGTATGCAAGATCAATACAGATGCTTTTCAAAATGAACACAGCCCCAGAAATCGCTTTCGCATCGTACCCAGGTTCTCATTCATTCCCTTGCAGACATTAACTCGTAAGACCGAGCTCAGAGGAGTAGGAGACACCTTTGTGCAATGCTTGATTGTCTGTCAGTGAAGCCAGGATTTGTACACAGGTCTCCCACACACAAGTGCGGAGGCCAAGCCACTGAGCCACACTGTTTTCCCAGTAGCAGATGCTTCTACATTATAACACCAGCCTGTCATATCAACGCAAAAGGAACACGGCAAATTCTTCCGAGGTAAATTTTTCAGACATTGACTTTATATTATGCTGAAGGTAGACAACATTTCAAAATCCAAAATTTTAGCGAGACAAAACGGGAATTCCTGGGAGGCTGCTCTCATTGTTTCATAGAAAATAAAATCTCTCAAAACTTAAAACAACGCATAACAATTCACAAGATTTGTGGAAAAAGTGATTTCATAAAACACAGCGTGTGACAAGAAATATGACAAAAGAATAAACGGAGATGATGCAAAGAAAGGCAAATAGCAAAATATGGTGAATCAAATGTTAAACGTCAACAAACCTGCGTTCCGTCGAAAAAACAATTTTTGATGTAGACTACTTACTGTAATAAAATAGGTCTGAACTTAATCCTCACAAGAAGCGACATTTGGTTTTGCAAAGAACTGGCAGTTCCTTGGTGACTAAAATGACTCGTAATCTTGTAGTCTAGTCTCGAGCAATAACCCCAAAAATCATGTGCAATTTGACTAAGAAAATTTTTTGACTAATTTTATAATGTTAAGTAGTCTAAATTGTAAGTTGTTTTTGTGATGGAAGGCAGGTTTATAACCACAGTAGTAATAACATGCAACCTACGGGACTATATGTTATTTGATTTACCTTGTGACTTTGGGCCAATGTTTTTGGTAAAAGTTGAGGCCTTAGGAGCAGTCCTTTTTTGCATATTATAGTTACTTTGAGATATTGCAGCAGATACAGGTCTATGACCTGCATCAGTTTTTGAGCCTGTTTTATCACATTTTCCAGGAATTTGTGGAGTGGGTAAACGCACACTAGTTTGTGAGTGCGGCTCTGGAATGTCACTCATACTTAGTTGCTGGGTCATCACCATGGTTTCTAGAAACAAACAAACAAGAAACAACGACAAAATCAACCAAGGGTAAACTGAAAATAGGAACACTAATTACAGAAGTTGAAATAATCACAAAAAGGTGACGCAAAAGAAGACTGATTTTTGGGTTGAATTATTGTTTACAAAAAAGTGGTGCGAAAAGAGACTGATTTCTGGTTTGGATTAAAATTATCAGAATCATGACATTTTACAAAACATTTACAAAATACGACACAAACTTTACCATGCACTTATCGAGGTAGTGAATAATACTGGGCAAAAAACAACTGAAATATTGAGTGCATAGAAAGAAAATTGATGACATTTATTAAATTTTTTGAAAAGTCTTTGTACTTTTGGACGCAAGACAATAAATTTCAACAAAAATCTCAATACAGTTTACCGAACAAAAACGACATCCTGTGACACACAGACACTGCTCCAACAAAACTCACCAAGAAGTTCAAGTCTTTCTTTCGCCATGAATAAATTAGTTCTCATTTTCTCCTGAAGTCGTCGTGCTCTGTCCCATGACTCTCCGTCACCATTGACATTGACTGCAATGCCACGTTCAAGCTCAAGTATACCACGCCTATACAGCTTGACTGCATTTTCTTTTTGACCTGAAACAATATCATAAGTATTATTCCCCACCAGATACACTGCATTGCACCAATCTTTTAGCTGTGTCCTGCCAGGCACGTGCCACAAAGTGCGCTTGGGCCAATGTTAGCTCGACCAGCTAGTTAGGGACCACACGATAATAACACAGCTAGGCTGAGTTCCAAAAAGACAAGAACCACATGAGGAAAGTTAGGCAATGTGATCACAAGCTTAGCTTGTATTAAGTTGGGAGGTGATATCTCACAAAGGTCATCGTGAGTTTTTTGAAAATGTATTGAGTCCACAGAACAGGCACTTGTGCCCGGTTGCATGAAATAAATCCCATGTTCCCTAAATTTTCTTTGGGTAAACACCTGGTTCTTTCTTCTGCCATTTGATCTCCATTACTACATCAAGTTTTAGCTTTAAAAAACGGCGAGACTAAACTCTAAATTGAATTTGTAATATTACTGAAAATAAACAAGGACCTCCTTTTGCAATGTTCATAATTTAAGGTCTCTGTCGCCAGTTATCATAAATATTATTAGAAAATGACATGAGACGAGTTCACAATAAATATAACGCAATGGAAAGCTACAAAATTAGTAAAGTTAACGAAATCTATCAATGCGCTGAAAATTTTAAGGACAAACTTGAGTCTCTATTTGGGACTGTTTCATGTAACTGGCAGCAGGGGTCAAAGCAGCAGTAGCAAGGCGGAGAACACTCTATACATGTGTCCGCCAAGTGGTGTGAAAAGAAAACTGCCACTATGAACACAACAGCACAGGTGCTTGACTGATAATCATTTCCGGCTTTCCTCCGGTTCTTTAACATGGGTATGTGTACTGGGACAACTGAGCTGATCGGGCTCAAGATGCACTACCTCCAAAAGGTGGGTTAAGAAGTCATCCTGGGATCTGTTTTGTGAAAAGTGACTTAAAGACTTTTACCGAAAGTCAAAAATTTGGTCTTAAATGCCTCACAGCTATTTCTGAAAAATAATTAAACCTCACTTGAATAAAAGCACAAAGACTGAGATTATACACATAAATTATGCTAGTTACTGAGATAATTTCTAAAAATTATTTCTAGACTGTGATGTTTTCATAAATACTTGACCTTTATACAATAATTGCTAATAACGAGTGCGAGACCAAATCTCTGTACTTCTCATTGAACAGACTCCAGTGCCTGATTAAATGAAACGCCTCCAAATAGGAACTCGTCTAAGTTCCCTAAATCTATTATGTATTTGTGGGCTTGTGAAAACACTGACTATCCTTTCTTATGCTATTTAAGTCTCATTACCAAGTAAAGTTTTAACTTTGATACAAATCAAGAGGAAACTTTATGTTGAATTCTCAATGTCATTGAATAAAAGTAGGGATCTTTTCATGCAACACATCTAATTAAAGAACTAAGTTCCTAATTATTATGAGTTAATTAAGGGCTCAAGTTTTAGTTATATTATTAGAAAATGTCATTAGTCAAAGAGAAGCTCATAATAAAGATATACTGATACAAAAATATAACATCTGTGTGTAAAAAGAGAAATGAATACGCAAAATATTTAGGGAGCTTAGTTGAGGACCTATTAGGACTGTTTCATGGAACCGGGCACAGATGCTAAGATGCACTAGTTTAATTTCTAACCAGAGCATCATTTGAGACTGACCATCTTGTATCTTGTTGTTGACCCAACTTACGTAAGAGCAATAGTCGGTCTGGACACAGCTTTGGACAATCTGTTAAGCTGTGTTCAGACCATCTAAGCCTGGTTGTAATTCTTTCTATAGTTGTAACATTTACGTAATCATGACTGACATTTACACTAAAGTGCTCTTCACACACTGACTTACCCTCAAACAAGTTTCTCTAGGAAGGAGTTGCCGCTAGGTTTGAGAGCTGTCTGGACGCTATTTAAACTAATGCAACTTGCCCCACTTGTGACAACTTACTCCACCTTATTGAGATAAGGTAACTTGTGCTAATTCTAATCAATGTGTGGTCAAAAACCTAGAGCAAGTCCGAAGTAATTGTCTGTTGTGGTTACATGAGACGGGTCTTCTTTTGCACGCTGTATTCACAACAGCTGTCCATGCACAGCTTCGGTCATTTTTGAATTTTTTATTTTTAATGTTTGTTGGAGTACAACAATACCAACTCACACTTATAGTTATCAGTAGTTCGGAAGTAGCTCTTTGTTTACACAAATTTCGTTAAAGACACGTCAACTAGACTTTTTGTTAGTGAGCTTGATAATGGTGCGTTCGTAATTTCGGAACAGCCTCCTTTCTTCTGGTGTGCAGGTATGAAGTAAATGACTGAGAGACATAACAAACAAACAAATAAAAACAGTAGCTATATTTCGTGACTTCATGTCACATCATCAGGCAATGAGTGGAATGAACATATACACTAGTCATTTTATATGTGTGTTTGGCCGCTCCACTTAAAATGGGGCAAGTTGCACTAGTTCAAAATACAAACTTTAATAACAAGTAATATCCAAGCCGCAAAAACAAAAGCAGTCCCGTGTACACGCAAAAATCATTAAAAAGGTCAGTCTGTTATCAAAATCTTAATTTCTCTCAGAAAACCAGTGCAACAGCATGTAGTCAGAATAATCAATGATACACCACAATGTATGCCCAGATATGACACTTTTATTGTGGCTAGCACTCAAAGATTATGATTTACAGTATAACGATTTCTCAAACTGCCTTCAGTGAACATTCACAGCTGATGAATATCTATAACGCATTTTGTACTAGACTACATGCAGACCACTATGAAAATTTCAAGTGAATTGAAGTTTAAGAAAAATGATAACACACAAAGACCAATTAACATTCAATATAGGAAACACACTCTTTGTCTTCAGGCTTTGTGTAGACCATCAGCTTCATTCATGATTGGTCAGTAATCTAGAGGTCACTTTGTTCATTATTATCTAGGACACTTTGTTCAATAATCTAGGTCACTTTGATTAAAAAAGCTCCATGATTTTATAGATGTGACGTCATTTTCTCACTACCATAGAAACGTTTTGTGTGTAGAGAGAGATGGAGAGAGGAAAGAGAGAAAGAGAGGAAGGAGAGAGGAAGGGAAGGAGGGATGGATGGAGCGGGCATAGACGAAGTGAGGGANTGGGAGGAAGGGAGGGGGAGAGGGAGAGACGAGAAAAATTATGAAAATTGACAACATAGCAGTTGAATCTTAAAAATCAGAATGTGACGATTTTTCCAATTATTTTTGTACAAAACTGAGGATTCACACAATAATTTATAATTCAGAAAATATTTGGCATAGTTTATGTAATTTGCTCATGATAAAATGGAATGCTTGTGTCAAGCTAATCAGACATATCATTTATTGTTTTCACCATTGGTGGACTTATAGTAGATTTAGTTTCAAAGTGACAGTTACGAATTGTAACAATACAAACCAATTGTAACACAAGGCTGACACCCTTCATTTTATTTTTTGTTAATTTGTGGAACGCCTTGCAATTAGTACACTGGCAAAAGATCAACAACGATGGCTGCAATGGTTTGTGATGAGAGCTCTTGTGTTAGTAAAAACACTGGTTCAATCAGAGAAATTTTATATTGAGTGCATTACCAAAGATGAGACGAAGTTATGCAATAATTTTCAGTGAATCAATACACTACACAAGGGCCATGAAACTTCCATGATAAATCCTGGCCATGGCTGCTCTCAGCCCAACTAAGTCTGGTTGTCAATGATTCTGCAGTTATAAGTGTTACGTAACCGTTACTATTCACAGACAGTAAAACTGTTGTAACCCTAGTCGCATGTCCTCAGTGCCTTCACATTCGGATTCACTGCAATTGGTGCTTGGTGCGCCATTGTTTCCAACAAGATTTTACAACAGCGCCACCTACTGGGTGATAACATTTGCCATGTTCATACTGATTTACAATGGTCATAACCTCTTGCTACACCACCCTCGCAGAGGGTTTGCTCTATATTTACAACCTTTAAAGCTGGTTTTAAAGTATTTAGGGCGAGGTTACCGTTAAATCGGTTTTAAAGGGTACAAGCACTTTAGTGTGAACAGGATATAAGTCGTGGGTATATACTGAAGGAGAGGCTCTTCAAAACCTAGCAGTACAATTTGGGGGCCACCAAATTATTACACTGACATTTATAGAAGAAATCCACGCCAGCATTTAAACATCAACAATCATACCAACCAGCAACTTTTCGCCATCTTTCAATACACAGAGCTTTTGTCTGGAAAACAGATTTTTTCCATAATGAGCGAGTGTTTCTAATTTTATGAGATAACACTAATGACCCACTAGGTACATTAAAGGTGAATTTTATCATGTTTCACGGGCTAAAAAAAATAAAAAACAAACTAGGCATTTTACTCTCATAAAATCAGTCTAATAATATTCCTTATTCTGATGGGAAGACTTCAGACACTATTGGGTCGGAAATAAAATCCTATCAGTCAGTAAGGAATATTATGAGACAAATTTCATGAGAGTAACTAAAAGGCCAAATTCGGTTTTCACTTTTTACCCAGCTAAACAGGCAAAATGAAATTTCAATTAATGTGTTTTATTTAACTAGACAATTCTGCTTGACCTAATTACTTTTAGATCAGAATATGCATTGACTAACTGTTGACAAGCATGACATAAACAAAAACAACATAACATACAACAAAATATGGTAAAATGCGTAAAACGAAATGAAATATTTTAGAATTTAATTGTAACAGCATTTTTGAGATATCACCTTGAACATTTATAGGAAATAAATTCAGATCATGTTATAGACACCATTGTCTACTTGTCTACAGTGTACTTTTGTTGTGCTAAATTTTACCAAGAAGTTCACGGTCACACGATCCAATTAATGGCAGACTGGCAAAAACATTAAACAACAAATTCTACAGGCTTTCTGCTTTCAGAAAATACATACTTTAAATTACAGAGTTAAAATCTATAGTTTTGTAGATATTTGACTAAGTACGCCATCACCAGGCACAAAACATGAATTGAGAAGTTCCGAGCCAATGTAAAAAATCAATATTTTTCATTAGGTGTAGTAGCGTAAACACCATCAGGAACATACTTACATAATACGAAGAATAGAGAGAGGGAGATTTATTGACGCGAACACTGAATGTAGAATGTCATCTACCTGAATTTATAAAAATTTGGATACATTATTAGACTGAAAGATCAATAATAAAGCTTAGGGAAACATGCTTGTGAGCTGTTGAGGAAATCAAATTCTGCTGGAGGTCTTGAAGAGGTATAATTTGAGACCGGAAACAAATGCAACTTTCGCTAACAAAATATAATTGCAAGCAGTCTGGTACACTTTGTGTCAGATAAGTACAGGCCACTCAAGTGGGCCCAATTGCACACATCACATGGAACCATTTTTATGCCTTATTTGAACACATAGTTGAAGCTGAGGAGCTAGAAACCTGACTCAAGGTCTAGAGGTGTGCTCCAGTGGGACGTGAACCCACAACTGTTTTTAAGAGCTAAAGAACGAGTTTTTTGTCCAAAATGATCTACCGTAAATCACTCAACCATAAGTATTGTGACATGATGTTGTATCTTCCTTTCTTGTAAAATTATTCTAAAAACACAGTCATGTGACCAAAGAATTAATGGCAGATTGATAAAAAATCAAAAATCTAATTCTATGGGTTTTCTATCACTTTTAATTACTCAGAGTTAAAATCTAATTACCCGATAGTTGTAGATATTTGTCTAAATAATTTATACAAACTTGTCAATAAGGTCCTACACAACCTTAAAAGTCTAGCAGAATCAGTTTGATCATAGTTTGAGTGCAAACCATAATGTTGACCAATATGGAAGTACTTTGCATTATTCAGCCTGTAACTACAACACAAGTCTTCAACCTGATTACTTCTGAATAGTTCTCATCTGTCAAGCAGACTGACATCTGTTACACAACACTCATAATGGTTTATAATTGATACTAGAGCTGACATCTTTTGATATTGATACATCACTTGAAAACAAAGCTTGTCATTTGATGATGTAGGGGTCCTAGCAAATGAAACAGTAATTAACCGTGCATTACCCAGACAACTGATCTGTTATGTAAAATACAGAACACATCAGTTGGGAACGACGACGACACATCAGACACACCGTCTTATAGTACAGCATATCATCTAATAGTAGAACATATCATCTTATTGTAGAACCTAACATTAAGAGTGAAATAGTTTTAAAGTACAAAATAATATGTTTTTATAATAAATTATAAACACATTTGTTCACTTCTCTGCATGTACCAAAAACTCAAAAATCAAAAAATCTTAAACTCAATACCTGAACAGGTGATGTCATACAATATTATAGTAAGATCAATGCAAAGTATTGATATATGCACTTAAGGCCTTTTCATACTGACTTAACTCTGGTCAGAGCAGAGCGTCGACGTCAATTGCGACGTTAACTGAACCGTTCATACTGGCTTCTGTAGTTAACGAACATCGAAGTAAATGGTAGGTGATGGTAGTCATCAAAAGGTAACGCTTAGATTTTTTTAATGTGTCAATTGGAGAAAATTTACATGAGCTAATTGGTATAAAACTTGGTTCTTATTCCGTTGGAGATTATTCGAGCAAAATACAAGCAACTATTAGCGACAACACTGCCCTTTAGTTGTTGACGATAACAGTGGCCCCTGGCAATATCTTCGATGGGACCGAAGTTGACCGTTCATACCGCACTGCAGCATAAATGCTCCGCAATTAAACCCACACGTTTACTGCAAAGTAAAATAACTGGTGCAGTTAACTTCAATTCAGAACCAAAGTTTACCATTCATACTGACTGCAACTTCCCAAAACGACGTTAGAATGAAACATTTCCATGCATACACTAGAGTGAGTAACATTCTAGTGAACTTAAAATCAAGTCTATGGGATGCATCGCTAGTTATGGCTTACCTAAAAATTGATAAAGACAAACCCAGTGGAAATCAAAATTGTCACAAAGAAAACAAAAACCACCACTAGGGGGCATTGCGACAGTCGGATCCACTCAATAATTGACACTGGTCATAGTTAACTTAAAAGAAATTAATTTGCCATGAGATGAATGCCAAAATTTGACACAATGTAAAAAATGGCACTTAAGGGTGCAGAACATGACACAAAAGTGAGAAAATCAGCGGGAGACGTTTTCTTCGTCAGTAATATTTCATGAAGGACCAGCTAGGACTTAAAGAAGATGCAAGACGGCACAGCAGCAGCTGTATCTATCCAATAATCACCATCAGTGGTGCTGTTGTCTATCAAACACCATGACGATCAGTAAAAAATGTGCAGTAGGGAGTGCACAGCATGACACAGCAGTTAAAAAATTGTCAAGTGACATCCTCTAGTTGACACAAACGAATCCGCCAAGTTTCAGATTTTAGTCTTAAATTGCCTCTAGGAAGGTGTAGTAATAGACAGATTCCTTCAAAAATCGGTAATCGGTAGACATTATCTCCTTGACAAAAATATGTCTGCCAAATTTCATGAAGATCCTACAAAAGGTTTTGTATAAAGAGGGCAGACGTCTGACCTAACACGAGACAATAATGACGGTTTTAAGCACTAACGTGTGGGCGCATAAAAATCGTGGCAAGTAAATGTAAAAACCACAAAATGCTCTAATATCTAGTGATCTTATATAAGCTTAGAGGTCCATGAAATAATCAAGAAATACAGGACTGACTGACTGTTGATTTCTAAAAAACTGCTAGTTATTGTGAAGAAAATGCACAAGAAAACACTTCGGCACTGTCAACCACAAAATGAATTCAAAGCCATCAATAATTTCTTGGAAGTTTGTTCGCACAAAATAATTACCGAAACAGTCCTTGGCTTTGTTCCTGCAAAAATCTCAATGAATTTTACCTATGCTGTTTCACAAACACAACATGTTCCAATGACAACTAAATGTTCATTTTAGGAGAGAATTTTGCTGAAACAGTGGTAATTTAGATCATTCTTAAAGGAGAATTATAGAATAGGTCATTGATTTGTGAAGATCAAAGCAGCTCACTTTATAAAGCACAAGCCATCTGTCTTCATTAGACCTGGGATTAATTTATGACTAAGAAATTATTACATAATTACATAAATATGTGTCTTACTAAGACTCCAAGTGTAAAGTAAAGAGAACTATGGTAAATTTACAAATTCATTATAATATCCCCAAGTACTAAAACAACTTAGATGACTTTGTTAAACATCTGATGTTCAAGCTTTTTCTTGTGTAAAATAAACAACTAACTCTTTGAACATATTCATACTCCAAATGAAGTTATTCACAAAACAGTTAATGAAAACTAGTTATCAAGTCTATAGATTTGAACAGAGTCATAAAAAGGTTATCACTAATTCCCAGTAGGGTTGTCTAACAGGCTATTGAGATTCACACAATACTAGCATTGTGAGAGACATGAATTAGATTATTCGTAATTAGATAAAAGAGGACAAGATGGTAGGCATATTTTAGTAATATTCTTCAAACAGTTTGCTACCATGCTGTGCTAATTAACAATGATGTTCAATGATTCATTAATCGTTTTCAAATCCATCTATCATCAGAGTTAAACTACTCACAGTAGGTACTGCTTAATATTTTTAACAAGAGAGTAGATTTTCCAAGACAACCTTGTATGGTAAACAGTAGTGACTCAACAAATACACTCTTTAGTCACACAAGACAAAACTGCACAAATGAGATAAAGGGCAATTTTAAAGGTGTGTGTTACCAATTGATAAAAAACAAAAACCGAATTAGGTATTTAGTCTCATAATATTCCTTACAGTAACAGGATTCTCTTTATATTGCTACCAACAAGAACATCGAAACCATCCGCAACTCAAGAACACGCTTCAGAGTTTACTGGAGTAATGACAAACCCTACAAGAGCAACAAAAAGCATTGATATGCCTCTGCTGTATACACTCATCGCCAACAGTGCAGCAACAAGGGATTACAATTATAATTATTTCAAACATTCCAAATAAAGGACCTAGGCTAGTAAAGTTAAATAATAATCTCCAGAAGGTACAAAGGAAGTCTGAAACGTTCTCAATAGGAAAACACATCACCTTCAGTCATGATTTTTCAAGCAGACATAAAAACAATAGGAAGGTCACTAGGGGGGCTCAACATAGGCCAAATCCTTCTAAAACAGGGCCGCTGAGGTGCATTTGCCAACGTTATAGCAACTTATTTTACCAAACTGCATGAACATCCACCATGGATACCAAGGCAAACGCAAAGAAAAACCTGCCACTAGGTCATCCTGCAGTAATCGGATTTGTCCCACAAGACATGTTAGTAGTGCTATCCTCAACAGAAACACATGTCAAATTTCATGAAGATCCATCAGGGAAGTTGTATTGTGGCACTGGCACCAAAATAAAATTTACAGCACAACACCACAACACTACATCAGACACCTTCAAAAACCTCAGCCAATGACTTCCTGAGTAGGAACACATAAGCCAATTTTCAAAATGATCCTTACAATGGTTTGGATAATAGAGGTGCAAATACCAAAAACCAGACTAAAAAATAATACCCGGAATCAATCCGAAAACGAAGGGTATCTTTATCTCTTTAATAGAACATATTTACCAAATTTTATGACAATCTGTTAAGGAACTCCAAAGATACAAACTTGAAGGAAAACGTAAAAAAATAAAATTGACCCAAAAGGTATACAGAAGATTTTTGATGTTTTATTCCTTTACATGCCATTTATTAAGAGACAGTCAGTGATGGGAATGAATAATGTCTTGTCGAGTCCCGTGTGACTGATGTCGCGGCCTCTGGTGATTACTCCAGCCAAAGTAGAGTTAAGATTTCCTACTGCAGCAGAGTTGTACAACTCCACACTTCAGTCAATATATATGTACAATTCCCGCTAGTGTCAAGAGGTCTATTCATCAGGGAATCTTATCTAAGGTCCGGTTAGGTGGAGTAGAACATTTACCAAATTAGCCATGGCTTCATCGGAATAAAACACTGGCTTTAGAGTAAAATAAATTTAGATACCGTAAAACTGGTGATTTCTCAAACTGTTCTGCGACTGAATCCCTCATAAAATCTGGGGTGAACTGGAAAATGATAGCACTAAGCAATTAAAACCATGGACTGTGGTTAACAACAGTTTTAACCATCAGTGTGAACTGTCAGTTACAAAACAATAACAATTACCTATAGGAAGAGTTACTACAGAGGTTTAGTCAAGGTCTGAACACAGCTTCAGAAACCAGTCATCTGGAATTGAAACCAAGTAGGGAGGCTTTCGTAACGTTTTAGCCAGACAGAGCTGTCTACAACTGGGGCCATCTGAGACTTCAAAACTTTGTTTCCTCGCCAACCAAATCCCAAGTTCACTCTTTGCCGTAATTTTGATTGATGCGACAATAAGCAAAGGCCTCTTTACCCCTGCGCATGTGTATTCTTCGAAGTAAGAAGTCTGGCTACAAAGGTGTTATCAAAAACAACAGCAGTTTCGAGGTAACTCATATTGCCAGCTAAGCGCCAGTAAAATTGAAACTTATAATTGTGCCACTAGCAAAAGTGCTAGAATTTTAGCAAGTTTGTGAAGAAGGGTTCGGTATCATTCCGTTTTGCTTCCAGGATGACATAAAGATGGGACACGATCACATTGCGATCACCAAACAACAGCTTAATGAAGTTTAGGATAAACCTGTAACTAGCCGTATAAATTATGATAAGAACCAGGTTACTTCCACTGCACAATACCTGACATTCAGTAGATGTTACATGTTCTCAATGACTTTTGGTTCCAGATTGACTTTGATGACTTTAATGCAGGAGTACAGATGTTTTGCTACAAAGCTGATGAACAGGTGATAATGGTTGGTTTTAAAGTGTATTGGCATAAACCTGGGTCTAATTTCTATTTTTGTAGGATGTGATAAATATGACTAGTGCCGTAGTGGTGCACTAGCTCAATATCAGGGATCACATCGCCTGTCGATGCCGCAACTGGACGAGAGGCTACGTGTTGCCTAGGTCAATATGGGCTACGCCACCCGCGCCCTGGAAAGGTGAAATATACTACAAGATTAGGCTGCACCAAGTTCCAGGACCTGCAATCCTGAGTGACGTGGCGCAAAGCTAATAACTGCCACATTTCAATTGTATCTAGCCAATTTTCAATGTACTGCAAGGTGCAGATAGTGGACCATGATTTTGACAGTTTCATCCCAATAAAGCAGTGACTGCATGATTTTTAAATAAGGGTTCACTATATCTGATCAGTGTCAACATTCCAGTTCTGCATCACTCGTAAAGACAAACGAAAAATTTAAAATACAATTCCTTATAACTGGATATACATAACTGATAACTCACCAACATTTTCTTCGTCTATTTTCAAAGCCTTGGATATGAACTCAAATGCATTTCTGTGGTGCTGCTTTTGTCTGATGAGCACAGGGTCAGCTGAAGGAGACCTAGAGGAACTCATTTTTCGACAGTTTACGGTCAATTCAGTCTCGGAGACAGACGTATCTGTCACTCTCAACTTGGTGAACACTCGGTTTCCGAAGCAGAATACGTACGTCAACAGTAACCAAATATGAAACGCCAAAGCGCGAATCACGTTAAAAATTACCACAACTGGATAAGCAACCGCGCGAATATTGCGTCGATGAAAGGATTCGTCGTCTTTATCCTTCTTTTTTCCTTTACCTTCGTGTTTTTTACGGCCAAAACTTCGGCCACCACCTTTGCGCTGCATCAGCAAGCCGCCATAACATGTTTCCTAAAAATAGTAAGTCACGTGATTAGGAAATACCCTTTACGTCACCACGAAAGAGAATCCCTGTTTATGTTGCACGCCTGTGACGCGAAGTTGCAGCAATACAAAGGAAAACGTAATAGATTGCTTTACATCATCCTTAAAACAATGGAGAAAACAACACTGGATCAGTCAAAAGATACTACAGCACACGTACCTGCTCTAAAAAAACGACAGCCATTGCCTTTGAGGCAGCTTTGTAGGCACGTGATTTTACGGTCAATTGGATTGCACAATTCGGACGCTGTGAACAAGCTTCCCTTGCCACAGTTTATAAAGTCATTTCTGAACACGTATTCCATTCCACAAGATTTCAGTACGGAGCAGGAGCACATCACATACAATATGAGATTTGCCTATCACCCTCATCACAAAACTCATCAGGTACACCCAGCGAAGTGCTTGATTGACGGTTCAGATGTTCTGACAAAAACTCATCAACCGGACAAACTGTGCCAGTCCTGTACATCGATGGGGCTACACATGATGACGATTCAGAAGACTCAGCAATGGGTCCATCTTCAGCACCCAAATTTAATGAACTGTCGCGGAGAAATTCATAATAGTTACGACCTCGTTTGTCACGTGATGGACTTTCCACTAATAAATTTAAAGGAATATATTCGAAGATTGAGGATGCTGCAAATATTTGTGCCAGAATTTCTCATGTGGCAGTCAATGAACTCACTTGCATCTGTGTTTTCCTATCTTGAAAATGAGGGTATTTACCCAGAGCTTGATGATCCAAAACACGTGGTGATAGATTGCCAAGGAATACTAAAGTTAGAAAACCTGCTTTTATACCTTCCCACTGTCGGACAGTCCAAAACAAGAGCTTACGTCATATGTTCACATCCGATCTATGCAGCCCCAGAGACTTGGAAATATTGTGAATATAGCATAAAATCAACAGTATGGAGTATAGGAGTAATGCTATTCGAATTGGCCACCCGTGTTACACCCATGAGATGGGAGAATGAATCAAGTAACAGCGTGTACACTACCGAATGGTTCTCCATTCCACTTCAAACATCCTGCAATGCATTACTTAGGGAAACCCAGCCAAGCAATGACCTCCCCTACAGCAAAGCATTAGAGTCAGCTTTAATGAGTTGTTTGAGCAGTCTTCCAAACAGGAGGCCAAAATTACAGGATCTTGTAACATTGTCAGCATCGATGATGGCAAAAACCAAACCGCTCTACAATGGCCCCATGAATCTCTTGGAACTCATGCCTAGTATCAAAACTGATGATTCATTTGAAGCCATTTCATAGAACCACCTCAAATCAACCTCAGAGTTTTTGTACAATGATTAGTTTTTACATAAAGTGAAGTTAAACAAGGTTTGTAGTAACAAAATAGTTTTATTACCATGTTGTAACAATACAAAAGTAATAAATAGATACCAACGGGTACTGTAACAACTCCCAACTCTTATAAATATGAAATTCAGACAAATGCCACCAATTCTGCTTTGCACAAAACACCTACCAAAATCAAACTATCATCTGTTAACCTGCAAGTACCCAAAGTAGCCAAACTGCAGCAATTTCAAACTAAATTTTCATGAAAGCCTGCACTATATTCTTAGCCATTCCCCTGGCTACTTCTCAATGCAAGGCGAAGTTTATTTTCACAACTGTTTCTCAGAAAGTTGAGCGTTACACATTACGGTGTTTATTATAAGCCATTTATCAGACAGCATTGGGCTACGATGTATTGAACATGTTTTCTGCCATCTTACATGTCTTTTTTGTTGTACGGCATAACAAAAATTCTTATCACTTCTCAGATAGAGCTGTGCTATGATACATCACATACATTTTTAGCCATTTCTCAGACACTACTCTGTCAAAAAGTATTCCATAAAATTCTCAGTCACCAGACAGTAGTACGTGAGAAGGCATTGCACAAATTCCCTGACTCTTATTGGTTACAAGGCATTCTGTAAATACTCAGCATTTCTCAAAGAGCATTGTGTTAAAAGGCGTGGCAAAAACTTACTTTGAGTCATTTCTCAGAAAGTGCAGTGTTACAAGGCATTGTGTTTAATCTCAGTCTTTTCTGAGAAATAACAGTACTCCAAGATAGGTAAGAGTGCTGCCATTGATAGTCAGCCTGTATAGAGCACTGCAAGTATTTTCAGGACCTTTACAGCATCACATCCTATCATGATGAGAATGTCTCAGACTGTAAAAGTAAAAACGGATCGTCCTTTGGAACCACTTGCTTGGAGGAAATCTTCAATTTTTCCAGACATACAGCCATGACAGCTTCTAAATTATGCTGAAATGTACCAGATGAGGTTAAAAATGGAACTTACTAACCAAGTTAACAAATACAGAAATAAAGAGTAATGTAGACTGAAACACTCGGTATTTTACAAATTACACAGTTTAACAACCAGGGGCTTCATATAACTTTGCATAGTATTACTTTGATAGAATGACATTTGTAGATTTCAAACAGAATCTTCAAAAGATCATCATACCACAGTGTATGGAGCAAGTGTATATGTTCATCACACTGTTTTGGCCATGTCAAGGCACAGACAGTTATACTGCCAGAGTTTTTGCTTAATCGAATATGAAGGTCAAAAATGTAAAGCAAAAATATTAAGAACGAAACTAACGCAGCTGACAATACTGAAAAACAGAGAATATAAATCAAAACTATGCTATCAGAGCTTTGTAAACCATTTCTTAGGTTCATTAGTTCACTTACGCTAAACTCTAGTCTATTTTCAATGCCATAATGGCGTCCGGCATGAAAATTGGTTAGATGTTGGAGTAAGATGCCAATATATATAAGCTAGAGGTTGGTGAAAAACCTCCATGCTAATGGTTGGTGAAAATTTTTGACACTTTAAATAGGCTAGAAGTCGTCTGTGTACTTTGTGTCAAAATTAATAGGCTAGAAGTCAATGCCAATTTAAATAGGCTAGAAGTTGGTGCAAAATAACAATGTTCATAGGCTAGAGATTGGTGCAAATGTGACAAATATGTAAATAGGCCAAAGGTCGGTGTAAATGTGCCAGTGTAAGTAGGTGAAGGTTGGTGTAAAATGTCAATATAAACAGGCTATTGTGTAGTGGAAAATGTGATAATGAAAGCAAGCTAGAAACCGGTGTAAATGTACCAACAGAGTTTACTACACCACCACCTCAAAGTTTTAGGGAGTCGACATCTTGGAGAAAATTGAGATGATTTGAAAGTTATGTAACTGCTACAAATTTAAATATTTTGAGAAAAATATATTTACAAGTGCCTCATTGAATAGAAGCAGCAGAACCAGAAATATAGAGTAACTGTACCTGCAAGATATGGACTCCTTTGGTTGTAAGTACAGCAAGCTCCTCAACTCCATCACCAGTTATGTCAATCTTGTCAACTGCTAAAATCGGATATGAGAAACTCCTTTGCCACAAAAGTTTATATTCACCTAGGGGGTTATTGGCCTCGTGCTCTTTGAATATGTCATCGTACTCAAAGAATTTGTAGGCTAAAAGCTCCTGCAAAAAGAAGAAAAGAACATAAAACAAAGCCAGCTCTTCTCACATAAGATTGCAACCAATCATTTTCCAAAATATCAAAACAAGGCTTTATAACTACAGTACGAGCCAAAGGAATTAAAAAAATGACCGGGAATTTTCCGTCATGACAGCTGGGCAGAAACCAAATTCATTGTTAAAGTAGTCCTCCCTCATGACCGAAAATGAAGGGGAATTCACAGGACTGTAAGAAAGGTTAGTAAGCCATTCCATAATTAGAATCTTAAATAACAAATTGTTATTTCCAGTCATTTTTGCTGTAAAATTAGCCGTCATGATGGAGAGACAGTATTTTGTCTGTCAGCTTGGTCTTGTATTGAACATCGTAGATGGCACTTTATATTATTGTTTAAAAATTTAAACCAAATATTGTGGCTCACATTAAGTACCTTTAACATTAGTTCAACATGTATAATGTCAGCTCGACTGACATTCTGCTTTGATTCATGACCAATTCATGATACACTAGTCGCATGAATAAACCTAAACAGTGATTATCAACTAGCCATCAGACTACACATTGCCTAATACATCAATATATCTTGACAGTCATGTAATCTTACATTTATGTTCGGAATATGTCCCGAAAATAATAGGTGCGTCGCGAGCTCCGTTTCCAGAGATACAAAGGAGACCGTGTATAGGGGATATAAGGTCATTTATTATGACTGATAAGGTACAGAAATATGAGTGTACAAATAACATAAAGATAAAATAATAATCTCTGGAAAGATGGGCCTTAAAAAGCGCCAGCACTCAGGTAAGAGGAACTACCCAAAGGAGAGGGTGGTAGAGGGTGGGACAAAAATGAAGAGAGATTAGACTCGAACCTGAGTGCTGCTAAAGCGAAGTACTGATGGCAGGAAATATAACTTTACTGAGAACAAAGGAGCCCTATGACACGTGACAATCATCAGCTTATGGGAACCAGGAACTCGTGGCGGTAACACAAACGAACCAATAGTGAGTCTGGAAATGGAATGTCCTAGTGCCTCGAGTGCAGGAGAACCGCATGCGAATCTACACAAGGGGGTTAATGGACCGGTCCGAAAGATGGGGGTATAAGTGGGACGAGTGCATATTCTCACATAAATATATTTAACGAGTGAATTATCATTTTTCTTAATGCAAGGTCACCAAAGACTACGATTGCCCGTGAACGTAGCATAAGTAGACTGTTCTGCTGACTAATATAGAGCGCCAGTAGCAATGAAAAGCAGAACAAATTCTTCAGTAAAAGTCAGAGTTAGAAAATGACAACAACAGGTAACAGCTACCAACCTGTCCATAAGTGCCGAGCACAATCTCATTCTGTCCATCAAAATCGAGGTCACACACACAGCAGCAAAGTGTGCTGTCGTGGCTGTCACTGTTGGGTAGCACTACCTGCTGACTGAAGCCTTTTGTTGAGATGTTTGTATAGACAACGGCGACCTCTAGTGCCCCGGTAACAAGTAGATGGTAGGTGATGTCTTGACTCTCGAGTTCAACAGAATCGAACATAGAACCTGGAAGCAAATTTAATGTTATATTCTATAAGAAATGAAATAGAATTACCGTACTGAGTAAAGTTTGATAAAAAATGAAGTCACAATGACTTAACAGAAAAACACAAAATTTATCACATTACTGTTTCATCAGTCATGGATAAGACTACAAATTACCATATTGAAAAAATGGAAACATTTTGGAGGGAAAGCACTTCAAAACTTGAAATGTTCGAAAACAGGGAGGGTCGTTTTACCAATGTCGTATGCAGGTCACAGCTAAGATGGTAAAAGGCATGTGACTGCAAATGCATCACTGTAATTTCTTAAAGGATGAAACACTGCAAAAAAGTTGCGTGCGTAAATTCGACCATGGACCATATTCACAGCAAACAATCATCTCCATAAAACTCCTTTAAAATAATAGTGGGAAACCAAAAGTCTTAGCTGACTGGGTGTATGACTTTTGATATAATAGACCCCTGGTGTTTACACTTATTCCCAGCTTTCCATAGCAGTGACCTCATAGTATGAAATGGAAGGCCATGAATAAAAACTTAATTTTGTTCGCAGCTGACACTCAGGAAGCCGTTTCACTACAAGAAGCAGTCAGTTTAGAAACTTCTAATTGTGCGTAATTATTAGTCTATGGTTGTACTTTGGGATACAGTTGGTAGCAATGACAACGTGAGAGCGTTACCATAATGATCAGCTCCTTGGCCATGATGAGGCTGCGCAGTCTGGGTCCCCACTGCGTTGATACTTGTGAACAACTGGACAGAGGTCACTGGGCCACTGTGTTCAATGGACCACGAGTCAATGACAGCTGGAAATGTAGAAAATAAGACGTTACTTTGGAGCACCACGAGTCAGAAATGGTAGATTGGATTCACATGAAACTTTCGGACACTATGATTTATGCACTGTTACCCAAAACTCTGTTAGGGATTGTCTCTAATGTTGTGGACTTTAAGCATAAGGTGCTATTAACATTGGGCTTTCACATTACATAAAACAAAAATGAATATTAGATATTTAACACAACTGAGACCATGTTTCTGAGATTTCTTTTTGAACATTTAAATTAAAAGAAATCTGATTATGTCATTGAAACCATTGCTTTGAAACTATGAACGTACATTCCATTTTTGGAATTTTTTCTTAATATAACCTATAAGACAGGGTCCCATGACCCAATTAATTGGGTATTGGCAGACTGGTATTTAAAAGAAAATTAAATTTCAAATGCTGAATCTACTTTCAGAATATGGCCACTTTTCTTCAGTTAAATTCTATAGTATTTTAGACATTTAGGTGACTGTATAGACTTGCTGACAAGATTACTGGAGGAGGTGACTGCACACAAATACACTAAGGAACTGAATGGCGTTTTTGTCCACTATGAAATACAAGTATGAAATTTGTTTTTCAGTAAACCTGTAAGAAATAGAGTCTAACCACCATCATACCTTTGTTTTCCATGTCTACCAGAAAGCAGAGGACAAAGCCATTTTCACACCCGACAGCAGTGACTCGTTTACTGTCAGACAACGGTTTCATGTCAATCCATAAAGCACTGGAAAATAGCAGAATAGTCGAAATCAGATATTGGAGCTATACATAGCTTAAACACACAGTCACACTAGAGGACTGCAAAATGTAAACACAAGTGGGAGTACTCATCAAAAATATGACCTTCCTACAAACAAAGCATCAATTTAACTGTGATAGAAAATTTGACAGCTCGAGTTGATTGGCTGATGCAGTGGGTGACATCACAGTTGATCAGTATGTTAGTGTTGGTAACTTTGAACTCTTGGGAAAACAGAAAAACATGATAGAGTGAATGTTTAGTATCCGGCTCCGTTAGTAGAATGAGTGATGAAAGCTATGTCAACCTAGGCAACACGACTCCGAAATGGTAACTTTTTCACCACTAAGAAAAACATGATGCGTAAAATATTGAAAAGAATGGCTGTTAAAGATCAACAGAAAAGAACCGGGTTTCAAGATGGAGGATACCTATGTCAAGCTTAATATAAGAGCTCAGAGAAAGGATTAGTGATCTGACACGTCGACATAACATCCACGCATTTCTACTTCAACCTTGGTTAACTGAAAACACGATTGTATTTTCTATTGGACAGCTTGATGTACATTCCCTCAAACTCTCAGTACAATTTCTGATTTTTTGGTGAGCAGTTGTAAAGCAAATTACCAATAGACATTGCAAACAAAATAGTTAAAATAGTAGCTCTATCTCAAGAGCACATATCTCATCCTCAGGCACATGGCAAAAAGAAAAAACTCAACAATGAGGTAAACATGCAAGCAGAGAGTATGTAATACACGGTGGGAAGCCCACAGGCCAACAGAAAGTAAACTCACGTTTTCAATCAAATTTGTGTTAATGAAGGGCTGCTACCAAACTACACCTTAGCCTTGGGTGGACTGTGGACGTAGAAATTATACCCAAATTTATATGTAATGTGGCCTAACTCAGTAAAGCAACTCCCTAAATTTAGATGTCATTGCGCATGACCTGAGACACAAGTTAGACAAGTGAACTACTTACATTCCAGGAAGTGGATTGACAAACTCAGGAAAAAAGTCCAGGAGACTCTGTTCACTGAAGGTATGCATAATTTTGTCCTGTGAAGAAGACATGGCAAAAATAAGTGCAATACAAAAACAAAACTCAATTCTGAAGATAGAAATGGATTTTTTAAAAATAAATCATCTCAAAAATACAAATTCGCACTGAGACACAAGGCAACAAGTGTTAACACAGAAGACTCGAGGGAATTTCTTGAACTCTACATTTTACTATACACATGGAAATTATCACTCGTTCAGTGGTGAAATATGATACAGAAAAATTACGATTGTTTCCTAAACTTACTTGAGAATTTAAAGAAATGTTTTGTGGGCAACTGTTGTTTTTTCAAGTTTCTGTGACACATGGTGGCGTGTGTCAATCTTGAGGCAAACAACATAAAACTTTGGACAACACCCGGTCCCATGGCATCTCAGTCCACTTAGCCAATGTGATTCATGGAATAAATTGTGGTGAGTTGTCTTTACACCGACGATCCAGCAACAACGACGCCTATAACTTGGCTGTATTCACCCACTGTGAGGAATCGGGTCATAGTTGTGACATCTGGATGAGTTGATTCAAGATAGGCAAAAAATGGTTTGAACATGGTGTGAAGGAGTGGGTTTTGGAAAGAATTGAACATACTTTATTTCTTAAACAGAAGAGTTAGACTGAGGTTTAACACAAGTGGGATCAGCTATTGTTCAAAATCCCACCATCTGCCTCAAGGTTGACAAACGCCAACAGGTGTCGCAGTAGACAGTGGCCGACAAAACGTTACTTAAAATTATCAAGTCAAAGAAATAATTATAATTTTTCCATACACTTTACTGTTCGAAAGAGATTGACAGACACAAAACATGAAGCCATGTTTTAGATGTGTGACATCAAAGTGAACTATTTAAAAAAAATATAAGGAACATACTTCTCTGAACATGTGGACTCTCTGGTCACTGCCACTGAGCAAGAACATGGTTTCATTGAGTCCATCTTTAGTTACCCTGGGGGAAAAACAATAAGGAGAATGGCGTGTAGTGATTCAGCATCTTATACCCGTATGACAGCTATCTCTCTAAGCAGCAACAACAGATTTGGTACAGTACTAATCTCCAATCTATTGGCAAGAAAATAGTCACCGAATATGCCTAAGAACCTACATTTTACGTTGTTGACCAAATAATAAAAACGGCTGCAAGTAACTGTTCACTTAATAATTTATTTGTCTGGTAGATACACTGAGTGAATAGGTCTCTTTTCTGCACAGACAGAATCCGACATGCCTAAAAATGCTTTCGGATCCTCTCGTTGCTCCCCATTCTCAAAATTCTGCTGACAAGAAGATCCGAAAATCTTTGTGTGTATGTCAATTTTTGTCTGTGCAGAAAAATCTTATCCAAGCAGAGAGTGCTGAGCTTGAATTCGTCAGGCAATCATGCCATTTTGCCATAAAATAAAGTTTACATGTTCCAACTGTTACTGACTCAATCAATCTCTGGCTTACCGTAGACCAAGAGGCATTAGAACCCAATATACCACAAATCAAAAGATGAAAACCATAGTTACCTGTGATGAGTTAACTGGTATGGCACGTACTGCAGTTCAATACTTTGGCAGCTTTCTGGAAAATGATAAATTTATTTAACAACATTATTGTTAGATTTAACAACATTATTGTTAGATTTAAAAAGTATTAAATATGACCAAGGGCAGAAATAAACATCATAGTGGACCAACAATGAATATGTTTATTATAATAAGTTTTCTCATGCAAATGCCAAACCTTTTTGAACGCAGAAAATTTCTTCAAAATCTAGTTACTAACTACTGTAACAAAGAAATTTACAAAGGTTTATCGCACCAAGAACAGCATATTTGACCTACAACTTTGTCTGTCACTTGCTATCATTTTATCGCCCTCTGCAGCTTAGTCAGAGTTATCTTGAGAGTCATTACTCACGTGCCAACTCATCCAGGTTGAAAGCTGATCCTGGTTCCCAGTCTGAATAAATGTTAAAGAACTTGTCTCCACTATCCTGTAAAAGACCAAACCAATGTGTCATCTCAAAGATGACTGTGAAGATGGCAGTTTTCAATGATTGCGCTTTTCAAAGCATTGATTTCTAGATTCTGCATCTGTTTTATGTAAAACGCTGGTTGATTTGTATATTCATTCCTTCAGGAAAGTCAGACCACATGTTGAATTTTAGATTCAACCAAAATTGAATTTTTTTACCACTACAAAAACTCAGTAATCTAGTCCTAAGTGTTAAAGCATAAGAAAGATGTCAAGAAACATAACCATAAGAAAGTGGATTCAAGTCCACATATTGAATGGTTGCTTAATTCACAAGACGCTTTGCTTGGATACGTTTTTTCTGAGTTCTCAAAGAACGCGCCCTTTCTTTATTAACAATTACCTTCATCTCACTAACAAAAACATGTTAAACATCCTATACAAACTAAATTAGCTTATGATCTTAAGGTTAATGTAAAACTCTAGAAAAATGTCCAAATCTGCCTAAATTTTTGACCGTCATATCTTACAAAAGTTTCTAACACTGTGCTTGATGCATTGTTTTTAAAATGTTTCCCTTTTGCATGAAGGGCAGTACAAAATAGAAATGTGGCGATTTCAACGAAAAAACTCAAACTTGCATAAAACGAAATAATTTAGACAACCATAACAGCGTTTTTGAAATTTCATCTTGAACATTAAACGAAAATTAGTCATGTTATTCATAGCGTTGGTTTGTTATGAATGAACCTTTCTTTTAGCTAAATTTTACTAAAAATGCATAGTCATGAGGCCCAAATGATAACAGATTGGTATAAAGTTAAAAATCAAAGTCTACAGGCTTTCTATTTTCCAAAAATCTAGACTTATACAGATTTGATTGTTATACACATTTGGTTAAATGCACGTAGTTGTCGAAAGTCCTCAATAACCTTACAATATTGAGGCACACTTGAATTCAAGAGCAGTAAAACCAATAACTGAATACTACATCATATTATAAAAGCATAGCTTTCCACAATGGATGCTCAAAACACAACACTCTTAAAAGGTTTACAAATATACCTTTATAAACGTGATTCCAACTATAACACCATTTCCGTAATATTTAGTGAAGACGTCGATGGATGCAATCTCAGCATAACCTGAAAAACAGATGGTAGTTCTAGTCTAAGCCTAAGTGTAGAATCAGAACGAAAGCAGACAAGGTTGCAAATGTAACACAAGTTTGTGTCACTCACTGTCAGGTTCTTTGCAAAGGAAACTCCTCAGCCAAATATACAAGAAATTTGCAGGAAATGACCAATGCGATGATAGGTCAGTTATCAATTGTAAGTAGCAGCTGCCAGACGGAAGCTTAAATTTTCTTTTCAGAATATGTTGTTCAAGAAGTATGTAAAGACTTCAACAACCGCTCACCCCACATCACAAGACATGACGTGTCACCACAGGCATGACAATGGTGCTCTCATTGAGGGCTTCATGCTCTGTGTCTTAGCCAATACATCATCTCTGGTGTTTATCCAAACTCTCATGTTTGAGAATCAGGTTTGGACTACCAGTGTCTGTGACTGGCTACATACAAGAAATCTTGCCAGGTGGACTGACTGAGTGGCCTTTTCTTACATATGGCGTATGAAAGGTACGTCCCAAGATAAACCAATCAAAAACCATTACTTCCAACAAAGCCATTTGACAATCAGAATTATAAGAGAAATTTGCAATGCTCTACATTCAGTGTTGTTACATGAATTTACCATCTGCTTTATTCATGAAACTACGAATATTCAGTTCTAAACTGTAGAAATCTGCTGGTTAATAACACCACTTTCAAATCTACATAAAACACTCCACTTTTATAGGCAAATATTATTTATTTGTATTCCTTAACACATATCGTCTACCGATTAGTTCCATTCTACTATCCCACAGAGTCGATAGTAGACACTCTAAAGAATACAACAGCCAAGTGTCAAGTCTACATGTCCATGTAATTTGCAGTAGAATCATAACTTTATGCCTTACCTTTACAGTAGTGATTGTCGAAAATAGGGAATTGCCAGTTGTCCTCAATACATAGTGAACAAACAATGCAAATTGATCTACTGTGTATTTCATTGTGAAAAGCATATTGCATTTTTGCTTCATTTTGCATTGCAACTAACACAGCAAAACTAACAACAGGCATGTGATGCTCGCCATAGGGCCTTCAAATGTAGGAAGATTTTCAGCGAATTATGCCTTACACCATCAAAGTCACGTTGCTAGGGACCTTAGCAGGAGGCTGTCGATGTCTTTAATTACTTCCAACTCGAACAAATACTACCGTAGTCAAACACATTTAGTGTAAAAATGGCCAACTACCAATTTGGGCAACTGAACGAAGGATTGCTACAAAAAAAGTTTGATAACGCCCTACGCCCAACGCAGTATTTGTTGAAGTTGGAAGGAATTAAAGACATCAAAGGCCTTCTAGGGTTAAGGTGTTCCTCTGTGCGCAAAAAGCACTTACAGAAACATGACTCTAAGTAGCCCTACGTATGCAACTACTTATTTTACAGATATATTACATTTCTAAAAGTTTCACATATAATGCAAACCTTGTTGTGCACCCTGAGGAATGTAGCTGAATTGGACTTCTCGACTCACTGGAGTCAATTCGTTTTTAATGTTGCAATATTCCAGGCAGACGATTTCACTGCTAAGTGACGCTACAAGCACTTTGTTTGTGTGACCAGTCAGACGCAGCTTTGCAAACCCATAAACATTACTTTGGGACGATAAACTGCAGAAATGGGCTTCAGAAAAGGGACATGACAGCGACATTATGGTTGAAGCATTGTGGGACTACTAATTAATCTCAAACTTTACATCGCTAAACTGAAAACATGCCTTAAAAATACTATAAATATGACAAAAATATAGCCAAAAGAACACATCAAAGTATTTTAATTAACTTTAATTGAGTTAAAGGTAATTAAAAAGACTAAAAACTGTACAATAGAAATTTTCACTGATCGATGTCGAGACTCTTTCTTTTTAAACATGGCGGACGAAGATAAGGCGCATGTCTCCTCCGAGGAGTCTGAAATGACTACAAAAGATGATTTTCAAACAGTTAAAACCAAATCGAGGAAACGAAAAATACAAGACGAATCTAAAGCGACAGATGCGTCCATGGAAACATTAGAAACAGCTCCAAAAAGGCCGAACTTGCCCCCAATTAGCGGAGAACGCTTACTGGTAAAGACTACTCACTACTCCCCACTAGCATTAGCAATAGTGATAGTGGTACATAATGGTAATAGCAGAGGCGGAGACAAGGATTTCGAATTAGGGGGTCCAGGGCAGAGTATTAGCCAGGATTTTGTCCGTAGAACATTTGAACCCCCAAACTGCCAAATGTAATTTTATGGGAAGGGGGGCATAGCCCCGTTGCGTTGGCCCCCCTCTAAATCTGCCACTGAATAGTATTACCTTAAGCCTGATTACTGTTACTTACCATTATGACATTAGAGTTTAAAGTTAATAGAGTTTGAATTTTTGTGTATAGTGTTGTAGTGTTGAGAATCCAGTGCTGCAATTTGACAAAATCAAACCAGGGTTATGACTTATGTACAGCTAATGTGAAAGTGCAGTCTCTGACCTTCTAGTTGCTACAAAATACTCGTGCAACCAAGATGTTTGTTTGGTATGTCCTTTCATTTGCCTACAGAATTGATAGCTAACCTACAATATAAGGCCAAATGGAAACATACAGAGGTTTATAGGAAGGGAACGGGCAGGCAGCTATGCCAAGTCAAGGCAACACAGACGAGGACATGTGTCAAGTGTATAGTCAATCAGTAAACGACATGCCCAGTGGCTTTATAGAAGAAAATTCATTTGAATGATTTCCCTATGAGGATAAAACATGAATTTCGATCTCATAATCGATAACATTCTTCTGGATTTGGAAACTTGATGCCAAAGCAAGTAGTTAAAAGTATTTCATAATTTGAAAAATGTAACACAGATTTAAACCAAATACCTGTGAGTGCTTCTTTGCTCATTTTTCTAATTTTTAGCAACATTAACATTACCATGGGCATTTCACCCGTTTTATGGAAAATCAAACCTTGCATTGTCTTATCTTTTCAGGGAGGAAAGTCTGAGCTGAGAAAAATTCCAGTACCGCCCAACAGATACACACCTCTGAAAGAGAACTGGATGAGGATTTTTACACCAGTTGTAGAACATCTTAATTTACAGATCAGATTCAATCTGAAAACCAGAAATGTTGAAATAAAGGTCAGTCTGAGAAGTATCTGCTGTTTCTGAGATCATAACTTAATAACGTATTTGACACTGCAATAGATAAGTGCCTTCGAATTCAGTCAAAAATCAAATTTCATTTTGGTTCCATTTTTACTATTCAAATTGGTCTCATTTTGTTTCTTACTGGTATTATGGTAGAACTGATTTTCTGGGTCGAGAAGAACTGATAGATGTGTTGTTGCTCCAGATCAGGCTCTGTAAGTTGCGTGTTACGGCGGGTTACTTTCAACTGCCACAGCAAGCCTTTAACTTATTTGAATTGTAGCAATGGGTAAGACTGCAGTGATGTTTCTTTGAAGGGCAAATACGTCTGTATCCGTTTGGAACCTGGTTTTGTAGCACTGTCAGCTTTAAATTCGCAAATATTTAAGTCTTGCCAGCACGCCATCTGTTGGCCACATAGATTGACATTTTCATATACAGCTTTAAATTTCTCACTGAACAACTTCGAATTACCCAAGATATTGAAAAGGTTGCGATGTTGTGGTATTAAATGGCATTGTTGTAATTTTTATCTGAAAAATATTTTATAATTTTCAAAGTGAGTTGAAATGTTTTTTCTTGTTACAGACATGCAAAGACACTAAAGACATTGGCTCGCTTCAGAAAGCTGCAGATTTTGTTAAAGCATTTACACTTGGTTTTGAGGTTGATGTAAGTTTGGGAAATATCACTTGAGCAAGAAATAAGTTTAGTCTTACTGGTGATGTGCTTCTGTGATGTATATTTTCATATAAAATGGTGAAAGTAACTTAGAATTAGCAATAGATGCTGGGGCTTCTGTTTTTTGTGTTGTTCCATCCCTAGATCTTTTTCAGATTGGCTGCTGAATTTTTACTTTAGGTGAGCTTTTAATATATTCAGATCTCTGATTTTTTGGAATATCCAATTAATAGTTAATAATTTTACGTGTACTGTCACAGTCGAAGTATCAAATCAGTTTCCTTTACATATTTTGATTAAACTCGTCTTTAACTTTGATACACATGTCAACTATCAGTGCAAACGTTTGTTATTCATTATATAAATGGAATATTCAACACTTTTCTTCAAGGTTTTCATATTTTTGATCAGTCCAAAAGGAAGTTGCATGATTTATGTTTTCCACACGTGAAATGTACTTAAATCATCAATAAACTGCCATTGATCACTACAATACAACTTTCGAATAAGACCATCCAATATTATGAGATTGGTCTCAAATTCTTAGTCAAATTGGAAGTGATACCAGGTCTTTGAAAGAACTGACAGTTTATTTTTGCTTGATACCACGCTCTACAAGTTGGCTTGTCACAGTGTGCTGTTTTATGCACCGAGTATGGTCTCATGCGTTCAATTCATCGCAAATCCAGAAATTGCTCATCATCTGAGTAAGGAACATGTCTAGACCAATTTGTGGTGGTAACTCAAAAGTTCTCTTCTTGAGTGGAACGTGGGTTTTTGTGTAATTAACCAGTGGCAAAAACTATACTGTTAAAGCCTCCGCCTTGGCTCATCACTATTGTATACCTGATATGAGAGTAGTGCAGAAGTTCGCTGTATGGAGTACGGTACTCACCAGAGTTCAAGGAACATTGCCTTGGTCTTACTTTGATATGCAAGCCTTATGTTTTTAATTGAGTGCTTTTATTTGAAGGATGCGCTGGCGCTAGTGAGGTTAGACGATCTGTTTCTGGAATCCTTTGAAGTCACTGATGGTAAGCTTATTTTAACTCTAGGTTTGAAGTATAAATGGAGTTACAGAAGAGTCGGATTCAACTGGAGATTTTATATGGGTGAAGCAAGATCTAATTTTTTTTAAAAGGATGAATGAATGTACGGCCTAGACCAACTGCCGTGCATTTTTGTCTTATCCATATCCAACTTATGAGAGTTGTACGAGGGTTTCTCAGTAACACTGTTTCTTGCTATTATCACAAGGAAGTTTACACCTGAACTAACGGGGATTTGAATGTGTGCGGCTTGTTGTGCTGCTCTGAGGGTTGAAACCAGGCATAAAATTTGGTTCGCACAAACTGGGGACTTGGAATTATGAAGTTCCTCTGGATAAGATGTGGAATTTGTTTTTGTCATTGAAAAGGGAAAAGTCATGGAAATCCTTATTTTTGTATCGGAGTATTAATGGTCTATCATGTTAGGTTTGATGAATTATGCTCCTTTGACGTAAATGCTAATGTTACAGCTGCGTTTTGCCCTGTTACGAAAATCGAATTTGGCATTTTACTCTCATAAAATCGGTCTCGTAATAGTTCTTACTGTGATAGGTTTCTATTTCCATTACCAACTCAAGTCACAGATAGTGTGTACATGTGCCATTTTCAAATTCACAGTTTTAGGGTATTGGCCTTTTCCAATAAAGTTTTAACTTGTTTCTTGTAATGAGTTGCTGATGTTTTTGATGTTCTTGTTGGTATTGGAAATAGAAAGCTATCTCTGTAAAGAACATTAAAAGACCAATTTTATGGGAATATAGGGTCTAATTCAATTTGAATTTTTAGCCAGCTAAACTTGGCAAAATGCAGCTGTAAGGTTACTTAGGACCCTAGAAAATGTCCAAATTTGGCTAACCCAACACCCATGTCTTTGAAATGCTTAACGCATTCAGATGCAACTTTCACATACTAGTTCTGTGTTTTATGCACTCTCCAAAAAGGTGTTAAAAATTGCTTTAAAATGTTCCACTTTTGTATGAGGGGTTATCAAAGATCTTATTTACGACTTTTATGGAACAACTCAAAAAGTTGCATAAAAGTAAAACGAAATACTAATTTGGAAAACGGTCACAGAATGTTTTGAAATTTCATCTCGATTATTCATTTCAAATGAAATTTGGTCATGTTACTGATACCGTTGTTTTGCTATGACTGTTCTAAATTTTACTAAAAGACATGGCCACGTGACCCATTTAGTAACTGGTTGTTATGTCCGGTGAGTTGAAAAAAGTAAATGTTACCTAATTGTAACACTGGCAGTGTTTTTGTCATGTGAGTTGTGATTGTTGTTAATCACTTTTTTGCACTAGTTGGTGCACTAGTTGGCAGTTTCTTTTTGTTTTTTCAGTGAAACCATTGAAGGGTGATCACTTGGCAAGAGCCATCGGGCGAATAGCTGGAAAAGGTGGAAAGACAAAGTTCACCATAGAAAACGTCACAAAAACTAGAATAGTTTTAGCCGACAGGTATGTAGGCAATGTGCAAACAAATGATCAGTAATGCTTGTGTTGTAAAATGTCACATGGTGCAATATTTGATTGAACATTGAAATTATTTGGTGTTAATGGCTGTTTGCGTTTTAAAAACGAAATTGACTCCAGACTGATGAGTCATTTTTGAAGTGCAGTTATGGTGGGAACAGTCTTTGCACCAAGCAATAGACTGAAAGTAATGGTCCTTTTCATTATCTTGATATTGGGAGTTGTCATAGTTGTTCAACCAATCGCTTTTGATAGGAAATGTGTTAAGATAGCGAAGATTTGACTTTTGAAACTGTTTTGTATCACACAGCCTCCGTTTTGAAAGATTTTGCCTATTCTAGTCTAATTGTAACCAAGATTATGTACAATATCAGTTTTAGGGCGTGTCATCAATGAATTTAATTGAGTGTATCGTTGTTTTTAACAAATTTGTCTTTATTGGTTACTTACATAATTGGTAAAGCTCAGTATAATCTTGTTTTCAGTAAAATACATGTACTCGGTTCATTTCAAAACATAAAGATCGCAAGGACGGCAATATGCAATTTGATTCTAGGTATGTGGAAATACATATTGAGTTAATAATTTCTGGAATACTATACTTTTTGGTTTTATTATGTCGTACTTTGTTGGTTTATGAATCCTATACCATTGAGGTGTTTAAGTGTTGATGTAAAGTAAGTACATAATCGTTTTATTGCAATTGGAAGGTGGGAAAGTGTGCTCGCAAGTGCTCGTGGTTGCTTCATAGTTTCCTTGGCCAAATCTCACTGTAGCTCTGTAGAAGTTGGGTATGGTTGTTGTAACTGAATACTTAAGGAAATAGTCCTTCTGCTGACAATGGTGTTAGTGATATTTTTGTATGAATGTTGAGATTCTTGTCAGTGTCATTAATGTGTTAAAAATTTGGATTCTTAATTGGTTTTCAAACTTTGGCTTACAGGAAGTCCTCCATCCAAGGTGTACGGAACGATGAGAGCAATCGCATCAAGATCGGCAGAGAGATTTTAAGGCTGTCTTTACACCGTGATCAACACCATGCAGTTGAAATCTTAATCAGATTTCAGTTATTAATAGAGACTTATTTATTGTAATCATGCAGTACCAGTGTGAAATTCTCTGGTACATTGGGGAATATTGTTAAAATGAGAACCAGTTTTCTCCACTGAATAACAGGCATCAAACTGGTTCTTAAAATACAGGACCCATGTATTAAGTGACTATTGCCATCAAACGAATTAGATGTGATGTTTGCATAAAATGTTGCATTGTTTGATTTCAACATGTTCATGAGATGACGTGGAATATTGAATGGTGGATTTCGTGGGTAACTCTTGTAAAGCATCGTTTAAAGTGGCTATAATCTACTTTCTGTCCCAAATCCAAATTTTGATTTAGACAATGTTTCAACTGTTTAAATGGAAAATTAGACATTATGAAATTAGCCTCAAATTATTATTGAGGGGATTACTAGATTTAGAAAGAACTGACAGTTTAGTAATGTTTGAGCTCAATCTATACAAGTTGGTTTGTCACGCTTGGTTATTTTATGTGACTAGCAAGTTCTCCAGCAATAACAAACTGTCATTTTTTCAAGTCTAGAACTGACTTCTCATCTGAGTCAGGTACAAGTTAAAATCAGTTTTACAGAGGTAAATGGTCTAAAACAAAAGTTAGTTTCTTTGACGGAACACCGGTTTATAGTCACTTTAAGCAGGAATGGAGTAGTTTACATTGTGATGGAAAATTAATGAGAACGAATTTGTTGAAATTTGATTTCATCCATGCGGTTGCGAGAAATATGTTACAGAATTTTGTGAAAGATGTGGAACTCGTATCATACTACGGTGGAGTGAGGTGAACTTTTGATATCAGATGTTTTACAGGTACCATGTTGCTAAGTCTTAAGACTGTTGCTGAGAAATGTGCCTAAATGTAACCCAGTCAAGTATTACGGCATGTTTACCATGGAGTATTTAACAACAGGTTCTGTGGTTTACTGTGACAACCAGAATGATGAAATAGAGGTTGTTATCTGTTGTTTGTTTTGTTTTCTTTGCCCCATTGTAATTGATCAGTAAATGTAAAATTGAACGTTTACCAGCACCAGTCGGTCTATCCTGGCATTGCCAGATTCTGAAATCTGTGTGCTCTTTAAAATCGTTGCTTTTTACGCACAATGCTTCGCAACCATTTGGGCACTTTTTAGACATCAATTTTATGTCGTTGGATTTACACTTTATTGTACTCCTGGTGACTTTTTATGAAAATTTGTTACTCTATCGTGTGCCACCAAAAGTTTAACCTGCTGTGGGTTGGAATGCTGACTGGAGGAAGTTGGCAATGGGAAAAGTACACAAGTCACATGCATGGCATCAGTTTTCTGATATCAACAAAATGTACCCACTTTTGATAATGGTCCGCTGTCTGTTTCCTGACCTTGCAGCCAACAGAGCTTGGAATTTTCCTGTTTTTAGAGGATTTCCTTTTTTTGGTTTGATTTCATTTCATTTGATTTTCAGTTTCCTCTTTTTTCGTCTCTTTGTCATCATTATTTTGACTATTCATGCGAAAACGCTTATTTCAGTTAAGTTCTACAACACAAAAATAATTCTATCACAAAAGCTTATTTATTTGTAGAACGATACATCATCTCGATTTTTTTTTCTTTTTGTCGTTGGTCATTCCAAGGTCTAAGCCAAGAAGAGATATTTTGGGGTGTAACTTGTTCTTAATTCCCCACACTCTTGCCCACTCGTATTTAGCAGAGACCTATGTGACATCGTGCTCATTTATTATAGGGAGCTGTATATTCAACAAATACAATTCGATAAATGATACATCTGAAGTAGCCAACCTTACGGTTTACTTTTTTAGACATAATTTCGTAACAGTTAAGGTGTACAAGAAAGTGGTTCTGGAAAGGCAGTTCTACGTTCATAAACTTTTCTAAAATAATTTGCAAATAGTCTCGAATATTAGCTAAATAGTTTTTCCCATACTAGAGTTATAAATAATTTCATATCTTGGTGAGTTTTGCAAAAGACGAACAAAAATACAATAAATTTCATCTAATGATTCTAAATTATAACATGAACACATTTTTCTTCAAGTGGTGTCTTGGGTGTAGTTGAACCACACACAAATTGAATAAATATTTGAAGGTAAATAGGATTGAAAACTCATGTTAAATTTGACAAACAAATGAAATTTACAATAAAAACAAATATACATCAAACTTAATGGAGCTAGAAAGACACTTTTCTTTTTTCCACGATTTTGGGATGTTGAGTTTACAGTCGTGACGTGCAGTACTACAAAGGAAGGTTTGGTGATTCTGACGATGTAGTAGCGAGTCAAAACAAGGTAAATGGTGGTATTAAGCAATTCTTCTGAATTAAGGTTTTGAGACATATGAAGCGGGAGAATCGGAAATTATTTTTCCGCTTTAGACATAACATCCTACGTCAAAGGAACGTTGTCGTTGTCTGAAAACAAAATCAGAAATTGATCAAAGTCGCATGTTGCGTTCAAAAGTTATCACCATTGTTGTGTCAAAATTTGACTCACTTTTTTGATTGGGTCCGCCATCTTGCGTACGTCAGCGACGTAGGATACAAACAGTGTTTGTAGATTTTTTTCACAAATATTCTTAAGGAGAATTAAATGATACAAACTTTCGCTACTATTCTGTACGATTCAAGAGTTTTCACCACAAATTAGTAACGCAAATATAAGTTACTGAGTAATTTAAATACTACATGTAACAAAGTTGCATTTCCGGCAGCACCGACAATTACGGGGACTTTTGCTGAGCTGAACTGGCATTTTGTTGAAAAATTAGCTGAAATCGTTTGTTGTTTGAAAGCCTGAAATCACAATAAGACACAATTTTTTATTTTAATTTATAAATTATGCTTTTTATACATGGTTAGTGTAACTTGTTATTTTCTTGTTCAGGTTATATCAAACTTAAGTGACAAAATGTGAATAGGTTTTACTTACTTTACATTTAGACAGTTAAGTGTGACGTTTACTCAAATCCTTCATCCTTACAGCTTCATATTTTTTCATTATCAGGCTTGTCAAATTCAGATTTACCTTGCCACATGTAACCCTTGACTACCTTAAATGTTTGAAACCCATGAGCCCAATATTTTGAAAGACGGGAGTGCGACAAGAACTCAGTGACAAAATTAGTTTGGGGTGGAATCAACTAAACGATTAGTATACAGTAGAAATGACAAGACTCGGGTTGAAATTATTTTGTATTTTCATGTAACGACTGTCAGGTAATAAATTGGACGTAAAAAAGGCAAATCATCAGTTAGCCTCTTCCAGGGGTGGGGGCCCCGAGGGCGGGGTGCGTGACGAGGTGGAAGGGGGGCACCAGTAGTACCGTGGGACAGCACAGGTTAGAATCATTCGAAAACATGTATGTGCCACTGTTTCCTGGATAGCAGCAATTTGACCAAATTTAGGAAATTTCACCAAAGAAATCAAGTTATAGAAACCGCAACCAGGGCGGCAAGCAGTAATCAAATCATTAAAAATTGACGACTACCATTGCCATAACAATAGATATTTGCAAAAATTACTGAAGCCCCTTGGTGAGTTTCAGTGCCGATTGCAATACGAGATGGTATGTTCTTTCCATCGGTTGTTGCTTGGAAACAAACAAAAAGCCCAAATTTTTTTCTTAGCCATACAAAAAACTGATAAGAAAATGTTATCTGAAAATACTAGCATCCCAGCTGCAAACTGGCCCTCGAAGCATCCCATGAATGGCTAAGTACAAAAACAGCCATAATTTAGCGCATTTTGGAGCTCCAATTAAGGTTAATGGAAACCCTTTTGAAAATGCAAAGGCTGATTTGTGATAGTGAGGCTCAAAAATGTTAAAACATTTTTACTCTAAATATTAATGGAACCGTTTTAAAAGTATTTTATTTACTGAGCATATTTGAGCCAAAAATGAACTCTTTGGGGCTAAAATATTGAAGATGCTCCAACTTAAAAAATACTGCCGCAGATCATAATTTGAAATAAATCTTTTGAACATATCTCACCAGGATGTATGGTAATTTTTTTCAAGATCTGAAGCGATGACCCTGGAGTCGACATCGTGGAATAGTAATAATGCCAAGAAAACCTGCACAGTTAAAGCGACGGCAAGACCTCATGAAACACTTTATTCAAGTCTGA
>NMRA01000730.1:41223-170161 GCA_002633005.1 Phoronis australis | reverse complement strand
GCAGCAAAATGTGACAAAAGACGTGAGCCAGCTTGGTGGGCGGGTCTGTCTTGCCTGCTGCCACCTGGTGCTGGCATAGCCGACAGAAGTGGTTCATCAGGTGCAGTAGCGTGGAGCGATGGTGTGCAGGCAACTGCGCCGTCAGCTCGGCAACCGTTGACCGGCAATCTACGTCCTGTTGAGATCCTGAAGCAGAAATTCACATGTGAAAAGCTGATGTTAAGTGCCTTGAAAATACTTTTAGCTAAAGCAGCCAGTATTTGCAAAAGGTCAGAGAATCGGTATATATATATAACAAGAGCAACAGTGCTGATGTGTGCCCACCATGTGATGGAGATGATTCCAAGACCAGGGGTCCGTTCCAAGAAACTGACTTAAGTTCATTTTTTACTTAAGTCTAAGATTTGGCTCAACTTCCAAACTTTGAAACTTTTACATCCAGTAAGTCAAACTTAAGATCTCTTTCTTGAAACAGATTTGACACAACTTTATGTTTTGTTTAAAAATTGACGGAAATTTGTGATTTGTCTTAGCTAAGTCAGTTTTTTTTTGAAACGTGCCCTATGCTTCTAAATCAAAGCACCGATCCCTTAAGGGCTGTTCCAGTAAAATCTGTATGGGAGGGGGGAAGGCACCTTTTTTTCGCACCCACCACCCATATTTTTCACTTATTTCTTCAGCCTACCACCCATAATTTTTTATAAGTTTGAAATGCAACCACCCGTAATTTTTTTTTGTTCTTGTGGTTGACTGCACAGGCGCTTGAGTTTATCTGTTCCTCCATCACCACTAACGTCATTCATTACTAAGAAAACATATGTTTCTTATATATGGTTATTAGCCATCAACATTCGAGCACCTGTGGTTAAATGGTGTTATGGGCATGCGGATGAGGAGATCGGAGGGAGTGAAAAAGTCGGAGCTTTTTGCAAGTTGCATTTTTGTTTCAGTTTTTGAATCTGTGCGGATTGTTTATAAAATTTACTAAAATTACCCACCATCAAACATTTATGTCCCAATGAAACAACAACGACCTGTAAATTTTAATTTTTTTGAAGTACGACCACCAGCCATTTTGAATTTAAATCAAACGCAACCACCCATAAATTTTTATTTCAGTTGCCTTTCCCCCCCTCCCACACAGATTTTGCTGGAACAGCCCTAAACACAAATCCTGTAACAGCAAGCCTAAAGCCTGTGGTACAAATTTCCTTCCCATGGCCCTTACCATGGTTTCTTCACGGAAAAATTATCTGTATTGAACCTGGTAGATATTGAGATAGGTACAAAGGATATTATTGTCACTGGGACACGGCGGTATTCACATCCAGCAAAAAAAATTTAACATGTAAGCCAAACCTGCCACAGTTGACAATGATCCTTTAAACCCTTGACAGACACAGAGACAGACACCAAAATACTATAACTGCGAAAAGAAGGCACACAAAAGGAGCCATCCGAAAACTACCAGTCGACATCCCCACCTTCATACTAACATATCACCAAAGTTTTGTAAATGGACTTACCAGCCATAGAGAGATGACAGCAATATTTTCCCTTGCGTGTATACGTGGGCACTTAAACCCACTATGTATCCAAACCAAGGACGTTGGATACTTCCAGGACACAAGTAAGTGAATTTCATATTACTCAACCCCACCAAGACCACGCAACATTTGTATCCCATCAACAAATTTCTTCTTCAACAAATTACATCGCGAACAGAATGAGAAAGACAAAGTACGTACTGGCAGCGCTGACGAACTTGTCATACACATCTGTGGGGATGACTGGCTCAGACAGCTCCCTTAAGTATTTCTTCAATGTACCGGCTACACAACGCAGGTCGAAGGCCACAAGGTCAACGGCCTCACCCGTGCCGCCTTGCTTGTTGAACAGTGCCTTGAGCTCGGCTATAGCCTCGGTGGACGAGGAGATGCGGTAGATGTCAAAGAAGTCGTCCCCTGAGGAAGAGACATGGATACAGAATATAGTAAAGAACAAAAGTAAGGAGACAAAATACTGTCTCCCTGTCGTCATGACAACTAATTCTGGCAACAAAATGAAAATTACAAAATGCCTTAGCCACCTCACTAACTTTCTTGTTGATTCTCCTTCCTGATTGGCCATGAGGGAAGCCAGCCATCACGACATGAAATTCATGGGTCATTTTGTCTGAATGCTTTTGGCTTGTATTTTATCTGCACAGGTGGACTGTGGTATGCATTCACACAGTGTTGGTGCAGACAAAGAGATGAATATGTTACATTTTTATCACCCCAGCCACACTCCTTTTCAATGGTTAGGCAGAGTACTTTCCATAAAATTTCCATGGTTATGCGAGCACACTTATGCCACAAAAATTTTGTTTCAAAACTAGAAATTAAATAATTTTTGTCAAGATTGCCAATTGATAAGACATTTCAAGTATTGCTCATGAGAACGAAAACAAAGTTCAATTTAGGCTCGACGTAATATTCGGAAATTTGGAAAAAATAAAATTACTGTCCTCCAATTCAGATTTAATTCCCATTAAGTATAGACACACTACAGAGAGATGAGCTCTTAACAACAAAACAAATAGCAGGATACAAAACACCTTCAAACGAGACCCGTTTTCCAGAGCCTTACTATCCAACAGGCAACAGTCTAACCACAATACCCCACGAGCCCTCCTCACTTTGCTAGCCAACCTACCATCTCACCAAACACATCTCACCCCCTCAAAACACGCACTGTCCAAACATACCTCGCTCCTTGCCTCTCCGCTCTATTTCCTGGGTACACCTGATCACAATGTCTGGAGCCAGCTGCCTATTGACGTCAAACTGCTCTGTGAGTGGCCGTCCAAACACAGCGCCTAAATAGAGATAAGGATTTTGAAGCTCTTGACACAAATGACCGTAAAAATTAACAGAAACTTAGCAACACCAAAGATGTCATTGATTTCCTTCAAATTAACTGTAAAGAAATTCAGCACATCTGCTTAGCTTTGAACTAAAATGAGACAATCCAGATTCTGCCTTACTCTAATTTCTCATTAAAACAATAACAGAGCAGATGCACTTATCATCAGAATAGTCTGCTTGTGACCTGGTTTTAACATTTGCCAATTCTCTATGGAACTTCACAACATGCTGGCTTCCGCAAACGTTTCTCAACAACTTGTGGTCACACAGCACAATTTACCGCACGAATTTACGATACCAGCCCAAATTTGACAAAGCAACTACAGTACAAAGTCAAGTGCATTCATACAAAATGGCGCGGTATTCCTTATCACTGCGGTAGGGCGAAAGCCGAATTCATCGTCAGAGTAATTTTGCCTCACGACAGAGAATGAAGAGAAGATACCAGGACAGTTGGTAAGGTGGTTTTGCCTCATGACAGAGAATGAAGAGAAGATAACAGGACAGTTGGTAAGGTGGTTTTGCCTCATGACAGAGAATGAAGAGAAGATAACAGGACAGTTGGTAAGGTGGCTAAGCCATTCTGTAGTTAGCATTTTATCACCCTAATAGCTGTTTGTTTATTTTTGCAGTGAACAGAATTAGCAGCCATAATGGAGGGGGCGGTGTTTTGCCTGATTACGTTTGTCTTGCGTTGTACAGTAACTCGTAATAAGACTTCACAAGTAAGATGTAAACAGTTGCACAGATGCCTGCTTATAGTAGAGAGCAGCCGGAAGCGGTCGCATGTGCGTTCATATGATTCCAAAGGCAAACGAGTACTTGTACGTGCGTTCATATGATTCCAAAGGCATGGCAAACGAATACTTGTACGTGCGTTCATATGATTCCAAAGGCATGACAAACGAGTACTTGTACGTGCTCAACAACTGAAGTCACCTGCTCCGCATCAGCACAATGTATGAGGACTTACTAGTGCAGAAACTGGGCCGGCGTCGGACGACGAGACTGTCTTTATCACACTTGGGTACACTAACGGCGCTGCACCGACGATGGCAGCTGAGACCGCACACTGGAAATGAAAATATACCACTGGTCAACTCGTACATTTTTGAGTCGACTATTACGACCCACTTCCAAATTGCAATACTGGGAGGCCCAGAACACGACCAAAACATTCACTGGATAGTAAAATTTCGTAAAACGAAATAAGACAAACTATTCATCTAACACATCTGCAGCACATCAAACTTTAAATAATTTACAAGTTTGCAGATACCTCCGATGAGTACAACAGCAAGGCAGGGATATTCCCGACCAGTTTTGAACCAGTGGCCTATGGGCGCACCTGATGATAAAAGTGTACCTTTTTCAAATGTTTGTGACCAGCAGACTTGGTGTAGTTTAAGAGGTAACATAAGAAACAAACACCCCAAGGGCAATCGAAATAAAATCAGAGTCATGTATCACACGACTGGCTGTTAGTTGACTAGAACCTTGCATTTTTGGAAGATTGTTTCATTTCAAAAAGATGCGCACCCAGGGGGGGGGGTGGAGGGACACCACTGTTGCAATGTACTTGCACTTTTTATTTTTTTTTATGCACTAACGGCACAAAGGTGGTGTAAAATCAACTGCATTCATATTCTGGCAAATCTGTAAAATTTAGGACACTAAGATTCAAAACCCAATTAATTCTCAATGATTCTGAAAATTAAGACACAAGCCATCTTCCAAACTGGAGAGATTTTACCGCACAATCCCAGGAAAACATGTAATATAGCTCCAACATACAGCACCTTCCTACATTATTCAAGAGACCAAAATGGAAACCTGCATTTGGCTTTCTGAGTGATTCTAAATACAAATTTTGTTTTAGAGTTTTTTTATCATTACCCTGGTTACGGGTATTATCAAAGAGTACAACAAACAAACAAACTTACAAAAAAAGATTAAAGCTCCCTAGAGCAAAAAACAAAATTAACAAAAAAACCAAGAAAACTCTAGATCTAGAACAAACAAAAACTGCATTCACCTTCACAGAGGAGACCCTGGCGCATAAGGCCGCTGAGAAACTGGTCACATAGGTGGCACCGCTGTAGACTGGAGAAGCTGTGCTCCACAAATTCGTGCTCCGAAAGCGTCCCTTCGCTCAGGATCTCGACGGAGCCGCTGGGCCGTGGCAGGCTCCTGCCGTGCGGCTGCTGTAATGTCAGAGAAGCCAGCCCATTAGCTTTTTTTTTTTTTGCGATTGCTGAATTTGACCAGACAAATTTTAAACAGGCTATAAAAAGGCAAAGAATCGACAGTACATTTTTCTAATTCGGTAAAAATGACATCCAGTCGTAGTAACTTTGATTTGTGAAGTTTGGTGGTGAGTTATTCAAAAGTGATTTTTTAAGAAACACACATGGGCAACACTTTCTGGTCACCATGTATTTCTAGACATCACTTGGTTTAAAGAAGACATGCTGCAACCCTTTTTGGTCACCCCAATACTTCTAGACATCACTTTGTGTAAATAAGACTTGCTGCAACCCTTTTGGTCACCCCAATACTTCTAGACACCACTTGGTTTAAATAAGACTTGCTGCAACACTTTCTGGTCACCCCATACTTCAACATATCACTTGGTTTAAATAACACTTACAAGAGCACTAACTGGGTAGAAGTAATTAACAGACTAAACTCACCTGTTCTGAAATTCTCTGACAACATTCATCTATGGAAACTAGGATGGCCAAACGATGGAACTCGTCCGATATATTCATAGCCTGTAATGTTCAAAGGAAGACATCCAGACACTGTTAACTATCAAACAGCATTCAGTTTCCATTCAAGCATGGATTTACATTCAATTCGCTCAGTTCCTACAATGCCGCGTTATCTTGATCTCACTTTGTCCAACAATGTTTCAAAAATGAGTTGAGATCCCGTCTAGTCAACATTTGGTGTATTCATACGTATAGATAGTATATAAACTGGTAATTAATATCTTAGTGATTAACCACGGAAAAGTCATTAAGCTATAAATATATACAACCAGTCATGCAGGTATAAGACACGAGAAATAGGTAAGGTAATAAGACGAGATGACTTTCACTATAAAAGCAAAGGCTAAAAACAAATGTACAACACCCTGTAACTTGATAGTCATCCACGTTTCAGGTAGACAACTGCGAAAGTGAAAACAAGCATTTTCTTTAAAAATAATTGCGTTATTAGTTCCGTTTATTAACAATAGGTGCCATGACGTCAAAAGTCCTAGTTTATCACAAACAACAAAGAAAAACAACTTAACGAGAAAAAATCCCACCAGGGACGACGATTCATGATTTGCGGCATACAGTGAACCCTACACCCGCTACATCCAGAATGTTGACATGGTTGTCTTTAAAATATTTCTTTTCCCTCCATCTATTCCCAACTCCCGAGCTGAGCAAGTGCAGATATGTAAGCAAAACACCTTCTTCCATCTTTATGGTTGGGCATGCTAACTTTTTTTTGGAAAATAATACTTCAGCAGTACAAAATAGCTTATGTTCGAGTACTGCAGATTATATACGGCCGCATGCTAGAAAGGAAGCAATCATCTCTAATTCCACTACCAGTCAGTACAACACACGCAGGAAGAGTGCGGTACTCTCCGACGTACCTTCAGTTTCTCCTCGTTCAAGTTCATGAGGTCCTCCCCCGTTATTTCCCGTGCCTTAAACATCTCGGCGTAACGGTACAAGTTCACCGCAGCCATCCACTCGATCACGTTAGCATTCGACCACTGCTTCACAGGCTGGAGACGACAAAGCAACCACTTTAGGTAACATAGGACATTATCGACAAGACAGTACATTTAGATCACAAACACTTTAAGACTGGTCTTCACGCCACCTATTGGCCCCATCACATAACCTAATGAACATAGGTCTGCACCTGACCAAGACTCAAACCCAGGACCTTCTTCTATCCGTGCAGATGCTCTAGCCCGAGCCATCAGGAACACCGGTCAAATCATTGCTAAGTCTTATTGGATTTCTGCATTTGAAATGCAGAAATCCAATAAGACTTAGCAGTGGGGATACCGGCAAGATTTACACATATTTACAGTCCATTTAGCTTAATATCTACGCAACTATACAACTTAATTCACTAAAAGTATATTTTCTGAAAGTAGAAATTCCCTAGAATTTGATTTTTGACTATACCAATCTGCCATTATGCCACGTGACTATGCTTTTTTAGTAAAAGTTACAAAAATGAAAGGTAGATTCCTAGCAAAACAAAAGAATCAATAACGTAAGCAAATTCCATATTAAGCCCTATTTTTTGATAACCTCTCACGCAAAGTTTTATATTTTAAAAACAATTCCCAACAGTTTTGGAGAGCGGTGCATAAAACATAGTTTCTGAAAGTTTCATGTGAATCCGACGGCCATTTTTGCCATATGATGTCACGGAGTTGACAAAAATTGGGACAATTTCTCGTGTTCTACATATTAAACTATCATCCCCAGATCATGCACAATCAGACGCCTGTCTTTAAAAAATGTCCCTTAATATTAACTGGGATATTGGCCTTTCTACCAATAGAAGAAAACTGATGCATGTGTGCGTCCCAGACTTGCGAGATATGTTTTCATCTCGCCACCTGTTAACTGGTTATGTGTACATTTCATTTGTAACAAATGAGGCATTTCCCACAATCCCCTGCCCACGTAATGTCTCTCCCTATCCACAAACAGGTCAAACGCAACAAATGCTCTTCTGAGTCAACAAGAAACCATAGAAACAGACATGCCTACTGCACCCTTTAACAAATTTTATCGAGCATTACACATCCCAAAGTGGGCACAAAAAAGTCCTAGTTCGTTCACACTGACCACCAAATTTGAAGAAAAATGATTGTAAGAAACGACCCTTTTTCAATTTCAATAGGTTCTTACATTGTACACAATTTTCAAAACTTTGTCTGGTGGTAGCCGTGGTACAAAACTTGAACGGTGAAAAGCATTTAAGTTTGCTGCTGCATATCCTGCATGGACAAAATGATCAAACAAAGTGTCACGTGTCGGCCATATTGTGTCCTAAATTAGTGCAACTCAATGACTACAACTGGTGCAAAGAGAATGTGTTTACCCACCCAAAATGATGACAGAAGATGCCATCCCCACCAACTACAAGTCAAAAACGAAAAACCACAGAAAAACAGCAGCTCGTTTCCACCTACTCACACCTTGCTTCATAATAATACTACGATGGGCTCACACATTTCGAGAACGTGCTGGGTGTGACGGAGTTGATTTGAAACTCACCACTTCTCGCTCCACTGTCATGTCCTCTATGACCGAGGGTCGTATGCACCCTTGTTCAAGACTAGACTTCTTACACGCCTTGTGGAAACATTTATAACATACTGGAAAGGTCAGAAGAAATGAATAAGCAAACTGCAAATGAAACGAATCATAAATAACGATGCTTACGCAAACGTAGCCACTGAGGAACTCCCACACACACAAAGGCAAAACAACAAAATTACCAAGACAATAGGCACTATCCAATGACAAAGGTGGTGAATTAGAAGTAATTATTACCCAAGATGCACGTTGTCAAAAATCTGAACAAAGAGTAAAGTAACTTTTTTAACCTAAAGAAAGTCAACTTACTTAGAATGAACATCACAATAGAGCTGTGGCTTGTTTGTACATTCATGTAATGAACAAATCAACTACTTAAAACCCCGATTTCCAAAAACGCTTTTCTGTTCTGGCCAGAAAGAAATTAATATTTTTCAATTTTCAATTTCCCAGAGGCTCACGACCTTGAAACAATTAACGACAATTTTACTAAGTGTTGCATCATAACAACTATCAATTCAACATAATGAAACCATAAAGTAAACAATTCTGATCTTTGTTTTGGTCAATAATTTAGACAGCATAAAATTTGATTTGTCAGTCAGCCATGTAGTGAGCTAAACAGGAGAAAAACATAGTTAACCATAGGGAGCATAGGGAAACATTACAAAAAATCCAAATAATGTGCAATTTCTGGCACATGACTAAAGAGCAAAGCATTCTCCAATTTTACACAGTTGCCGGCATTTTATTCGTGTACCGCAGGTTCAATACAAAGCCACAAAAGCACAGAATTTCAATGTTAGTCCACAGCACAAGACCATGGCACCATACAAACAAAGCAAAAATTCAAGATTAGCATATTTGTGTTCAGATAATAAATGACAAAGCAAACAATTAATCTCCACTTGGTGAACCTATCCGCTGATATTACCAAACTGGAAAACTCACAACTGCAAGGCAATGACGCAAAACAGTGACGATGGACGATTGCAAATTTTGATCATTAAAACATAAAAGTTAACCCATACAACTGCAGGACTGCCAATTCATTCCGAAAAGTAAACAGATTGTAGGCTATAGGTCAAATAACTGGTATTAATTCACTGAAAAAGTACAAATAGACCAGCAGACAGCTTATACAGGGATGTCTTTGCCAGAGTAAAAAGCTACCCAGCAACTACAAGTACACTTGCACTGAGACAAAGACCAGAAACATCTGAGTTTCAGTGTGCCTGCCAGGCAATTAAAATACCTAGAGAAAAGCCCCACCGAAAAAGTACTGTTGACCACAGACTAGGTTATAATACACACACAGAGAAGAAACTGCACTGATCAATCAAGTGTTGGCAGGTCCTACTAATGCAGGAAAGGTGCTTGTCTGGTGTTGCTGGGTGTTGCATTCAAGTACACACTAGAGCACATCAGGAGGGCACTACCACTGTTTGCAGCGCTGCTATTGTGCCGAATTACTAGGACATGGCCAGTATCTCGCCCCGACATGTCTGAGACCTGGACCTGGACCAGGACAAGGATGTGGGCACCAAGCAGTGCAGCTATTATGAGGGACTAGCATCGATTGTTATTGTGCCCTGCTACCAGGACGGGGAAAGGTGTCTGTGCCTTCTGAGAGGGGAATATTTCGGGGTGAGGAGAAAATTCTACCTACTGATTGCCACCATTCATCAATAGCACCCCCACCCTGTTGCAACCCCCTCTGTCTCAAATAACCAAAACTAACATTTTGTGGTCTTTCAAAGTGTCACCTGTGTGCGTTACAAGCGATTCGAACCTCGAAGGGAATTTTCAATCATTTGAGGGAAATTTTTGGACATCATGAGAGGAATTTCGCGTGATTTTTCAATATTTTTCAGAAGGAAATGGTGTCGATTTTGGCCCCCAAATTCGAGGGATAGAGAGCCCTGGGAACTGCAGTGGTATATTGCCACAATTACCTCTCTGTCAGTGTTCCGTCAATAATATGCAAATTGCGTAAGTAAGCTGACCAAAATAAGTTGTGACATGCGTAAGGACATAGCTGCACGACCAATAGGAAAGCATCCCACACTGTAAATGAAAGGGATCGAAAACCTGGTTGAACAGGTCAAACTTTATCGACAGCCGAGTAAGACTGAATTTAACGACTGTTCCGGCTTTCAGTATACTTTCGTTCAAATGTTATCGTCAGTGATAACCAGTGGCTAGTAAATTATCGAAGAGGACCACCAACCCTGCCCCATACAGGGTAGGTAGACCAACTCTTCAACAGCATGAGGTCACCTGGGCCAACGCCCTCGCATGATAAACTGATGGCGTACTTTTCTATAGCTAAAACACTGACACATTAGCACCACCTAGTAAATTTTTTAAGACGCCTATTAAGGTGCTCTCAAACACGGGGTGGTGATAATACACAAGTGGGCTCATATCAGACATTCGTAGATAAACCTATACGATTCTACATAGTACCCAATGATCTAGAATATGAATCATGATTTGTGAGACATGGTTTGTGGTGAATGTCCGCTGTCAGTATCTATTCCCCTGAGGTGATGTAAAAATGTGCTAATTTGGGACGGTCTCTAAAATTTGGGACAATCACTAAAATTTGGGACAATCACTAAAATTTGGGACAATCACTAAAATTTGGGTCGGTACAATTCAAGCCAAAATTGAATTTTCTAGATTCTGCAGATGGCTACCTGGGCAGCTTTGGCAATCAAGGGACATTTCCAAAATACCGAACATCATGTTTTGAATCAACATAATCTAAAATAGACTCGACAGATCATAAAATCATCAAACATAAGCTGCAGCTTTTAAGTAGTGAGTAACAACCAAGTGAATGGTCATTTGTCGCATACTGTAATTCTTAATTTGAAACGGCCAATATCGCCAATTTCTACAGTTTCTAAAATTTGGTACGAGCTCTAACTACAAATTCTTTCATTGCCCCCAAAATTCGAGAATTTTACAGTAGCATTGCAACAGCCTAGTGAACGATGTCAGCAATTTAATAATTGATTAACGATAAGAAATATAGGGGCTGGCTTACACTCGAGATAGTGGGCAACAGTTAGAAAAAAAATTTTGAGTGCGTTCAAAATTTTGCTCACCAACATCTAAATCAAGTTTTTACCATGACGCGTGTAATATACATTGCATATATATATATATGCGTGACGTTTGTATTGCGCTCGTGTAAAGAGTGGTTTGTGAGCTGGTTTTATTTCGGATAAGAATTTCGAAACGAGCAGATCACTGGGTTGTTTCTAGACGGGCACAGTTGGCTTCTTCAGTTACTTAAGTAACCAGCGATAGCTGCCCATATTGCAAAGAAAATAAAGAATTGAAACAACACACACAAAGTGACACTTCGGAATGATTTTGAGAACAAAACAAAATATGGTCTTACCTTCACACTTCACAGCTCCTATAGCCGCCCCGCAGATGTAATCGACACCTGAACGAAAGAATGAAACCAAGGTAAATTGAACGCCAGTATTTGGCTCGCTGCAGGTTGCGTACTTAATTCAATGACGGCTGAGAGCGACAAGTGGAAATCAATATAGACGTCTCCTGCCGAGCTCAGCGATGTGCTCGACCAAGTGAAACAAAGAGAGCTATAATTTTCGAGGCGTAAATAAAATGTAAATTTCCACAACACCACGTGCGTACTTTCACTACAGTTCCAATGTGACACAAAATGACCGGCATATACATGATGTAGTAAGCATTAACAGCTCCTGGAAAGACCATTTTGGTGAACACTCATGAGGAAATCGTGCATAAATGCATATAATTAGTCAACCCAGTTAAAAAGGGCCATTTCCTTTACACTTATATCATTGAAACAGGTTGGTGATTAAAGCCTAACAAATTGCTCTCAATGTTTTTCTTATCACAGTTACAATAGGCATTCATCAACAAATAGACTCTCATATCACATGGTTCATCAAACCTGACAAAACTACGATTAGCTCATTTAACGTATTTAAAATTAGAACATCGGGTAGTAAAAGTTACGAAAATTTCCTTTGGTACCAGCTGGGTACAACCCTGGTTTAAGTCTTCATGATCACCCCTCTGTCCCAAATCAAGTAAGCCTCATGAACCTATGAATTTAAAAATTGTGTTCAGCTCCATCCATCCGTACCACAGCCATTGCAACTGACACAACCCACTCCTTCATCAGTCCGACGCCAATCAACACAGGAACAACGGCAGAAACAGAATTAACATTCCTCAAAAAATAACATCCGGCTGGTAAAATGCTTCTAAACGTCATAAAAATGGGGGAAAATGCAGGGCATACCTCATCAATGTCTGCCATTATCCCCTCTGACACAAACACGCCTGCTATTCTGTCAGGCTACACTATACTACAGACTACACCACATCAGTTTCTGCGGCTGAATGCTTCATCCTGGCCACAACACTACAATTCAATTTGACGAGGGCAATGACCGAGAGAAACAGGACACCCAGACAAAAAATGGGGCACAGCCCGGTGAATGTTGCACACATGACTGGCACATAGGCACCTGTTAATTACGCACAGACTTGCTCACAGAACTGAAGACTACGGATGTGAGGGATAAGGTAATTTTGGATCTAGGGAAGATTATAAAGGACAGGATGAAACACAGGGAAAAGGACAGGGAGGGATGGGGGAAGCAGAGGTGAGGGGGTTAACAATATTGGTGGACTGATGAGACAGACATGAAGATTTATGGGCCTCTGAATGGCTGCACTCTAACTCGCCACACTTGAATACAGAGATGCCTGGGAGAAATACACCATGTGGCAACAGACTGCAAAGTTCATTGACCACAAACCGTCATGTCAATAATCAAAGGGCACTTCACTGCCTAGTATAAATAAGAGTGAAATCTAGTGTATTCTATAACAACCAAGGAGATGAACAAGAGTGAGGCTCTAAATGCAGTATCTGGAAATGGCAATGCCACTCACAAAAGGTTGCACAATTAATCACCAATCAATCTCAACATAAAAACCAAGGCCTTGAGAAAATAGATCTTGCCATAATTCCACAATTTAAAAATGCTTATCACACCTGAAGCACAACTTGGCAACTGTGTCAGCAAATCTAGCTCATCAGTTGGGCAGCTAATTTCAGTTAAAAAATATCCATTCACAACAGTGAAGAAATGAAAAACTTGCAGTGAACATAGACGAAAATGTTAAACGATAAGTCAACACGAATAATAATGATACGCACCCCGCACTATTCCATACGCAACCCGCACTATTCCATACGCACCCCGCACTATTCCATACGCACCCCGCACTATTCCATACGCACCCCGCACTATTTCATGCGCACTCGATACTAATCGGGTTGGTGCTGGAGAATCCATTTTATTACAGTGAGCACCTTGCTATAAGTACTTCACAACCTAAGTCATGGCTGTTGTACAGGTCACTCCTCATTAAAGACCGCGTGATGACAGGTGAGATTCAGTTGACACGTTCACTAATAGCATTACTGGGCCAAATAAAGCAACCCAAGGTAATAGTACTTTTATGGTGTCCCTGCAAAATACATTACAGAAATAATGACCTTGAGCATGGTAATTCTCATCTTTCAAAGCTACTGAAAACATAATTACCAAAATTATTGAGTTCTTGATTGCCTAAGCAAATGATGTTTTAAGACATCTACGTAGTACTTGGGCTAGTCTCAGAATAAAATTCTGTTGGAAAAATTGACGAAAATGGAATTTAGCTCGTTGGCCCTATTGTGTGTTAAATAAATGAATAACTGTCATTTCTATGTCCATTGAAATGCTAACTTTCGACTAGTCCAAGCATAAAATAAAAGTCCGAAACAATTTCTTGTAATTTTTCTGAATTTGGCAAATATAGGGTACTTTTCTAGTGTCCAACCTATCGTTTAACAGCTGTGAAACAATTTGCCTAATAGATAATTTTATCTCACTTTGCCAGTGAGCATAAGAATGAAACATGGTCAGGAGATTCAACCAGCCAATGTGTGCGCAATTAGTAATCCGTCTTCATGGACCTGCTTACACACAGGTGGAAATCAGCGTTAGGTGAGTTTGAATAGCAAGTACAACTTTACATAACCTCGATTGCATTGATAAGTAGCGGGTAAACTGGAGAGGACTGCCGCTCAATGTCCACCCAACTCTCAGCTTATTTAGGAACTGTTCGAGAGTTATTATGTAAAGAATTGTACTTACTTTAAATACAGGCAGATATATAGTTAGGGGATAGCTTGCAATTACAGCAATCACTGCTCCTACTGTTGTATCATATGACCTTGTTTTCTGATACGTACCGAGCACGTGTAGTCGTGTACCTTTTCAACATATTTGTTTCTGGATACCTGAGCAATTGTGTCTTTAATGTTTGTTATTCTCCTGGATTTGAAAATGTGCAAAAATATGCATCTGAGAACAAATTTTCATCATCTTAATGGGTTTTCAGTCCGTTTTATCATCACCGTCGGCAACACAGCCAGACTTAATCGTCTTGATATAAAAATACACACGACAGTAGCAGTGTTCATCAATTAGAACGCACAGCATCAGGGAAGAGGAATTTCATTTTGGTAAAAATTTCTCACTAAAAACAAAACGGTCAAGAAAGGTCTACATAATAAATTAGTACAGAACAGCTACTAGCGACCAAAATTTTGTCAAGAAAAAATTGTCAAGTGTTGGTAATTTGCAGTATATCAGTGGGGCTTAAAAAACAGAAAATGATAAATTTTGCTCACAGTGCTGTACAAAATGACTGATCACCACACATATGTCACCATACCTCAAGTGGATTTATAACCCAGCATGTACTTTTATTCAGTGACTTACTGCGCACATAACTCCAACTAATATATGTGGCTATTCAAGAATAGCACATTAGTGCTAAATATACACAAACACATACTATAAAAAACATTACTTTCAATTTACTGTCAACAAAAACGACATGAATCAAAGCAGAGTAATTTCCCACTGATTTCGCACAACAATGAATGCCAACCAAAACTCTCATTTTTCCATTTTTCAAAAGTTGATCAATTTACTAAAAATAATGAAAAATCACTAATAGATATTTTATGACAAACCATGCTAGTGATAGACTAAAATTTTCTTCATCATTATTTTCGAGGAAACAAAATATAACATAACTTAACATTTAAATGAGTCTTTGTAATGATTTTACTCAGTACCTGAGAATAGTACAGCAAAGATGACCCAGACGTGTTACACCTGACCAAAAGTACATTTGATAAAACCCTTGACTATAGATATAGAGCTTAATCGCAAGACACACAGATACCGAAATATCTAAGAATCTTTAATACAGTATCTGTTGACACCCTTGGAATTAAAATGACCCATGTTATGACACTTCAAAAACCTAATATCATTTGTACTTACAAGTACAACAGTAGCAAGAATATGCAATTTTAATAAAATAACCACTTAAAATGACTTTAAACCCACGTTCCAACCAAGAAGACAATTCTGTAACAGTGGTATTAACTTGTTCTAAGCTTAGACAGATAAGTGATCTTTGGGCTTGCAAAGTATGGACATCCATCGTTATTCCTCAAGACCGTGCTCAGCGCACAAGATAAAATGATGCGTAGTGACAAGTCAACTTATAGAGTTTCAATCTCAAGCAATAACAGACCGTCAGTTCTTTCAAAGCCTTGAATCACAGCCAGTTTGACAAAGGAATAATTGGAGACCAATTTCATTTTGGCAAGAGGTCAAATCAAAAGATGGTTTTTGTGATGAAAAGCAGGCTTCTAGCCACTTTGTTGATTGGAAAATAACGTTTCCCAGGGACAGTACCTTTAGTGTTTGGCAAACCTTTCTGATCAACAACGCTTGAATTATTTCTTCGCCAGCCTAAACCTAGAATGATCAGGCTCGACAACAATGTGTACTCCAAGCAAATATTGAACAGCTTCAACGATCACGTTTTTTTTTCTCTAATGCTAGCAAGCTTTGCACTCCAAGCAAACACATCTCCTATTAACTGCAACGCTACAATATCCAGGGTAGGTGTGGAGAAAGATGGTGCTAACTAGATAACAATGACATTGAGCTCTCCCCAGTTGAATGGTTTTATTCTGAGCCATGTACAACTTATGTACCCCAAGAGGTAAAGCCAACTGTGTAAGCAACCCTGACTTAATAAAGAATATCTTGGCGTAGTAACTTACTGTCTTGTTCTGCCAATGGCTTTTGCATCAATTTCACGGCAGTAATCCAGTCAAGGGCAATGTCATTTAGTTCATCTCCATCGGGTGTTATGACCGCAGCAAGCCAACACAGAGCCACCAAACACGAAAACTACACTTTTGGCGATCTCACTTCCCACGACACCTTCACGCAATAGTCACAAGAAGACCACTGGCCTCAAGTATATAAGCGAGCACTCAGGCATTAAAAAATCACTTGACTGTAAACCAGGCCTTCAGCTATCTGCCTTTTATACACCAAGCCTGGCCTATTGTAGTATGCCTGGGTCTGACCTAGTCTGAGTGGTGAGTTACATCACTGGTAGAGTACAGGTGAAGAGTTCATCAAGAAATGGGTCTTTGGGTTATAATGTATATTTTATTGTATATACAGCCTAAACTAAATAAGTACTTCCTATTCACCAGATGTGCCAATAGTCTATTTTCTGCTACATTAGACACACCTAAACAGAACAGTGAAACTCAAAATGTAAACTTCGTAAAACAATAACCCTTAAACTGCCTGGGGAACAAAACTGTCTTTCCGCAACTAAAAAGCAAAAAAAAATTAAATGTCAGCACCATTTATCATTATACGGAGAGAAAACAGCAGATATGAAAATGAACCGTGGGTCTTGGCAATAATCCAAATGTGTACTATTTCATAATTTTGTTCCTGACAGCTCTCGCACAGGAGGTGGGTGTCACAAATTTTGGCAGCAACTTCAGGAGAGCTTGCCCTAACGCAAAATTGTTGATACATTGGCAACAGTCATGTGGTGTCTGGCCTCATTTTTCTGTTGCGCCACAATTTGACATTTACAGCCAGATTCTTGAAAGCAGCAGAAATGGCTGTGACCGAACACACACAAATTTACGTTTCGCGGTTCTTTCAATACATTCTGAAATGAGTTTCAACCAATTGTTTGAACCTAATGAATATCCCTGTCTTCAGCAGTCTCATTCCAAGGGTATATTAGATAATAACCACTAATGACTGGTTGAATCAGATCGATATTTAAACCTACATTCGTTATTAAAAGGAAGATTGTACAGAAATTTATGTAACTACAGTACAAGACAAAAGTTATCAGACAAAATACCTCCCACAATGACGGCTAATTTAGTTAGCAGCAACAATAACTGCAGGTAATAACTTCCAGGACATCAAAATTCTACTTTAAAAATAACTTTCCTGTCAAATCCTCTTCATTCTCGATTATCAGGGAAGAATATCCTGACGGTGAATTCGTCTTCCGCCCAGCCGTCATGACGAGGAATTCTGGGTCATTTTGTCTGAATACTTTTGGCTAGTACTGTAACTTATCATTCATTAGGTGACCAGGAAATAAAGTGACAACCTACCGCAAATTAAAAAAAAAATCAGTGACAGTTAAGTTGGATTTTTTTTCGAATAATCAGTGGCACATCATAACTATTCTAATCACTCTAGAAAGAGTATAAAAGGCAAGAGGGGTGTTGTTTTTTAAGATCAGCCCAAGCTAGATTCCTTAACTCATGCCCTCAGCGGTCCCGGACCTTAACTTCACTTGGTATACAGCAAAGCATTTCAAGCGTACTCACTCAATAGTCACCGGCCTGGAATTCAGCGATTCACTGGCAGCTAATCCGCGAGAATTGGTCATTTGCGATACAATACCAACAACATAAGGCTTTCTTTTATAGTTCTGGTCAAAACTAATAACCTCAAAAACTCTATTCCATCTAGTAATAATCTCAAAAAATGTGTTTTTTTTTTACCCAAAAACCGATTGATTATGCTTCCGTGCTTAAATGGATGGATCAACAGAAAACGTTTTTCATTAGTCATGCATTAGTTTTATTTATGAGTATACCCATAAGCAGACCAATCGTTATGCAAACATTTTTGCTCTCATTTTACGGCGACACAAAACGACCTCCAACGATTTGAAATGATGAGTATTGTTCAATCCAATTGCACCAATGCTGGGAATCTAATAACAAGGCATTTTAAATACAAAGGAGCGTTTGCTACAACTTAATCAAGCACAAAAACCACACAAAGACTGTGTGTCCCCTAGGCATAGGGTAGGAAAGTTGCGTAACAGATAAGTGCTAAAACTAGACATGTGGTAATTAGATGGTTTGTAGTACTCCATGGAAACAGAGGCTAAAAAACGGTGCCTAGAACTGGATGATAAAAGTTCAGAAGGTCAAAGCCTCGACTGATGCTGCAGCATGCCAATAGCAAATTACATGTGACTAATCCCAAGGTTCTCGGTGTAGCCGCCATTTACTTGAAAAAAAGCGCGTCATTTAGGCAACCGATGAAAAAGTTTTAATTGCAACTAGCAACTTGGGAATACGAACAAGTGCTGTAATCTCACAATAGAACAAATCTTTAAGTAGGTGCATGAAAACTTAATCTACTCAGACAGATGATGAATCTAAGAGGTAAACTGTGTCAGCAAAACCAGTTCTTTGCCTTCAATTAAAATAAGGCATACAACAACAGGGTTCATTTTAGAAAAACCCGAGTACGGGTGAATTGACTCACGCCGCCTGAAGTCTACAAGCCAATTTGAAGGAGTGAGAACTCAGTTGACCGTTCAAGAGACCATCTGGTAATTGACAAAATCTTTCCAAATCCAAAAGGAAATTGCCATCTGCAGATATGAAAAGCAATTAAATACATGTTTTTGCTTCAGGTTAACCTTATCAAAATTTGTCAGGTAGTAAAGACCTAGATTAACTTTAAGTCACCTCGCCAACCCTGACTGATAAGTTATATCTGGCCTAACCAACAGCAGTGCTCAACAGTCCCTAAGTGCCGTTCACATTGCGATTTAATTCCGGAACAAGTTGTCACTAGGTTTTGCAGTAATGTGAGCACTATTTGCAAGCGACATCCAAGTGAAAAATTGACCCCACACATCGAGGTAGGGAAACAAGTGCTAGGGTAACTTGCCCCCGCCCCTCCCCAGCGCAAGTCGTATTGTAAACGCAAACCTGCAGACAAGGCAGAAGTAAATTCCACGTGCGCGCTTAGTTACGTACACAGAGGTGTCTAATTATTTTTCCGCCACATTTTTCACACGGTGTAGGGTGTGCAGCAATGGATGCTCGGCTGAACAGGGGCAAGTTGTTCTCCATCAGGATCAGCCCTAGGCTCTGAAGGAATGCCAGAACAAACAGTGGGGTTATTTTATGGCCACTGTGTCTATGTGTACTCAGTGATAACATTGCCATGAAGGTGGAGCTTCAAGAAATGGGAACCTAACCAACTGACAGTTCAATGAGGTTTAACAGGGGCTAGGTTATTGACAGCTATGTTTAGGCCAAATGGATTGGGTCACCTTTGATAGAACACCAAAGGTCGTCTACAGGTCAAAGACAAACAGGGAGGTCACAGGTAACAATGAGGAAGTGGAAAGTGGACCAAACTACTAAGAACATCAAACAAGTTTGCTGTGATGTGAATTTGATTATTACATTATGGGCAGCTGACCAAAGAATACAGGTTGTTTACAGCACTGGTTTATGGCCTTCCCATGCAGTCTCCCTGCACAGTCTCTCAATGTAATAGTCCATCATACAGGTAATGGCCATTATAAATCTCAGATTCATGCTCTGATAGTCTTAGCTGAATACCTTTCAATCTAATGTGTTTTGTGTGCTGAAGGTTTATAGCACTTTACTTTTAATCACCAAATTTAAGAATTCCACAAAAACTGACCCACCATGTTCAATTAGCCGTTTATTGTTACTGAAGGTGGCGCCTCCTGCAGAGAAGAGAAGCACCTACATGCCCTGGCTCAAACCAGGCCCTAATTAAGCCCCCCCCCCACTCAGTACAATGCAAAGCCCATTATTTTTTCTTAAATTTCATTTGAAACCCCTGGCTCAATTAACTGCCCACCCCGTGATTCTGGGATTCCCTATCTAAACACCTTGGGCAATTACAGGGGGAGTGCGTAATGTATCAAGCTTTCCCTGTGGCAATAGAAAATGAAATCCATTCTGGCAAGTAACAATGTCAAAAAGTCACAGCTTTGAACGGGGCTGTCCTACCCGTCCAAGATTGGCTCCATCGTATGAACTGCAGGTGATCTCCCTGTCCTTTTAATAATGATAGAAACCATCTACTGTATTTACGGTACATGGCAAGGGAAATTTTGACACCATGCGCTCCATGGTTAAGGTAGCACACGACCTTATCGACTGTGCTAAAGATGAAACCTCAAGAACACCGTTACAGCTCTCTAAATTATCATTTAACTTTCCTTTTATGCACTTTTTGATTTTTTATGAAGATCCAAAGTACGGGACTATTTTTAATAGCTGCTCATAAAAATCTGGAATATTTTAAAAACAATCCCTAGTCGCATTTTGGGGATCTGTGCAAGAGCACTGAATCCGATCAGCCATCTCTGAGATATGGCGTTGTGGGGGTAGCCAAATTTAGACATTTTTCTACAGTTCCACATACCCTAAATCAGCCACTTTCATGATGATGTTAAAGTCAACTGCACTAACATGACTGCAGGACCTTGACCCTGAACTCAAACACAGGGAACAGTGGGTCTCACATAATGATCACTAGTACAGTAAAGTACATGTATGCACATATACTGCACCTGTGATTAAGCGTGTCTACGGTAAAAGCTTTTCAATTGGGACACAAATAATTGCTAAAATTGCCATATTTCTATTTTTCAGAGGATTACCACATTGTTGCAGATGCACTTTTACCAAATGCTGATCAGTAATAACTATGCCATAAAAACCAAGCTAAAAGCAAAGTAAACTTTCCTCGAGTTACTTTCAGCAGAGAATTTCGACAAAGTAAGATTTCTGCACTATTGTACACCAAACTGAAGAATTTTACCTAAATCCAAAATAACACATTTTCCCCATAAAAAATGTTTTAACACTTTGCATATAGGTCAGTCATATGCATCTATTCATCACTAATAATTTGAACTGGCTGTCTCTTGCATATGTGCTTTTACTTGTCTGTATGTCCTGGTTTCACGAACAAGTTTTCATTTTTGTTAAATACACGTCACAGTCTACGTTTTGCAGCTCGGACAAGTCAAGCTTCACTCAAATACCATTTCAGAAAGTCTACCCTCGGTTTCTGCTTGCATGTTTCATATATGGTCATACTTGCCTATTACTAGAGCCAAGTATGCCCACATACCGTACATGACATCAATTGATTGACACTGCAGTCAACACCAGTCCAAGTCGGGAAATTATTGGATTTCCTCAACTCAATTTGTCTAAAATTCAACTAACACAGTTCTAATTTCATAGCATAGATTGGTTCAACTGCTAATTATCATGATCAACTTCACTGCCTTGGCTAAAAAAGTCTATTCCAGATAACTTTTAGGATCAATTTACACCACGAAAATCAATTCATTAACGACCACAAAAGTTAAAAATCAAAAAACGTTCAACATAAATAAGTGTTCTGGATATGGTTTTAGCAGACACAGTAACGTGTTTTTCAATACTATCCTAATCTAGACTACTGAAAGGTACTAACCAAGGATTACAAAAAATAAGCACAGGTGATTTCGCCTGGCCGCTCACTGGAAAAACGGTTAATTGCTCATTAACAAGTCATACTGCATGGATGGTCGTGAACTGTGATTAAAGCAGCGCAGGTATTAGATCACATAATGACACATCTAAAAGTTAAGCCAGCCACTCTGCACATTCACGCTAAATAATATATACGCGTAATCATCCTATCATACCAAAAAACAAAAGAAGACGACGGGAGGGGAACCTATGCACCGTGACATATCAATTTGGAAGAAGCATAAATTGAAGCTTGGCATTGCTTTTGATTCCCATTATTGTAAGATAAAGTTGTGCTTTTTCATTTGCAAGTGCCCCATTTGGTTACATATAGAGATAATCTGACTGGATTTAAGTAAGACAATGAGCCAGTGTTGGCCTACGAATACCTCCCCCATGGATTGAGATGTGCTGCTACCTATACAGCAAGTTGTGAACTGTAGAAACCATGGCGATCAACAATCGGTAGACTTCAGAGTGCTTAACGACCAATAATACACCTCACATGCTGATATTGATTAGGTTGTACAATATCCTTCCAACTGGATATGAGATTTTGAAAGCAACTGGCAACTTGGCCAAATGGAAAATGAAAGGGTATCTGCAGGCATACATTGAGACTGCCTACAAGTTCTGATAATGAACTACTGCCTTCATTTCAATCACTACAACATTCCATGTACTAAGTGTGGTCTAACATCAAGCAGCACCACACAGAATCACACACAAACAGAACCACACACAAACAGAACGACGCACAAACTGAACCACACACAAACAGAACCACACACAAACAGAACCACACACAAACAGAACCACACACAAACAGAACCACACACAAACTGAACCACACACAAAAAGAAACCACACAAACAGAACCACACACAAACTGAACCATACACAAACAGAACCCCACACAAACTGAACCACACACAAACAGAACCAAACACAAAACAACGAAGTTCAGTTTGAAAACGTTTTCGGGAAGCTACATTAAAAAATCAGATCATCGCATCCATGTTTCGTGAATAGCTTTCGATTTCTCTCCAACTGATCATGACAGATAAGAGAGCAAATCATGATATCTCATTTAATTCCTGATCCACGTTGACACAGCCTAGGTTCACACAACAGACATCTGCATGTCCAAATGCTGTTTATTCCTTGCCCGTTTTCTTAGTACAATCTAACTTCATGCCAAACTTAATCTCTGAAAGTCTGCTCTAGACTACTGACTTCCTAAGCAGATGATAGCCAACAGTGCAAAGTAAGGGCGTTTTTCATTGGTTAGTCAAATTAACATTAATACACCAATTGCAAAAAGGAAAGTCTGGTATGCACTGGCACCAAAAAGACGCTTTGTTGAACAGAACTTGTCAGTTCTCGGCTATTGTTGTCATTTGCTTAAGTTTTCTGCCTTGATCACTGCCAATCTGGCACATTGAAAAGCTGATTATCTTTAAGATATTTACAGAAATAAATGCTCAGAATCATTAACATTATTTTTAAACTGTGCAGACAGCGATTTTTAGACGCTAAAAGTACAAAAAATACACGTAAATCTGTAACAGATGGTAATCGGGTTTTTACATGGTAAGTTCTTGGTAATAACCAACGCTTTCAAAAATGCACAAAACACTTTTTGGCAGAGCCTCTTTTGTCCTTTATTAAGAGTACCTTTAAAATTTTTACCAACATTTTCACAAAAAGCACAACAGTACAGACTTGAAAAATCTGCGATTTTTTAGCTTACGCCTTTGTCTCTTTCAAAACAGGTGACTCAATTATGCCTGCGATGTCCTTTACGGCAATCAATAACAATTACTTGTAGTCATCAGCGAATAAAATGAAACACTTGTGATAACTGAATTTGCACGTATAGTAATTCTTCAGTCATTTCACACAAAAAAATTTCCCAAAGTCATTAATTTTCACTGACTATGTCGCTAGAAACATGTAGTATATATAAACTTTAATATCGATTGTTCAACGGCAGTTGTTCAGTACAAATAACGCTAACAACGAAATAGCTTTGTCTTAAATTTTCCTTTTTGAAAATGTCCGCGTAATTAAACTCCACACTCCAGACAGGATGTGCAGTAAATAGATGAAGAATCCTCACAAGGCACATTGATGCCAACAGACATCAAAAAGCCAAATGAGAAATTGCCGTTCACCTTGAACGATTGCATCACACATTCTCAGAAATCACAAACTGAAACAGATTGATACGCAGCTAATTTACTAAGACAGAAATCCAAGAAAAAAATATGAACACATGTTCCCTTTACAGTTTTAAATAACAAATTATTCAAGTGTAATACCAGATTTTCTGCAACAACACTGCACAGCTTTATACAGCCTGCTCAAGCGTGAAACATGGCAATGCTTAACGTATCAAACACTATCCTTGGGAATCATGTTTTGGTTCACACAGAACCCTAATCCTATCGGTTTTTACAACCGCCTGGAAAAACAGCGGCTGTTTATATCTCTACGCACATAACTGAAATAAGATGTGAAATTTTATTATTATTATTATTATTGTTATTATTATTATTGTTGTTATTATTATTGTTATTATTATTATTGTTATTATTATTATTATTATTGTTATTACTATTATTGTTATTACTATTATTGTTATTGTTGTTATTATTATTGTTGTTATTATTATTGTTGTTATTATTGTTATTGTTATTATTGTTGTTGTTATTATTGTTGTTGTTATTATTATTGTTATTATTATTATTATTGTTATTATTATTATTATTGTTATTATTATTATTATTATTATTATTGTTATTATTATTATTCTTATTACTATTATTGTTATTACTATTATTATTATTGTTATTACTATTATTATTATTATTATTATTATTATTATTATTGTTGTTGTTACTATTATTATTGTTATTATTATTATTGTTATTACTATTATTATTATTGTTATTGTTATTGTTATTATTATATTATATTAATTTCAGTCAAGCCAGAGCGTTAAGGTGTGAAAGAATAAAGAAGCAGAGTACTGTGACCGGTTGCATGAAACAATCCCAAATAGGGACTGAACTACCGTAATCGTTCGGGTTAACGCCCATGCTCAGTTAACCGCCTACCCCCTACTTTAGGTGGATTTTCGATTTAACCGCCCACTGCTCAGTTAAGCGCCCCCCTACGATTTTTGAAGATTTCCAGTTAAGCGCCCACCTCTCGGTTAAGCGCCCATCCCGGACTTTTAAAGAATGAAGATTTAGCGCCCAGTGCTAAGGAAACGGTGATTCCCCGACTTTTACAAAAAGATCGATGATCACAATGAGCGTAACAACGCCGGGCCTTCAAGACGGTGGTTTAGCAATGTGAATTACAATACAAGTAAGGAGTTCTTGTCTTGGGTCATGGACTCACTTCAAAATATAATACTTTAACGTTTTTGTCACTTTATTTTCTTCCCATGTTTACAAAGTTTAAGAACGGCGCCGGCGTCAAAACCTCCGCTTTCAGCGACTTTGTCTGCCGCACTGAGTTTCGGTCTGCAGTGCACTAGATAAAATATATATTCGAAAAAATCAGGCCAGACAAATGTGACAATGGTTTTGCCAACCCTCCAAATTCTCTTAAGGTGGGAAGCTCTCGTATTTTGAAGAAATCTCACAACTCACGGAAAGATTTCAAATTCTCATTTTGATGAATGTAACTGCCGGGTTGTAGAGGACGTGTGGCGACCGAAGGGACAGTACAAGTGCCTTACTGGGTTACCGATTTCGTTGCTGCCTATCGATTTCTGAATTCAAAGGTTGGCAATAATGTTTGTTTGTGTATGATCTTGAAGTAATAAAAAACAGCTAGTCAAATTTTGTTTTTTGCTTATTGCATCTCAGTCAAACTGGCGTTACCAGATTTAACTATTGTCGCTGGCTGTTCTTTATTTTTTCTTGCGTCAGCCCCCACGTATAAGCGTGACTGTGAAATATCGTTTCCACATCCCCTTTTTGCCATCCAGAATAATTTTGTTTATACATTGGCCAGTTTCTTACCATTCGAGTCTGAAATATCTACGACGTAGACTGACTGAAAATTGGCGATAGTGGGTGGGAGATGCACACAGCTAGCTACGGGCATGGGCTTAGGGAGCATCGAGCGGGAAATATCGGAATAGACTTGACATCGCAGTTTTGGGGAACATTGGCAACGGAGGAATATCGTAAAGAACTGGGTCTTTCGTAACAACAGCTTAAAAGTACATAGTCACGCCCGTTTTTGTTACTTAGGGCTATTCTCTTTTGATGTGTGACTTTGTAGTCATTTTGGTGCACGTGCGCAAGTTCCCACACTTTGCAGTGCATGTTACCTTGACACCAACATGTGATTGACAGGTGCTCACTCGTAGGCCCTACGTGCGTGCTGATTCCCGCCGCTATCTTTGGCCATAAAAAACGAGATGCATATTGGAAGAGGCCGTTTTATTACTTGACGGCATTTCCAAGTCACGACTGTCAGCCGACTGAGACATTGCTTGCTAACAGCGAGACCGAACAGTGCCGCAGTGCGATAGGCCTATTGCAAGTGATATAAATAGGATAATCTGGACATCTTGCATGAAAAATAAATGTTTTTCCACCACGAAGTTTGGTAAGGCGATTGTTTAAGAATGAATTGAAACATCGCTGTTTTGTGGCGTTTTATCACATATTTATGTCGTGGCTCGAAATTTTATTCTTGATTGACGAGTAGCTCACGGCCGCTTAACACCGATTCTTGTCTTAGGCCTAATTCTTTGCCGAGCATGTTTGGCGCAACGGCAAGTGAGCAATGCCGGGCGGTCGAGATAAAACAGCTAGCCGCAGAACCATACGCTGAAAATGTCATTGAGTCACAGAGTGTCGACTATAAACATCCTAAACACAAAAAACATCTGAATTAAGTTTTTCAAACTTTTATTACAACTCATTTTAAAACTGCTCTCAGACTATGAACTTGGCAGCTCAGTACGAGACTGCAACCATAAATTTGATGTCTGCTGTGATCTCTGCAACACGTGAAGCTTGCACGCGCGCACTTTAACAAGGTCACATCTTAAAATAGTTGCAATCCAAGTAGAGGCTGCGTGGTCACATGTCGTCTGCGCTCTAGAGGGCAAAGTAACAAGACCGCAGGACGCCACGGGGCTATTACTCAGTAATTCTGTTAATTTAATAGTGAAGAACTAATTTGAGGGCAAGAGAATTTTTTTTGGGATCATCCGCTGTTATGACATTTTTCTCGTCAGGTGGCGACGTGACGATAACGCTCTTTGAAAAGTACTACGCGTTCCGAGTACGAGGTAAGATTAACCGCCCAAGGCGGTTGCCTGTCGTAATAAGCGCCCATGTTCGGTTAACCGCCCACCCTGGATTTCTTGAAATTTCACGTTTAAGCGCCCATGTCTGGTTAACCGCCCACCCCCGATTTTTTGAGTTTGACAATTTAACCGCCCAGGGCGTTAACCCGAACGATTACGGTATGTTCCGTAAATAACTGCGCATTTGTGGGCTTGTGAAAACACGGATTGTCCTTTCTTATGCTGTTTGAGTCTCATTGCAAAATCAATTTTTGACTTAGATTCAAAACCAAAAGTAAACTCTACGGTGAATTCTCAATATTACTGTGAATAAGTAGGGATCTTTTTATGCAATGCCCTTAAGGACTAAGGACTCAGTACCTAATTATTTTAATCGAATTAAGGGCTCAGTTTTCAGTTATGTTATTAGAAAATGTCATTAGTCAAAACGCACATATAATAAAGACAAAATTATAGAAAAATACCAGGTCTGAGAGCATAGAGCGAAACAAATACACAAAAGATTTCGGGAACTTAGTGGAGACCTACTTTGGGACTGCTTCATGCAATCGGGTACAGAAGTACTTACAGTGTCCGCAGAGTATGGGCCGTAAGATGTGAGCCTCCACCAGTCGATGACGTCTCGGCAATGCTGCAACAGAAGGAATGACAGTGAATTTAAAAACGAAAACTGATGATGAGAAGAACAAGAGCCACGCCTATACCAGAGTGCAATCAATCATCCATTTTTTTATGTCTGATTCTCATTTTCGTGACTGAAATACAAAAATATTGTCATTTCTTAAGAAAGTCAACAGGATCAATCTAACAAACAACATTCTCCTTACTGACAAATTTAACTCGCAGAATTAAACCAAACAATACATTAGGTCAACCAACTTTTCATTCTTCAAAGCTCAGTTTCACCGAATACCCCAAAATTAAGATGACCCAAATATCCCCACGAACCCAAGAACCAGTTTCCAGCACTACTCAAGATAAGATCACAGCATGTCAAACTCGGGCCTAGAACTCTAGTAGTACAAGCCCTCAATTCATCATCTAACTCCAGCAGAGAGTTACGGAGTGCAAATAAATGAAAGGCTAAAGGCAATAACATGCCATCCATACACAAGGTTGCTTCCACAGAACAAATCGTTTGTTAGACCGTTACCTATGACATAGAAACAAAAAAGAAATATCATTCAGATTTGTCGGTCACTCGGAATCAACAAGTCGTGTTGTATCTTCCGCATCTTCACATCAGTAATAATAATAATAATAATAATAATAATAATAAGACAGAGGCATTACAGTCACAGTGCAACTCCATATTAAACCATGGATTGCATGGCAGTCAAATGTACAGTTTTCGTCTCATTAAAAGCCTGCTGCACACTGTGCCGCAGTTTCACCAACAAAATAACTCGGAAGATGGTAGATACTCAAATGCACATTACTGGGACACACTATGCGCATGGCAAGCATTTTCCAGTTTGGAACAGTGAAAATTTTTATTTATTTATTTATTTTGATCAAGGTTGCAGTAGGTACCAAACTTTAGTAATAGGCAAAATTGGTCGTCACAAATTCAAGAATTACAATCAAAGATAAGCGATCATTCACCTCAATGTTGCACACTACAGGTGCTCTTTTTAGTGTCAAGTCTATTTTCAGATTTTACGTCCGGAAACAAAACACAGTGCCAGATATATGAGAAATATGCTGAATATCAAAATCGCCCATGTCTGAATCTTCAGTCAAGAAATATTTTATGTCAGCTTGACTTTTAGTGTCCAAAAGTCTAGAGACTGTCACAAAGCCAAAATACTGTCCCGACTTTCCCAAAGTTTAGAGACTGTCCAAAAGTTTAGAGACTGTCGCAACGTTTAAAGACTATCCCAAAGTTTAGAGACTGTCCAAATTACTACTCTTCACCTTTCACAGCGTAAATTTCTGAATCGGTGCTCATAGTGAACTGTAAAGTTGGATTTAACAAATCATAATGAACGAAAAGCAACCAAGAACACGCAAAAATAACCTGACAGCCGAGACATTCCAGGAATCAAGTAAAACGTACACTTGTTAGGCAGCCTTGTAGCAAAACAGAAAAGAGTGTGAACCACAGCAAAGATTTCACTAAATTCAAAAAATTTTAGCGCCAAATTGCCCCGTTTTCAATTTTCAGGCATAGACGCCCTGCTACTATTAAAATTTCATCGGAAAATTAATCCAGGCAAATCTGGTGGAATTCGTGTCCCAATGCAATAAAAGTCCGTTTAAAATTTTACGGGGAAAAATAATGGGATTACATCTACAAAATGTCGCACGCGAACACAGTACTAATGAGATCCTGAACCAAAAAGCCGAACCGAACGAGGAAATTGCAGTTTCAACTTGTTTACATCGATTGGAATTGAGTTTTAATTGATATCATTCGTTAACATGTCTTGCAATGTCAATGTCCACAAGGCCTTAATAAGAAACACCGTCGTTTGTGGCGATGACGTAGATTGTTAGAGCAGTGTGCACAGCTTCAGGTGTAATTACACCTCCCATCAATGAACAAAGGTTCATAATCCAGGGCCCTCTTGGAAAGCAGTGCTATCATTGAAGAGGCCACCCTCATTTTAAATATCACAATAATAAATAAATAAATAAACAAGTTGTGTATAGCATCCACAATATTAACAAGAAAACATAACATGCAACCTTTAAATACAGCAAAACAGGCTCATTACAATGTGAATTGTGTCCTACCTAGAAAACTCTCTTTAACAAGAAGAAAAATTTATGAAAACAGAAACAAGTAAAACACGGTAAAATCTCACCAGCTGTGGACGCAAATAATCGCCAAAATTGCTCATTTCATTTTTCAAGGACTTTCAACATTGCTACGAAATACCCAGAAGTTTGCCAAATATCGTCCGTCAACTGAATATGAACATGGCAAAGCATTTTTAGCTCATCATTACTTATCACTTACAAGAAACAGAGAAAACTAAATCTGACACGTGTACCACAGCCTGTCTTAAATTGATGAGAATTTACAGCAAACAAACCTCTGAAGACCATCGGCTTGTGTTGAACTGTGATGTTTTCACTTGGACAATGCACACATCCCTTCACTACAACCAAGTCTTCAATTCAACAAGACGGCCAATTGCCCTATACACCTGAACTAATCTATAATTGTCCTCAGGTGTGCCCTTTTAATCAATACCTATCGACCATGCCAGACAGGTGTAAAACAATGACACCAGGCCTGCTGACGACAGGGAGTTAATTCGCCCCTGTTCAATACAGGGGTCACCAGGTGCTCCAGACTAGCTGACCCCAGAAGCCAGAGGAGATGGAGCTGTGCTAATCAATTCTGCTTGTGAGTTCAGATGATTGATATCAACAACAGACGCCAAATCAAACCAACAAGGCTGTACTGAATATCCCCCTAGAACGTAACAAAGTCCGTCAACTTTGCAAAGACTCTCCCTGCGTCTATCCAAACATGACACTGCACCATGATTGAGAAGTTCTGGGTCATATATTCAGCAATGTTTGAAAGGCATTGAGCCACGTTTAAAATACGGAGTCGTTCCAGAAAACATGGTATTTATTCTGCTTTACAAGGCAAATAACTGAAGAATTATTCATTACATGCTCCCATTGTTTATTCGTTTGCTACAAAAATGATAGTGATGTCCTAAGCTACGCTGTTTCTGTGCGACAGCAAAAAGAAAGATCGTGAAGGAATATTGACGAGCTTTTTGAAGCGCGTTTGGATTTTTTGCCCAAAGACGACTCTGGCACAAATGCACTCAGAACGTAAAGTATGAGTAATGCCAAACACTGATATGCGCCCACCGTGTACATCGGTTACAGTACATACAAGGGATGATAGTCACTTTAGACAATCCCACTGCAGGTAGCAACAGTACCAAATTCAAAACCAACTTAGCAACGCCTCTTCAACATGAACACCTGACAACACTCATCATGATTCCTAAACACAGTTGAAGGCAAGTAATAAAGAACAAACACAAAGATAATAAAAAGGTCACTAGGTGGCGCAACGTATGTCAAATCCTTCTGAACTAGAGTAAATGCCGTCATCTACATATCAAATTATTTGCAAAATTTCATCAACATCCATCAGGGAATGAATTTGATATTGAGCCACAAGGAAAAAACATTCCCCTACAGAATTCAAAAACATCCGAACATCATCCTAAGCCGTGCTCATCCCAGAGGTAAAATTTCTAACTTTCATAATCATCCTTAAAGAGCTTTGGCTGAGAGATAGGCTGAAATCTAAAATGTAATACAAATGACCACTAAGTGGAGTATATCCACCCCAAAAAGAGAAGGTGTCATCAGGTCTCCTTAGAAGAAACCTCTTTGCCAAGTTTCATGAAAATCTATCCACAAACTGCGAAGCTGCCTAGTATGATGGTAGCTGTGCTACAAAACTTCATGGAAATGCAATTAATTTGGTGTTATAGATTTTACCTTATTCCTCAAATTACAGTTTGTACTCAATAGTTGGACCAGTCCAAAAAATCAATGTTGGCCATTCTCTTCCCTATAATCCTTCATCGAACCAGGGAAGCACCAAACAGTAATAGAACCACCAATAGGGGGCACAACGGCATTTAGACTCATCCAAAAATCCACATCAGCCATGCTTTGGTCATTAGAAACTATTATGCCACTGAATTTCACGATGATCCGTCAACTTGTTTGGCAGACAGAGGGCGGACACCAAAACTAGGCACCAAAGATGTCACTAGGGGGAGCACACCATGGCGAAACCAACCAATAACTGGGCTGTTCCCTATTACACAGGGACACTCCAATATCACTGTATTTACAAACAATGCTGCAATATCCACCAAGTACTTTTGTAACCTCAAAGTTTTCGCGTCATTGGAGTTCCACATGTTTCTTCTTGTTGTTGTATTCTTTACAAGTATTATTCCATACATCCGTCCAATGTTAACGAAGTATCACTACTGTGCAATGAGCTACAATTCCGACAGGAGATAGTTGGATAACCTTGACAAATACCTGTGGATGCCTGATGTTAAGTTCATAGCCTTCCTGACACCAATCAGAGACAAGAAAATGCAGATATAGTGGATAAAACAAGTTCATTGGCTTAACGCAGAACCCAACAGAATCCGCTTTACTCAAGATGTACTTTGAACGGTTGGAATCTGGAATGTTTTCCCAGCTTTACAAGTCGACGGTTTCCGACATGACCTCTAAAAACGTGTCTGACAATCTAAAAGGAGGCATCGCTGTGTTTACAATCCAGGACGTCTTTACTGTCGCGGAACATTTCCCTCCCACCATTCATGAAAACAAATGTCAAGTTTCGTAAATATCCATTACAGGACAAGGCAAGATAAACAAAAACAAGCGCGTAAAACTTAAAATTGCCACAAAGAAGCATAGGAGTATTAGTTGGATCCCTCAAAAAAGAAACACTGCTGGGGCACATCCTAAACTTGACAAAGAATGCTTACCGTATCTCATGAAGATGATTCAAGCAGCTTGGTAAATGATGACAATATGCACCCCACATACGTCCACCATTTGTGGGAGACATCAGAACATGATGATTTAAAGGGCTTCTAATAGTAAATTTACAACTTACGTTCTGTGGCAGCTGTACCGTACAAATTTTGTAACTAATGAAGTAGAACTCTATTAATTTTCAACCTTGAGAACTTTCAACGGATAAAATTAAATTCTACGATAGTTGAAAATTTTACGAAGCAAATAATTTTTTGTCACCTCACTTCAATGACCGCATGTAAGAAGAGTTTCATGGCACGCCCATCACAAGGGTCCATTTTAAAATCATAACACTAGACCCCCCTGCTACAAAAAGCTAAAAATAGGCGTACAATTACAAAAGAAATTTGCACCTAGATGAAGGTATGATGACAAACTAGCCTGAAAGAAAATTAGTTACACAATCCTTGCAAGTTAGGTGTAGTTGCACTTATTTGAAGTGGCTTGGGAATACAATCACTCTGGTCTACATACAATGACTACTGCATTCTGTAACTGAGGCTTATAGCTGTCAAATTGTACTCCAGGCTATGGAAAACATGTCAAGTAAAAGGTCCTGTTAACCTACAGCATGGCCCTATACAGTTTGCGCAAGGTGGTATTGGATTCTGAAAACAGGAGCAAATAAACAATTTTCCATTCTGTTGACCTATTAAAGCTCATTGAAAGTAAGGTGCCAATCAGTTCATCCAATCCATCACCACACAATCAAGGAATGTCTACTACAATGAGCAGGGGTACATTTGGCAACCTGGCTTTCTTTGCTATGCAGAACCACACTCTCTCACCATCCTATTCACAAAGTTATGAAGGACCCTAAAAAGTAGTCGGAGTGTGGACAAGTTCGGAACATGGTATCTCAGAAGTAGCTGACAGGAGTCATACGAAATTTTCAGGAATAATGCTTTCTGCACTGTTCTACCAAAATGAAATTTGGTCATGTGTTATTGATGCTGTTATTTTGCTATGAATGTACCTTTCTTTTTCGCTACATCTGAATTTACGTGAGCCAACCAAACTGACCTAAGACAGATTGGTGATGTAACGTCTAAAATCTAATGCTGTAGGCTTTTTACTTTCAAAAAATACTTTTACAGTTATATTTCATAGTTTTCTAGACATTTGGCAGACTCGTCAATGTCTTACTTAACCTTAATAAAAATGTAATTAAACATCAAAAACTCTATAGCCCTCTCAGTGACACCAGTATCTGAGCAAAAACTTTTGATTTTTGACCAAATAAGCCCAATCAAGATTCATGACCCAGTAGAGGGCTTCCCGAGTCAATGCATGACACGAGCTTTCCAACGACCAATTGCAAAACATAAGGCAGATTAATTCTTCTATACAATACTAAATACTACAGAAATGTGGCAATCTACGTCAACTTTCTGCAGAAAATGGGCAAAAAAATTCTTCTTTGACTGTCAGCATGCTTGTAGGGCGCAGCTTTCACCCAGTAGAAAATGTAATGAGAAACGCATGATCACTTGTACCACAGCAGTTTCAACTGTAACGGAAATGGAACATGACAAGCTTGGCAATTGCCTGTTGAAAAATAATAGAATTACTGATGCTGCAGTAGAACTAGTCCAATCTAGGTCGTTTCCACGGAATCAAAATCACCTGTTCAAGTTTTTTATCTTGATCAAATAAAGGGGAACCCCGATGAGGCGAGGTCAACACAGGAAGTACCTTCAATTAAATCGACACTCCGATGACCCCAAGAGCTATTGAGAAGAGCTATTGATTCCTGGGGTCAATAAACTGTTGTCCCAGCCCTGTGTAAACAGAAGGGCAGGTCATGGTGTGGAGACAATCAGCTGTAGACTCAGAATAGGAGATTGGGGCGTGTGCACTTTTAACAATCTTCTAATGGTAGAAATTCTATGGCTTGCTAATAAACAATGGCATTGACGATATATTGATCCCAGCTCAATGACGTAGACAAATTACTGCCCAGGTAGCCCGCATTATTGGAGCTGGTGTTACGAACAATTATCGATGTACGTAAATCACCACCACTACTTACAAGATAATTACATACTGTAAAATACTCTTCGCAGAATGCAAGATATTCACCCCTAAATCTACAACGTAATATCCGTCTGGATTGTCGTCATTCCCCATTTTATTGCGAGACTTATCCCTGCACTCCTAAAGTTTGTTTAAACAAAACGCAAAAAACACATACCAAAAGCTCTATCAATCAATATTCCAGCCGTAAACATCCAAGAAAAAACATGAACAACAAGGTTGTATTTATGTTTTTATCCCAAAGTAGAATGTATCATCTAATTTTTAAGTCACATTGGACTTTTTTCAAATAATGACAAAAACAGTCCAACGTTAGTGGGATAAATAACATCATTCAGAACGCTTCTGTATGGTAGCGAATCTTGGACGACATATTCAGGACAGGAGAGAAAACTGAACGCCGTCCACCTCCGCTGTTTACGTCGGATAGTTGGTATCAAATGCTTGGACAAGATTTCGAACACTGATGTACTCTCTAAAGACAACTAGTCAAGCACGTTCACTCGGCTGCGCCAACGAAGACTTAGCTGCCTCGGACATGTTCGCAGAATGGAGGATGGTCGCATCACCATGAATGTTCTATATGAAGACGTTTTACAGGGTAGCAGACCTGTCAGACATCCCCATCTTCGTTACAAAGACGTCTGCAAATGTGACATGACTGTACTAGACATCGACATGATCACTAGAAGACTGCAGACAACCGCCAACACTGGAGATCCGCGATCCACGGCAAGCTGTAGTCAGGAGAAGTCAAGCTCCAGGAATCTCTCAAGGCAAAACGTTTAAGAAGAAAGATACAGCTGCAGTCAGAACAAACTTAAGCTACGACATTCAGTTTCAGTGACTGCGAAAAGGCCTGCCTTTCCTGCATTAGGCTTCATACTCATACTCGAAGCTGCAGGAGACATCCAAAACCAAACCAAGGCACAGATTCATAGTCCTAACAACCGAAGGAGGCCTCCTACCACTACTACTTAATAGTATCAAGAAGTGCACACGTTTCAGCACCACATGAACATTCACTTTACGTTATTGATAGACACAGTGTGCAAGAAATGCAGACAACCATGTTCCAATGTGGACAACAAGAGCGTTCTCATAAACAGTGAACTTTTCTCATGAATACACTTCTTTTCTCACGAGCCATACTCCTTTTTTCCATGCACTGCGATTCTATGTAAACGACTACGTTTTCTCTTCTTATTATCTGCAAACGATCCCGGTTGTAAAGTGGTAACAGATTTGATATACTGTACCACGTGCGTGCACGTCAAACGAAATGAGGTTAGTGAGAAAAGAACTGACTTCGCAACACCTACATTGTGTTTTCTGGGAAAAGAAAAACGCCTCGCTAATGAGAATGCCCGTGTGAGACGCAGTGGATTATGATTATTTAATCTGCCCTGGCAAAACTCCACGAAAGCCAATGTACAGTGCTTTTACTCTTGATTACATCTTCGCACATCTCCAGTTACCAAATAAAACGATGTCAGCATTTCCGAACATGTACGGGTCTCTAGCATCCAATGGAGGCTTTGCAACTCAAAGCTGACCGTTTTGTAATGCTTGCATACCAATTGTAATACAGCAACACCACAATCACAGGGTGATCTTGTTGGAAGCAACAATCATTCACTCCTATTTTCAGTGAGGTGCCATGTCAAACAGTGTTTAAAGAGGGCTCCTGCATCCCACCCTATCAAAAGACCCTTTCACATTGACTTAATTCCAGTCTGAGCGGAGCATCGACGTAAAAAGCGCAGTTAACTGGACCGTTAATACCGTACCTGCTTCAATAGTTAATGAACATCGAAGTAAACTGTTGCTGACGCTGTCGTCATCAAAGTCATTTCAAGGTAGCGCTGCACGCTAAGATTTTTTTCAATGTGACAATTTGAGAACATTTACATGTGCTAAATGACATTAAACTTGTTTTTAAATCGATTGGTTGTTCTTAGAGCAAAATATAAGCAGCTATTAGTGACGACACTACCCTGTAACTGTTGACGATAACAGTGGCACCTGGCGATAACTTCGATTGGGCCGAAGTTAACAGTTCATACTGCACCGCAGCGTCAACGCTGCGCTATTAAATTCACCTGTTAACTGCGACGTTAACTGGAGCTGTTAACTGTGATCCACGACCGGAGTTAAGCGTTCATACTGACCGCAACTCCCCAAACCATCGACGTGTCGACGTTAGTATGAAAAGCCCTAAAGTAGTCCTCAAATGGGGGATTACAGTAAAGTTTCTTTAAATTAGAGCACAATATGGCAGAACATCAAAATTTACCAAATTTTTCAACAAGAGTAAACAAGGAAAATTTTACTTCAAAACTTCATATAGTAGGGCTGTCATCAACAAACACACAATGAAATCTTGAACGTTTTTGGCAATACAGTGGGTGGGTATCTGAAAATAAATAAAAAACAGCGATCTTGGCCAATGATTTTGTTTGAAGTTGAGGAAACTTTAATGCAAACAATTTTTTTAGGTGTTGAGCAAATCACTCAACTGCCTTTCATAGTAGATAATGACAAACACTTTAGCAATAAATATTTGGGGACTGTCACAAACATGGCAATTTAAGACACTGCAAATGCCGATTTTCCTGTTTTGGAGATACGGAATTACCTGATTTGCAGTTTTCCACAGTTTTTATGACATCACAGAACACTGTAACCAGTTGTAACATGCCGGACCAGCATAACTCAGTTCGACGCAACAAAATATGATCTAGGCCATATACGATAATATACCATGGGCAAAACAACCCTCGGGAAGTGGAAAACAGTCAGAGACCTCACTGCGCTAAGCTGAGAAATCCACGCGTCTTCCCAAAGCCTCACTGGAATCTGTGCAGGTCGCAAACTAACCGCAGAAATCTGTCCACATGCAACCTCCTGGCAATGCAGGCTGGACAGCCAATGATTAACTTAAAATGGAACAAATACCGAGGTTATCAAACTTGGCAGCTTTGCTTTTGTTGTTCAAAATGAGGTTTTTTGGTGTCATTGAACTCGGTGAGGACAAGGTACTTGCCCGCAGACGAAGAGTACATGGGGGGTTAAGGATGTGGTGATAATCACGATCGGTGAAATAGACCACATATAGATTATTACGAAATCATGGATGCGAATGTAAACATGATAAGACTGGCTGACAACGTGACATTGCATCAAGGGGGGAAAAAACGTTTAGAAAACATATTTATCACGATGTGCCCGCAGAAAATGCGATTAAGACCGCATGAATAAAAAATTTAAATTTTAGTGATGAAGAGTTTTTACACAGTGAAGGGGTCAACAGCTGACAACTTGTGTTTACCAAGACGTGAGTCACACTTGCTTGATAAGAGATAACGGAAGGTACCACACCTCACACATACAGTCTATTTTGTACTTTTAGAAAAATCATCTCTAATTAAAGAAGGGGCTGCTGGACGTTCTTGGGTGGAGAAGTGCTTGTGCCAAATGCAGCACAGCAAAAAGCATGCATCTGCATCAGACTTACCTTGAGACCCGAGTCAAAAATTGACCAATCACGTGGTACAGAGTTGAAAATTGACTCGAAGCGTGCGACGAGATTTGTCAGTTTTAGAGTTAGGCGTGGCCTCTCAGTACTGAGCAGTTGCAAAGACCAGACTAACCCAGTACATAGGTAAATGAAGAGAATAGCGAAACACAAAAAATATTGGAATCAATACCACTTCCAAAAACATCCAACTCCACCTGAGCACATAACAGCATGGAAGGATAAAGATTCACGTGAAAATGTAATCTTTAAAATTGCCCTTCTTCCTATCTTCTGAGGTTTACCACTGCAAATGTTAAAATTTTCAAAATGTTGTTTTCTGATATTAATTTTTGTTGAGAAATTTGAGTTAAGAAACTACCACATGTCTAACTGACAGTGACACCAGCCAAAATTTCCAATGGCTCCAAAGTTAACATTACATATCGCATCGTTGCATCAACGCTCTGCTGTTTTATTCACCTCCTTGGTACCAACCGACATTCTCCAAAACATGAAACACGTCGACATTGGTATGAACGAACTGGAAGAACTGAAACTTCAACTCCATATTAACTTTACGAAGGACCCGAATTTGGCTGACTTTGGAACATCACATCTCAAAAATGGCCGATCAGATTCGTACGACAGTCTCTGATCCCACGCTTTATACACTGTTCATAAAGGGCTGTTTGGCTATTGCATGAAGGGCTATCAAAAATAGGACTTTCATGATTTCCATGAAAAAAATCACAAGTTGCGTAAAACAAAACTGAAATGAAAATTTGGACAGCTGTAACAGATTTTTTTGAGATTCCGTCTTGAAAATTTATATCAAACAAAATTTGATCACGTAGCTGATACTATTGTTTTGTTATCAACACCCGTCTTTTTTGCTAAATATTACTAAAACACACAAGGTCACGTGACCCAATTATTGTCAGATTGAAAAAGTCAAGAATTAAAATTCTTTGTCCTTTCAGAAAGTATAGTTTTACCGAGTTAAAATCTATATTTTTGTGTGTATTTGTCTATAAGGTCCTACTGTACACATCACAGCCGAGTACAGGAACTCAACAACAACCATGCCAAACTACAGGTCTTTGCTTGCGTACTATTCAGGTATTAATAACCAGAATAACAAATAGAATAACACAGTTCAAAATAGCTCAACTTAGACACTTCCTACTTCCTTGAGCACTCACTGCCTGGCTTGAGCTACAGGTGAATGGATAAATATGAAGGGGATTACAATGGACTATACGTCAGACGTGACATCAATATTCATAGAACAAAGCAAAAACGATAAAAACTGAAAGTGTTGAACAGCTGGAGTCTTGAAAATACACACATCAACAACTTTTTCACTTATCAGGAGTTTCATCCGGCGTAAACATGCGACAACACTTATAAAGTAACACAATTCCGTGTTGAAATTACTGCATCAAAGACAAGATAAAATGCTTACCTTTGGGAGATCCAGCATATCCCGAGTCATCGCCAGTGCCAGCGCCACAATCCGGCATTTCCTTGTTGGGCCGTGGCCGCGGCAGCGGAGGTGCGGCTCGGTGCTCGCTCCTCACAAACTTCACGTAATTCCCCGGGAAGAAACCATTCTCGCCAGTTCTCAAGTTCTTGCCACTCAGCCATCCTGCCGGGTTCTCTTCAGTTCCTTCGAAATCGCAGTCAAACGGCTTCTTCACCTCCATCCTGTCGCCGATTATGATTGGGATGTAGTCTTCATTCATGTCTCTTTGTGGGGTGAAATCGTACAACGCCTCGTAGAGCACAAAGTCGCCCATCTTGCCAAGCAAGTGCTACCTGACCACTGGCCTGGAACGCGAGTGTGTGCACAGTCTTGCGACAAATCGCTAAACACGCCTGGCGTCGGCGACGTTCATCAACAACACTATTGTCAACTCCCGCAGAGCAAGATCACCTCTGAAAATAGACACGTGACACAGTCGACATCATTTGCAGCATGGAACAGAGACCCAATTATCACCTTATTGCTGCTCTGGTTTGTAAATAGTCTGCAAACAAGGACTAACAACATTACAAGGTTAACAATGCACAATAGATCAGTGCAGTGTAACCATGAAAGCAAACCAGACAAAACCGAACTGATTATAACCAGACGCAATCTTTAGCAACAAGACACAGCGGATGGTAATACACCTCATTAGGACTTGTACATGTAGATTATGTAAATAACCAGCTCAGTACAGTGAAATCTTACCATTTCAGACCTGAATAGAATGGACTTTTTTAATTTTTAAGTTCCTAACATTGCAGTGCATCGCCACAACTTCCTAAATAATGCACAGCGATAGCTACATGTATGGTACAGAACATGTCAAAGCACTGATTTGGTCCGATGGAATTTCACAAGAAAAACTACAAAAGGAATCCCTTATCTACCATACTGTGTCCTAATTGAAGGAATTTTGGCAGAACACAATACACGATGCCACTGATGGAATGAAACACCACGGCCAACAGATAGCCTTAACCTTGTCCTATTCTTGTGAAAATTACGGAAGTAGACTTTTTTCAATTCACAGCTGCTAACCAGGGCCTATTTACGTAGGAGATTTTTCAAAGCAACATATTTACTCCCACTACAAGGCACAGTAATTCTCCCTTCATTTCGCACAAAATATTCATTTTTCATTTTTTTAAAGGCTGTTGTGTTGCTGGAAACGACTGAAACTTTACCAAAGGTTGTTTTATGAAATCTACACAGTGCAAACTATGCCAGTAAATTTCTTTACCATTATTTTCATGGAGACATTTGCCAAAATAGAACCTCTCTTTCAACCCTATTGCACGCTATATAATTGAAGATTCACCATATTGTGACAAACACAAATGGTAAAAATTCCACAATTGGGAGACAGTGACAAATTAATTATTTTGCTCATGTCAAGGTCAAGGTCAAGACTTGAACAAAATTTTAGAAATAGGCCATATTGGCCCAATCCTTTTCAACAACTTTATGAGCTGCCATTAGCCTATTTACAGACTCCTGTTGATACAAAACAGTGTCTGGTATAGGAGAAATATGATGGACACTAAAATTGCCCATGCCCCAATGTACAGAATCAAGAAAATTCAATTATGACTTGAATTCTGGGGTCCAAAATTTCAGAGACTATACAAACTGGACAGTTTTTATAATTTTTGTCAATTGTGGAAAGAAAATGTGTTGAAAACCAACCAGCTCAGGAAAGTACGACAGCCACCATCAACTGGTAGTCATAGCCAATGTAAAATAATTAAGTGATAATAGGTAATAATGAGTGATGGAATGCCACAAGGGCTCAATAACAATCCATCAGTTTTGTGGATGTCACATGACCAGTAAACTGAACCACGATGAAACCACTCGTGTGTCACATGGAAACCTGAATTTTTCTCAGAATCGATTAATCAGAAACTTTTCCAATTCGAGGCTCAATTGTGAATCATTATGTGATGTAAATGAGTACAAGTATGCCGATTGCTGCGACATGCATGTAGGACTGGGGACTCATCAGACACCGTTCTGAGAATGAGGCTGGACCAAAATGCATTAGTTTCGCTTCCCTAGCAAATAACACATGATGACGCTATCAGACGAACACTTGCTTGCTGTCGAAGACACTTCCCCCAGCTTATGTGACCCTTTTCAGAATGTTTAGAAATGACAGATAAAACTTGTGTGCAACCGAGGATACTTAGACCCACATAGGTGAATTTTTTTACCGAGATAACAGAATCAATTTCAATTCAACTGCCACAGTTTTCCTTTCTCCAACACTACGGTACATTTGCTAGAAGTAATTGATTTGTAATTGATTTTTTATTTAAGTCACAGGCTAACCATCAGAACTTTTGACATTTCCATTTTATGCAGGTCAAGGGAGAGACTGCTAAGTTTGTTCAGGACAACCCATGTGAAAAGCCACTTTTTTGTCTATAGCACCATAAGCCCAAAGATAAACATTCGATTTTCAAAAGTTGCACCCACTCCATGCGATACGGTTTTGAACATGACAATAGAGAATCGTGTATAACGAAACACTATCTCACTGCACACAAAGTGATTTTAAGACAAAACAATGAAAGTCTTTCTACAAAGAAATGAGTCAGATTGGAAGGGGCTAAATTAAAACAAAAACAAACTATCATCTAACTGAAGCACCCAACTAATAAATTTTTTCAAAGCAGTACAATGTTTTGAAGCCGCCAAGAAGCAATAACTATATTAATCCCAGTTCAAGTTCCTCAATCATTGTGTAAACAACATATCTCACTTAATTAACTTGCTAATCTTAAATCTCAAAGTTCAGTTCCTCGGGATAAAGCTTTTTTAGCCTTTAAGTTCAAAGATATTTCACAAGCTCTCCTTAGCTTAGCAGCCAAATTCACTAATTGGTATAAACAAGTGTACATCTCCTCAAGTCTGTTTGCAATGAGCGACATTGTTAGCCAAAACGTTGCACGACTTGTCACTATTGGATTCACATGAGCATCATATTGGCCAAGCATCATATTGGCCGAGCATCGTATTGGTAGAGCATCATACTGGCCAGGCTTCATGTCGTCTGGCATTAGATGCAACAAGCAATAAATTACGACGAAATTAAGACAAGTTTAGCAAAGACTAAACAAATCTGAACTCGGGACCCAATATCTGAATTAGTTCAGTCGTGTTGGTTAGCATATCTTTACGATTGATATCAAATGACCTTTTCCATCAAGTTAAATCTGGTACTAGCGAACCGTCAACGTCAGCTGCGAAGCTGATTTGAGCATTCTGGTTAGCTTCGGTAGTTAACAGACATCGGAGTTATCGCTAGGTGATGCTATTGTCATTGAAGTTAACACAAGGTAGTGTAATAAGAATACTATTAATTATTGCCATAGCAGTGACCCCTGCTGGTAAATTCGATGGACACCGAAGGTTCGTGTTCCCACTATAGCGACGTGTCAATGCTTCACTGTTAAATCCACTTGTTTACTGCGAAGTAAATTTAAGCTTTTAACCACGTTTCATAAGCCGAATTTAAGTGTTCTCACTTCCCACTGACAGGCGCTACCCTAAATAGCAATATGTCGACACTGGTGGGAAAGGCCATACATACAGTTTACTATAATAGTTGGGATGAAACAAAAATGACAAAATTTAGAATAAAGTGAACAAGCTGGTGAGATTTGCATTTTGTAAGCAATCTGCATGTTCAACAGTGCTGCACGATTCCAACGTGTCATTCAAAATACTATCAAAGGATTTGTTCCCAAGTTGACCCAAATTCGTGACCCAGTTCTTCTTTCTGTCCACATTGCCCTCATCCCTGTAACTGCATACTGAGTTAAACTTTCAGCAAATTATCACAAGCTGGTAGAACGGTGTTATAAAGATGGAATGTGGAATTGTGGGAAGGAATAACATTGATAATGCTTAATACGAGGTTTGATTGGTCAGTAACAGCATTCACTCGTCCCACTTGAAAGTAAAGTATGAGCCAAAAGTGGCATCAAGTTGAACATGCTCGACTTCCACAGCTTGTCAGGTAACAGTCACAACACGTCACGTGACATGTTACGTAGTCAATCACAAATGTAACTTAGATGTCAAGTGATGTGCCCAGTACCCTCGATCCTCAAATATCAGACACATTCTTTCGAAAATTCTTAAAAATCATATGAAATTACTGTCTGACCGAAAAATTTCAATGGAACAATTAAAAATAGCCATCGAGGTTAGAAGCAAAAGCTGGCCTGTGTTGAGATAGAAGCTTTTGCTTCTAACTCAACACAGGCCAGCTGAGGCAGAGCCGATGAGGGGTAGCGACATGGGGGAAGGCCACCTTTCCCCTAAAGTGAAAGGCGCCCTGTCACTCCTCTGAGATGGGCTTAAACAGTTCGTGGCAACAGACACTTCTAGGTCAGCCGCCATCAAGGAGAAGGTAACAAAAACGTAACATCAACACCACTTCAAGGTCACATCAAGGCCACCAATGAAGAATGTTTGTGGCTTACCAACATGGAACTCCTGGGCTGGTCACCCACATTTTTAAATTGGGTCATGTAATGGTAAAAGTTTAAGCTCACATGAAGATCAAGAATAATAGATTGATGTAGCAGGACCTTGGGTTAATGGAGATGTTATGAATACATGTGACAATCATGAGTCCATTTGAACAAACATCCCATCACAACATCTGATCTTTAGAACCAAATAGACCCTTACCCCACATCGAAAGAGTGGTGGACATGCTCAAACACCAAATGAACACAACAGCTATTTTACAACAAATTTGTCATCTGTAACTTTACAATTCAGTTTTAACTAAAACTAATCTAGACACAAACATAACCATCTGAAAAAAGATGTTTTTCAAAACAGCAAATTTCACAAGCTAAAAAACATTGACATTACTCAGCTTTGTAAGCAATATGTCTGATTGAGCTGAAAAAACAATTTCAAAAGGGAGTAAAGTGGTGTTTACTGGCCATGATAAAGCAGGTAAATTGTCTGGAGTTGTAATAATAATCCCTGGAAAATAAAGGCACCATAATGCTTCCTACTTTGGTCCCGAAAAGCCTTCATTGACCCATTCAAAAGGAACTGCACACATCTGCATTAATAAAACCAGACACTAATTACTAATCATCTTGTGTTAAGTTGACTAGAACACAGATAAAATGGATGTGCTGTAGATTGGCAATGAAACCTGGCTGACAAACTTTGAAGGCTTCGATTGCAGATTTCAAAACACCCCGTCACCAAATACAGTGTACGTTCTTCTTCAAAACTTTTCCACGAAAACTGAAACCAGCATTCACTGAGGTTTTGAATTTCACGCCAATTACAAAACAGCTTCACATCACATAGAAAAGCCACAAACCAATTAACATTAACAACTTGAAAGAAATCTCAAGGTGTGCTTCAGTAATTGCAAGTGGGCTCAACAGAATCTTTAATACAAAATAAATGATCCAGTCGAGTGGATTGTTTAAGATTGATAACAATTCTGTACTTTAATGCTTGCTACAGAAAATGTAATTGACGATGAATAATGATATCTCCGAAAGCACCGAAAGCAATACAAGCGTCAACAAGCATCCAGCCAGAGAGGGATGGATGAAACAGAGGAACGGAGACTATCACAGATGAGCAATTTTCAAATCATGGGTCGGGGCACATAAAAACTGGGAAGCCGCCACAAAATATTGCATGGCCTCTTTTTCTGGCAGTGATTCCAGCGCAGTGGGGACACAATTCAGGTCATTTTCTGAGATCAGCCTCAGAGAGGAATAGATTCAGCGCCTGCGTCCAACAAACTAAACGTTAATTTACAGCACATACGGTAAATGTCGGTAACTCAATAAAATCTGTCTCAACTTCTTACTCACTTCGATGACACGTGATTTTTCATCTTGCAGAGAACTAACACTCCGTATTTCAGGCATCAAGACCATGCTTGTCTAGTAAAATGATACTCCATGACAAATCAATTGAAAGAGACAGGTTTCAAGAAAAAATGAAGGCCATCACATCCTTCGAAGCCACGAAAACTCACATTTTTTTACTAAGGAACAATTTGAGACCAATTTGATGATGGTAAATCATTTTTTTGTGACATAAGGTGGGTGCATAGCTGCTTTCAATCTGTTGCTGAGAGTATTTTGACTGTTCATATTTCATTGCTCCATATTACAAAGTGGCATCTTTTAGTGAATTTCTAGATGTTTTATGGCATTACTAATTCCAGTGTGCATGATTTTTGTTTCATATTTTTACAGATTTTTTCCACAAACTCACTGAAGCCAAGACTGAAATAGTCCTAACCAAAAAAGATGAAACTGAAACCAACGAGAATGCTTGCTGGTTAAATTTCAACTCTATGAAAATGTCAGATCTTCTAACTTACGTAACGTCAAACCTATAACATTCAGACTGCCGGAAACAAGATTCTTTCAAGTATGGAAACAAACAATAAAGTAGTCAGATTTGCGATAGGCCTAATCGCAACGTGACTAACCAGGTAATACATATTCACAAGAAATGAGGATGAAACATGACCAGGCTTTTCCTTGAACTCAGACATGATCAAGACATTTCGGGCTGAACAAGGTCAACCACACTGGATCTTGCTCGAAATTAGTCAACCGAATCCAAGTGAAAATGCTTTCCATCACCTCTGACAGAACATAAAATAAATGATTGGTATCACAAACATAACCTTTTTCTATTATCCAACCTCAAACCTATTATTACCTGTTCACACCATAAACAGACCTTTGTATTCTCCCATTAACCCAGAAGCAGGCACAGGATACCCTCCATTACTTTTTATTGAACAAGTCAAGCAATATGAACAAGTCAAGGAATGTGAAGAAGTCAAAGAATACGAACAAGTCAATGAATTTGAACAAGTAAAAGAACTTGAACAAGTGAAGGAATACGAACAAGTCGAGAAATACGAAGAAGTCGAGGAATACGAACAAGTCGAGGAATATGAACAAGTCGAGGAATACGAACAAGTCGAGGAATACGAACAAGTCGAGGAATACGAACAAGTCGAGGAATACGAACAAGTCCAGGAATATGAACAAGTCCAGGAATATGAACAAGCTGAACCACTGGCAACTCAAAGTTACTTCACCTCTAAGTTTCCATGGTAATAAGAACATATGTTCAGCAAAGCACACCAAAACAATGTTGCCCTAACAAAGCTGTACAAGAACAAACTAGAGGTCATGTATTCTCTGTTAAAGTTAAGCAAGTGCTCAGCGACGTCAGAGACTCGTGGATCTCGTCAAACCTTCAAGTAGAGCCTCACTGAATGCCCTCTACACACACGTAGGCACGCAAAGCACGCAGGCACACACGCAGGCACTCACGAAGTCATGAAGGCACGCACGCACACACACACACACACGCACGCACAGACATCTTCACTCGCTCTTGTACAGATAAATGTTGGATATAACAGTGGGTTACTTTTTATTGTATAACTTGAAACTGATACAAGTTTGCTATTTGTTAAAGCATAAGTATTGTCATAAAAAACAGTGCAGCAAATGAACATAACAAAAAACATCTTCCTAGTAAAAAACGCTGTGAAAATCCCTCTTAATAAAAAACACCGCAAAAATTACCCTTTTCAGACGGTACAGGCACCTTTCCCCTTAGGAGAGTGAGGGCCCTGTGTGTTTTGTATCAACAGGGTCTGATCATAGACTTGCTAGTTCGTAAAACAGTCAACAATAGATGCTGACACGCGATCCCAAAATGCCTAGCATCAAACTGAATGGTCCTATGTCGCTGATCTCAATTCTACAATTCCAGAGGGCCAGTAGGATTCTTCAAATAGTTTTGTCGGTGAATAACAACTTATAACAAAAACTTACTTTTACTGAACTTTTCAATGCGACAGAAGTAGGCAAATGATTCAGCCTTACCTGAGTTTTGTAACAGTAATGAACTGCTCTGGCAAGGGACGTCTCTTTTGCTATGACAACTCGCAACACGCATGCTGGGCTCAAAAGACCCATCGACAAGGTCATTGACCGCGCTCTAGAGACCTAGCTGTGAACCATGGCAGGTTTTAGAGCTAATGACATAAGTAAGACCTAAGACCTAAGACCAAACATGCCAGTCTTGGGTTATGTAACCATTTAATCATGTTTACATTACTAAGCAAAATGTTTCAATTTTTGAGTTTTTTTGTTTGTTCACACTCTACAGGTTACATTTTTCGTCCGATTCGCACGAAATTCACACACAACCTCTAGCCCCAGAATAGCTGCACGCTTGTTTTTCGAAAAGATTGGCCATTTTGTTTTCCAATTCAGACTCAAATGCTCATAAAGGCCAAATATTTGACGCACACGGCTGGGTTGAAAATTATTGTAGCAAACAAGCACTATAGATGAGCCATTTAAACCATTCACTTCCAGTTAAAGATGGCAGAAACATCGGCCATTACGTTTGGGCACCTCGATTTCGGGACAAAAACGTGTTTTCCTATAGAGGACGCATTGCACAACCAATTACTATGAAATTTCCCATAAGAAGCTACCGAGTACTCCTAAAGCGAAGTTGTTTTCTATATGCATATCTAGCGCATTTTTATTTTGCATTTGGCCTTGCATTTGAAATAGTAACCATTAACACACATATCCTAAGTGGAAAAATATATTCACCACATTCACCACAATTCATACCACGAATGGGGGGGGGGTATATCGATCAAGGAAATAACTTCAACCAGACAAATTTGACCAAGTTCCAGCCTCACCTTGGTTAGGTATGCTGTAAATTCGTTTTATTGATGGCCAGCTGAGCGCATCCAGTAACTAATAAATACAATGGTAACAGGCTCTTTATAAGTATGAAAATCCATAAACCGCACAATACCTTATCAACGTAACCCAGTTGTGCCATTACGGCTTATTATAGGTCAATAATAATGGAGGCCCAGACATGGCACACTCATGCCACTCACATGAAACCAACTGCAGCGGAAAATCATGTGGAATTTCTAACAACTGCAATTAGAAAGTTATGAAACAATCGCCCAACTTAATTATGATAAAGTCCCATCACTTTTAGGACACAATATGGCAGACAAAATTTTACTTTTCCATCTTTTAACATAATTAGTACTAAGTAACTGCTATTTTCATTTTCAAGTTTCGTACCATGGCTCCAATCAGAAGTCTTAAATTTGAAATTAGAAACTAGAAAATTGAAAACGGACCAATTCTGACAATTATTTTTCACAGAAATAGGTGAGTTTATATCACAATTAAGTCTAATATGTTGAGTTTGTAAAATGCAGTAAAATCATGAAACGAAAAATGCTAGTAATGGTAACAGGAGAAACGTATGAATTAGGCCAAAAAAGCAACATGGTTCTGGTCTGCAACAACTACACCTCAACTCATTTTGAAACCTGCGTCTCACCGCTCCTAATCAACATAATTTGTTGATCTTTTTCAAAAGCCACACAAATGCACCCACACTAATTTTCTAAGGACTAGCCAAGACAGCCACAATAATTTCCTTTCTGACCTTCATTCCTCAAGAATACCTTGTTTATAACTGCTGGCTCAAATGCACCAATGCAACCCACCTGCGTCAATGTTTTTGAGAACCAGTCGAGTGCTACTCAACACACGTTTTTGAAATACTGTTTCTCCTCCGGTCACTACACATGACACCAGTTTCAAAACTTGTCTGATACCAAAACATTGATCGTTGGCATGATATCAATGGTATAACTCCAAACAGTGGGGTGACCACAATAAGCCAATACTGTTGTCAGACACTCTGCTTTCATGAAACGTTGCACCCAGGTCAGTAACTGAGAATTTTTTCACCGGGATTTGGCAGAAACATGTTAAATCACCGAAAGGACAACAAAGTTCGCCAAGAAAATAGGATTTCACAGCATGGCAATACAACACGAAATATGTCAGCACAAATTGAGTCTAATAACAAGCTTTTAATCTGCAGATGTAAAGTTCAGTGTCCGTATAACGCAGCTATATTATGGCAATTCTTTGCCATTTAACACATAATATGGCTGATGAGTGAAATTTTGCTTTGTCAAATTTCTTAAAAGAGAATAAATTGAGAAAATTATGGTCCATTTTAAGCTCGGTTTGTAGCACAAGATGTCTATAGTCAAGTTTAACACTCGTTTACATTTAAAGCAATCAGCTCTATTCCAATGCCCTTATCAAAAACTATTTAAAATCAGTTACATAATTCCCTCATCAGGCCCCAATAAATTTGTCTCCAGTGAATAAAAAGTTCACCTCAAGTTTAGAATCACTTAACTCATGCAGTGTCTTGAATTGGTAACGACTTAGGGGAGGGATATTTCAACTCACTCGAAAAAATTCCCCTCACGGACACAAGCACCTTTCCAAACCTGACAAATTTCTACATTCTCACTCTATATTCAAAACGAGTCCTGAATCACTACAGTCGTCTCCCACTGGCCTTCCTTTATCGGACCTTTCCCTACATCTGACAGACAATTACGCATATTTTCTATCCAATTACAGCAAAACTTGCAAAATGCAGAAACTGGCCATTTCAATCCTAGAAAATGAAGCATTCTCTTTCAGCGGTATCACGAGTGCTGACGAGATCACCCAAGAACGCGCGTTTACGAGTATGCTCGAGTTCTTATTAGCACAGCCTACCAAAATGGTGGACACTGAATTGATTGGTCGGTAAGGTTGTAATGCTGAATTATGGGATAAAATTCATGAACTATGGAATAGAACTCACCGTTTCCAACTTATAAGCAGATATTTTTTTGCCACAAATGCACGCTAATGTCTTAGACCTATGGAATACAGTCAAGAAGGCGAGGCGAGTCATCCGTCACCTCTTCCTTCGATAAGTCATTAAGCAAGAAACCTTCAAAATTGCGAGTTGATTAACCAACCAAAGTCAATCATAAGCATGAGTGTGAAAATTAATCAAACATTGTCATTGTCTCAGCCATTGGCTGAGTTTTTATGGAAATCAGACGTCGTGTACCAAGCTTAATGCTTTGTGACTTTGCGGTGAACTCGGCTGACTCCAACGAAACGCCTTCCTCACAGACAGGCAGACAGACAAAACCATGCAAGATACGCACAACGTGCTAAAACCAAGGCATTCTCTCCCTTAACGAAGTTGTCCTGCCACACCTCCTATTGGCTCAGCTACGGTAACTATTTTTGTGGCTGTCCAGGTATTGCGTTTGGGGCAAACTTGAGCAAACACAACCTACTGATATCCAGGGTGCCTTTATTGAAAACCAGAGCGATTGATGTGGGTTCACAACTTGACCCTTAGTAGGTACCTCCTATTCCAATATCATAAATGAGAACCTGCAGGACTTCCACAGGAAAATAAGGTGTATATAAGCATATCAAAGTTGTGCTTTCTTTAATAATTGGTGGGCATGAGTCTTACTACAAACAAAGTTATATAGAACCTCCTCTATAATTCTAGCTACTGAAACATGCTGCCAATATTCAAAGTCCATGTCCAAATGGCTAGATAACAGATGATTGATGGCAAAGATAGTCAAGTTATTCAATGGCTTTGCAAACAGCTGGTGAAAAATGACATTACCCCAGTTACACTCCAAGATTTGAAAACCATCAGACACGTCCAGACATAGAGAGACATCTTGGCTGCAAATCCTCAACACTATAACCTACCTGGATAGTCTGATGAGCAGACAAATGATGCATTCTTAAAACACCAATTTCAGTATGACCTTATACTGTTAACAACCAGGTTAACACCCAGGATGCTTATCTGTCGATCTTGGAAATTGGGGGCCAGGTGAGGGCCAGAGGTGGGGGCACTTAACCCAGTGATGGATTCTTAACCCACAGACGGATGCTTAAATCGGAAATTTCAAGAAATTGACGATGTGCGCTTACTCTAACACGGATGCTTAACCTGAACTGAACCAGAGGGTCACTCTGGCCACCCATGATCCTCGAAACCGAAGTCCACAGACTTGAAGTTCTAAGAATTTGTCGAAAATTAAATCGGCACTCTCTAATCGACAAGTGCATTCAAATACATAACTATCAATCTTGAAATAGCAAAAAAAATACATGTTGAAAAAATAATTGCGAATTTTTTTAAGAATGACCTACCATATGAATGTCATCAACGTCACTGAAGAAGCAAAGTAAGATACCGTGAACCTAAGCGCAAACTCCCTCATTTTGTTTGCAGTTCTAATTTTGCAACTTGAAGGATAGAAAAACATTCTGTCAAAAATGTTGACGAAGCTTTAAATCCCCTGGCAAAATGACGTATTGATGAGCGGAAACAATGAAACGCAAATTTCACGAGCAAAAATCTTGTGACATGTTGTTTATGCCTTCAGTAATTAATTTTACATTAAAATAAAAAGCTCAATACTTGGACTTCGTGCGGATTTCCATAATCAGGTGATTCAAGTTTGTTCCCTTGGCACCGAATATGTGCTATATCGGGATAAAATAGGTCAGCCACAAAATGACACGTGACCCCATGACGCATGTCATTTACAGTCAAGATTATGCTCTTAAAACTTTGAATTCTTTTCAAAAATAAGACTGCTGTATCTTGGAATGAGAGTCTGTGACTGACTATGGACTGCATAAGTGTCAATTTCAACTACGGCCACACATGGCCAGGGCAGAGTTCAGTAACGCTAGGACCTTGCTAAAATCTAACCAAACTCACGTGTTCTCATTTAAAATACACGGCAATACCTCACGTAATCTCGCAAAGTCTTGCTCTATAGCGAGGTCCTAGCAATTCTGAACTCTACTCGGTTTTAATGCACTGCAAAAGACGCTCAAAATGCGAAGTCCTCGGCGATGACCGTAAACTACAGTGTGACTTGAAAATGATCCAATTTCTATATTTAAAAACGTGCCCCTTGTGAAAATCAATTTGGTGAAGTAAATTAGGGGTGGGCGCTAGCCTCAGCAAACTGCAACAGATATCACCTCGGTGAATATTTTGGCTCTAAAGTATAACAACCTTTCTAGATTAAGAAAGCTCTAACAAGACCACCAAAAATTATCCATTTTCAGTTATTTTTCATTCCAGAAAGTACATCTATTGAATAATGGCATTCCAAGCCCTTTCTATAAGTACGGACAGTACGGACAGTACCTAACTTGCGGCCGATTACATTTCTACCCATAACAGTCATGCTAAAACCTAATGCTACAGCGACATTTGTTTCCCTTTGAAATGCATTTGTTAGCTATCTCAACGGCGTGGAAAATTAACAATATCCGGCGATGTCATTGTGCGCTTTATCCCACTGTGGTATAGTCTAGATTTATCCGACATGTCACATCAACATGTTGCATTTAAGCCAACCACTATGCTGATTGAGAAAGTGACAACCGAGACAATTAACGACAGATTTGATTGGCATGGACATCAGAAACATGACGCAAAACAAAAAATGTTAACCTTTCACTAAATACCAACCTCAGTAGTAGAGTACCCATGCAGCGGTTCCTCATCGTTCATCTTCAGCTAAATGTCCACAGGCTACATTTGGTAAATGTATGACACCGAGTTTTTAATATTTAACCATTCAGCAGCATGCATCTCCTAACTTTTAAGTCTCTCGGTAATCGTATGCTCTACTGTGTTTCGTAGATCGGCCATGAACGTCTAAGCACCTTTTTGTAGTTTACCTTTCTTGAAATACCAATCACAAGCGCTTTTGTGCAGAACAGCATTCTTCAACTTACAAAACCACGATATTGCGAACGCTGGTATTTCTGAATTAGGAACGGTTAGAGAAATGTAATTATTTTTTCATGATCGTGATCTGCAGAGATTACCGCGTCATCCCCAAAATACAATGAAGCAACCCCATCTCAGGTGTTGTTGTAAGAAAATTTTAGTAAATTGTAGCACTGGCAACAAGCCAAACTGACCAGTTTTGTCTCAGTAAAACTTTGTCATCATTCATTTACAAGAGACCATGCTTTCTATTATCAAAAACAAAGGAATCCATTTTAGCAAACATAAATTCTGGGTTTCTTTGCTCTGCGAACACTCCATCATACTATTTCACAGAGACAAATAACACAAAAATGGACTGAGAATTGACTTCCTTTTCTGCAAAATTGTACCACAGCTCCATTTCACCTGAAACCTTGCTTCACACAATGGTTTTGTTTCTTGAAACCAGAAAAAACACCAGTGCCATATTCAGGAAGAATGATCGTCGATCAATTTGTGACCAGAATATATGTCAAATTTGACAGATTGTATTCTTAACTTTTGGCAAATAAAAAACAAAAATGGAATAGTTGTATCTGCAACTGAAAAAATTGTGTCGCAAGAAATCTCTAATTATATGAAAGAAGTCCGATTTTGTGAATTCCATCTGTTTTCTGTAATCCTAGAGAAAGCTTGTAGGTTTTCCTCTTGGTAGCCATTTTCCCAGTTGGAATTGGGACATTCACCCTCAGGCCACAACCCACAACATGAAGGACAACATATCCCAAGCCTTGTACAAATAACACCTGTTACCCACCCTAACTAGAGATCAAGTCTTCTTATGCACTGGTCAGTGGTCTCACCACAGGTAGTATTCAGAGAGAACTGAGAGATAATTCTATTACATAACCCAACAAGGTAGATAAGGTGTTGAGTCACAAGTCCCTGGGAGACTAGTGTTTGAACTATTAAGGAATGGATTGTGAAGGTGATATGGAATTTTAAGCCTTAGGATACTAGCATACATGTTTCACTGAAAAGTCTAAACTTTGCCAGCTTTTGAATTTGTGCATTAAAAACTTTAAACCACGTCTGAGATTGTTTTTTGATTGTTTGGAGTTGAAACTTGAAATTTTCACAAAATTTGAATTTTTTTCACTAACACGTTGAAGACATTGAGATTCAGTATGATTCACTGAGCATATTTCAGATTTTTACGAATAAAAATTTCAGCAATAATTGAACAACAGAGAATGCAAAGACAAGCGACTAGGAATTGTTTTCCCAAATCCGAGTATCATGATTCATTTCAATGCATAACTTAACAATTTTACTTTTTCGCCAAATACGGTGCATCAGTTTTAACTCAGAGGAAAGGTCACAAATTACAAGAAAAAGTAAGTGAAAATTACTCAACTTATCGCTCAGGAGAAGAAATTAACAAAGCAAATGGATGTGTGTAGTATCAATTTATTTCCTATCTTTATGAACCACCGAGATAAATACACAACTAATAACAGATTCAAAATTTTGTAATTTGTGCAATCAAACAGTCCACACTAGTCGGATATAATGGTCGCTGATTTTGAGAACCAGGCAACCACTGAATGTGGAGCCCATTATTCAATGGATGAAACTGGTTTTCTACATTAGTCAAGAGACTAGTGTCCAAACCCAATTTTTTCTTCGAGATAGATCTGATGGGATGTAGAGCATGTCATACGGTATTAAAATTATTCCTCTAGCACTACGCATTTTGAAAGATGTCTTCTCAGTCCATGAAACTATGACTGCATTTGTCCCGCCCCACCATTGGTGGAAATTGGTTCTGTTTGTGATACCAGGAAATACTACTATCCACCAGTGAACCGCCGATTTAGCCGTTTTACTTAGATTGTGGCAATTATTAACAGGAATAAATATAAAAATGAGGTTGAAATGCAAGAACAACTAAAATCAGAGTTAGTCAAAATTTCTTGAAGAAGTTAGGTATGGTGAATAAAATAACAGTTTGATCCAACAATACAGACCGAAGAATCAGCAGTGTTTGACTTTCAACCCGGTCTCAGGACAGCGGGACGAATGAAACATTCACCAAGCAAAGAACTGCACTTCTCAACGTCTAGGTGAAACAATACAGTGCCGCTACAATTTTCAAATATAGCTAATGCTAACAGTCGAATACATACCTTTCAAACAGGCTTATTAAAGGCATAGCATGATTCAAAATTTCCATAGCATCGTTATGTATCACCACACTTCCGCCATGTTGAACCGAATGCGAACAACGTCTGACGTCATGAACCGAAGTCACGTGATTTACAAAGCTTTCGCTGGGTATCTGGGCGACCAGACAGCGGCCCTACCAACATAACATTCAACGAATATTCCGCATAGGCACTGTCACCGGCGAATCTAGGCTTGTACCAAAAGGGCACTCGAAACTCAGGAAGATGCCTCTGAAATGACACAAATCGAGTCAATGAGGCAAAAACTTGAGTAACAATAACTAAAATTAAAACTCGGGGTCCAAAATAGTATTTTTGAAAATTCAGGCGGTGTTTCGGTATTTTTTGTTGTTTATTAAAAAAACAAGTTGACAAGTCACTACTACAAAGCTTAACACGAATGCACTTGGGACTCTTTTGGAAAAAATAGTTGAAAACTACTCTGCATTCATTTTACACTTGATGATACTTTCTACTCAGAACGTAACCAGGTTACTCAGAACGAAATCACAAAACCACGTGCCCAGACGCGGTAGAATCGGAAGGGAGGTCGCTCTCTGAACTACATGTAAATACATGAGTAAAAACCTGCAACATTGAATTGGATTTCCACACGAGACACGTAACCAGCCGAAAATTAAAAGTTTTAACGCTGTATTTTGGCGTGTTTAGTTAGACGGCTACTCTCATAAAATCCAGCGTTATCAACTCAAATTACAAGCTGTACATGCACTATTTTCGAATTCGCAACTTTAGAGTTGGCCATCTACAATTGAAATTCATACGCGTTTTCATGCGGCGCAGACGGTTTCAAAGTTCTTTTTGGTAACGGTAAACGTACCTTACCCCGGCCAAACAGTCAACTTCGATTTCGGTTTATAGCCAACTATACAGGGTGAAATACTGCCTGATGTGGACCTACATGTACGTAACAAATAAAAATTCTTTGGTCGGGTACCGCACCCTGTGATTTCCCTCAATTTAAACCTGGCTTGAGAAATTCAGCCTTCTCTATTACCTGGGGCCTTCATATGGCCCCTAACGTTCGTTTTCTTCACACAAGGTCGATAGACAGCCGCGGGCTACTAGATAGATTTGCTTACTGTACATATGTGGCCTGCTCTGTCACAGTTGAATGCTGATGTAGGTTCAATTTCAGTACACGTCGGCTCGGATCTTAATTAGCAAGAAGATCAAAGAAAGTTACTTCGCCTGAAATGCTGGATTCCGGTTCACTGAATTAAGCTGGAAATTTAGGATTTAGGGAAATCAAAAATGACAATATGGATATGAAGAATATTATTGACACTGATCTCCTTTTAAGACCTTTTTAAAAAAATCCGTATGTCACAGGGCAGGGTGTAAGGCTTTGGTCCCTGGTAAATAATTTTTCCAGTAGGTAGAAGTCCCCTTCTAAAGTACTCCTTTATGGAAACCAGAACGCTTAAATAAACCGGCCCTGCTCATAAAATGGCTATTTTAAATAACTTTTTAAACTTTTGACCTCGGTGTACATAATTTTATGGTGACATTCTTCTTCTATCTCAAAACTTCTTGAGTGACCCATATCATCTGATACTGGTCAGAGATACGTCCTAACTGGGTCTTCGTTAACTAACTTGACGCAAAAACCAATCACCGCAAGAAAATGATACTGGCTAATGCTCACGTTCTGAAATGAAAACCCTTCACATATCATCGAATGACGAATGAAGAGAAAAGTTATGACAGCTCGACTCGAATTGATAAGGAGTTTTAGTTATCCGCAAGGGAAACGTAGGTACGTTGCTGACACTGGCCACATTTCTTTGGTTTCAGTTGTTATCCCTTAAAAGTGCAATAGCGAAAAAGAGGCAGGTGACCATCCAGGCTTACAGTGTACTTGTGCGACGGGTTTATGGCGATCGTTGTGCTTAGTGGTCTTACAAGCGAAAAAGGTAATTAGTCTAACTACGCCTCGCTAGTAAGCGTATTCGACTCCGGTAATACCAGTCATTTAATATATAACCAACATGATTAGTGGTAAATCAGTGCTTTTTCATTAATTTTGCTCACAAATAATAAAGTGATAATGATCAACCGTACGTGCGCATTTTTAGGCCCATCCAAAATAATGCCTAATTTCTCAAAAAGGGTTTCGTGTAAGTCGTTCGCGCTTAAGCCTATGTTTCACTTACAGAATAGGTCCCTTATATGCCCTTTGTGTCCGTTGTCCAAATTCTTTCTACTTTTCATTAAAAAAGTTGAACGCCAACAGGTATCGTTGTAGTAGCGTATACTTAGTTGAGTTCAACCGAAACTAGGACTATTATATTACTCCCAGTAACAAAACAAGCATCGCTCGTAGCACTGAGAGCTTCAGTTTGGATACGATTTCGGGTATATCCTAATGTTTAACCAAGTTTCGCTCATGCTAGTCGGTTATACTTCCGCGTTAATCAAGTTTTTGTGCATACGAAATCCTATTCGTTTTGTATTGTATAAATTCGTAAATCTTTATATGAAAACTTACCTCTGGTCAAAAAGGAGAAGACGGAATGAATCGCCTTCATTATCCGACTGTTAATTGTGTCCGGCGAAAGACGGAAGCTCGCGTTACTTGAAGAAAATATCTTCCTCTATAATTTGCAAATAGTGCTTATGACGTCTGTCAGTAAATGCAAATTAATCTTTTTATAACCAAAATGACAAGCACTTACGATGGGTGCTTTATCATTGGAGGTGAAGTATTTACAGGCGCTTCTTCTCACGGTTAGACAAATTGTGTAAATATACCGATAATACGCATTCAATACTTTCAGTTTCAGCGAAGTTTTACTTCTTATTTTTGCATTTTAGCTGACAAGATTTAGTAGGGAACACGGTTAAATCTTACCAGCAGCGGTTCATTTCTGTCAAACGTCCACCGTTCGATCGACAGATCCTTCTCATTGTGTCGTTACAAGGCAATGCTCACATTTGACAAAAAATCCTAAAAATATCTTACATTACATATTCAGATAGCAAAACGGAACTTTCGCATTAAAAGGTTATTTTTGCGTTTTTGTCGTGCTGTCTAATAATTTAGCCCAAATTGTGGCCACTTACCGACGGTATTTTTGAATTTCCTTATCGTTATCACTTTTCAATTTTTTCTTATCTAGCTCATAGGAGGACCGACATCCTCCATAAACCTCTAGAACGAACAAAATTGATTGAGTGACCCATCCGAAAAATAAACGTGTTGATTACTTGTTTCAATTATAAATTGCAAGTCTAAAACCATGATAGCTTTGAAACCAAGTCGTCGAAATATGGGTTTCTGGGAAAAAGGGTGACTAAGTTCCATAGGAATACATGTAGGAACTGGATAAAAATAGCACGCTTTTCTCGGAATACAACACTTTCAGCAATCGCCAGTTAGCTCGGGTTCACGAGGCGTTTCAGATGACGTGCCCGTAGGCAGGGAAGTTGTGGAAATAACGCGAACTCACCACCATCAACAGTTGAAGTCCAAATGTGTCCAAATAACTTTGACTCTTAATTAATTCTGAAGGAAAGCTGACAACTTAATTACGAGTGGGTTTTTAGCTCCAGGGAAAGTGAAAACAGTAGTGAGCGGGGGATTGATTGGCAGATGGGTAACGACAGGAGATGGGGAGGGGGGAGCGTTGGACCAGGTGTTCATTATGATTAGACGCAAGTGGAGTTTCATCGCTCAAGCCAATCATATGGCAGAACATCGTTTATAAAAAATATCTTTTTCTGTAATGCACGTTCCAATCACTCATTCGTCTCATAATACTATGATACTGAAGTTTGTTCGTGCTTTCTGGACTGTAATCTTTTCCGCATTTAAACCCAGTGGGAATGCTCCTTAACAAGTTGAACGGAGGACAGCGCCTCACTTTGAACAATTATTATACAGTTGTACGTCAACCGTGAACAACAATGCTTGAAATGACCATTCTTCATTTGTTACAAACTGGCAATTTTTCTAGCACAACTTAGTTTTGCACTAAATAGAAAAGCACCCTCCCAGCTACACGCAATATATTGAAAGGAATGCCGTTTGCGTCCATTAAGAGAAACGAAAATAGAACGTGGCAACGTCACAAATGTACACTAATTAAGAAGAACAAATATACCCGTCTCTCTTCTTCATGATTAATTTTCTAAGACCCGATACTAGCATTGACCAAGTTTTAATTAAAATTCTACCTCGCGGAATTAGCCTTTATGCCTACGGTTGCAGTAAAATATGAGGCATGGCAAAAGTAGATGAAGGTGTCAAAATAACTGGGAAAATGTTGTAACCATAATTCGTGCAGCCGTGACCATAATTAACCTGCCGACAGTAAATTTCTAATGGCCGTAGAGTCTTCAGGTAAACATTTCGAGTTTCTATGAATGAATGTCCTAGCCGTGCGACTGCTCGGCCCATTCCGATTTTTGTACTCAGCGGACTACTTTCTTCGGTGGGGATTTGTCGTTGTCTAGTCCAAAAATTTCAATTGAAAATGACGTTATACTTCTCAGCCAAAAGACACATAAATTACGGTGTTAGATTAGTGCGATGTCAGTCACATAAACATCATGAAAGCAAATAAAGCAAGAGAAATAACTCAACAAAATTGTCAGTGTAACTCTTGACCTTCATGACTTCGTTCCCCTTATTTTACTGCGATTAAAACCGTAAAAAAATTCGTTTAGTAGCCCAATATGGTTCCTATGGCAATAGTTCTCAAAAATAGGTTATCATATACAAAGCATCATAGACGGATCCAGGGGGAGGCCAACGGGGTCCGGGCCCCCCTTTTCCCCTTGATTTTAGCGGTATCGAAGCTGGAATTTTCAAATTTTTGTCCTCCCCTTTTTAAAAATCCTTGATCTGAACCCCCTTTTAAAAACGCTGGATACGCCCCTGCGCATAGAATAACTAAAATACAAATAACAATAATAAAAACAATAATAATATGTATATCCCCTTTACCACAAAGGTTTTGGCAAGTACACAGAATGGCAGTCATCTTGGCAGGGTTGCGGATACCTATCGCAGACGATCTCGCATTGTATCTCCCAAGGTATGAAGACGATGTCTAAATCGAAACCAGTTTGTTTGGATATATCTGTTTATTTACTTAGTTTTACAGTAAATATAAAGGGGAGGGGGTCTTTAAAGCTGCACTACTGTCGTTCAGTAGAAGAAACTAACATTTGATTTAGAGAAGGCCTCAACTTGTTCTCGGCTCCAGTAGCGGATTTAGAGGGGGCCAAAGGGGCCATGCCCCCCCCTAAAATTTGCCCTGATTTCATTTGGCAGTTCGGAAGTGCGAATGTATGAGGGCAAAATCCTGCCTAATACTCTGCCCTGGCACCCCCCACCCCCCATGACGAATAAAATGACCCCTGCCACAAATCAAGTTGAAAAAGTTCACTATAAGCCCAGAAATCAATTTGCATACTATTTGAGACCAATCTCATACAGATAAGTGATCCAAAGGTTGACTTTAAACATGAAGTTAATTCCTTACAACCAGATAGACTTTGACACCAACAAGAAATAATAGAAATTTTCTTTAATCAGTTAATAAATTATGTGAACATCCAGCAGTTGAATTATCCCCTCAATATCCTGAGCCGAAAATTTAGAATGGTTCAGCTAATAAAAGTTTTAATACCAGGCTTTCTAGATTACAATGAAACAAGGGTGATTTTAGGGTCAAATGGCAAAAGCATCTAGATACCTTGGGCCAATTTTCAAGAATAAATTAAAACAGAATTATTTGCAGCAAAATCATTATTCAACTACACATTAAACATTTCAAAACTGACAATAACAGTAAAAATAGAACATCATAAAATAACATTATGCAAAGAAGTAACTTGCAAATAAAATCAAGAATTCAACTAAATGTCCACCATAGGTCCGAAACTAAGGACCTCCAAGCAAAATGAGAAAATGAAATCAACAGGGATGGTAATGACCAATGAAGGTATGGTTCTGCAAATTGGCTTATGTGGTAGAAATACTTTTTGTGTCATAAAATTTAACTGCCACAAACATTTTTTGTACGAATAAAGTCAAAATAATGTTAAAAAGACAAAAAGGGGAAACCGGAAATCAAATAAGAGGAAATCCTCTGAAAAGAGGAGAATTATGAGCCCCCAATCAAGTCATCAGCACATATCTAATGAAGCCCTGTGATAAGAACCCAAGTCAAATAACCAAGACACTAAGGTAAGTAGTCCTATATCAGGGTAGTCTTTCTTCCATAATGACCACAGGTATAGGCTTCTTTTGTCAGGGACACAATTCATTATTAATGAGCTGGGTGTATTTCTTATCTCATCTATTGCAATTCTTATATTTCTATTTCCTTCTCGGGTACTCTAAGCATATGCATCATAAAACATGTCACACGAGACATTATGCCACTTGGGGACCCCAAAGGGGAGGCTTATCTTTGTAACAGAAATCAAAATCAATTTTGAGTGGGCCAAAAGATCCGCCTCAGAGAAACAAAAAATCCGAAAGAAGTAGAAAACAAGACAGAAGTCCACAAGGTCCAAATTCTGAAAATTCGAGCCCTTCATTTTTTAGGCGCGCAAAATTCTGTGCTGGAGTACTTATGACTTTATGTGAATAACTGTCTAATCCTAGCTACACTTGTTTACCTCAGCATTACAGCTATAGGTACGAGTCTGAACTTGAAATCTGGAGTGTTTAGTCGAAATCTAGGGGTCATCAAGTACACATTTGGACAAGACACTCATCAAAGTAAATCTTAACATACTCCAGCAGAGAATAATAGACACTTAGGGTAAAACCTCACAAATATGGGACACAATATGGCAGACAAGTCAAGTTTTATTTTTTGATAGGTGGCATAGGTGTTTGTGGTCAATGAGAATCCAGGTGGATAGCAAACGAAACAAGGCTCAAGAGAATACAATTGTGTCCATGCCAAAACAATGCTGTTAATTGGAACACCTGTGGAGCTTGTGAAAAAGGAAATGTTATACCTGAAAATGATCAGGATTACTTCATACCCTTGACTAAACCAGTGCACACTTTTACTATCGAATTGATATGTCTACATGTTCAATTTCTCAAAACAGACAATTAAAAATAATATACAATAACCACTAAAATATACCTATATAACAAACGCTTGATATATTCTTTGGACAACTTACATACAGAGTATATGATGCACACTTTAATGCAACATAATCAAGCACAAAATAGCTCACTAACACTTTTCACGTAAAAATGAGGCATTAAAAACAATCGCCGCACAAATAAAAAAGTTCATGTTCATTTGACGAAACATTGAACGAACATGAACTTTAAAAACTGATGTAATTAAAAATGAGGCAGTCATAAGAAATTAAATTCATGTTCATGGTCAGGACATCCAGACCCCCAAAATGATAAACTTTGTCTCCTGTACACGTCTAAATAATTTCAACACTTGTCTTTCATCAACTGAGCAAAGTTCATTCATTTCCTCTACTTTGTGGTGCGGACCCCTGAACAGACCGAAAGCATAAAATAAACATTAGCACAGGAGAGTCTGCTTGCTAAGGGTCGCAATGTTCTCACCAGGCTTCTTCGAGCAAGGTGGGTTACCATTTTCAGCCTCCACACTCAAATTGTGAGCCCCTGAGCTCAATTTTTGATCAATTGTCATCTCAAATTAATGATGGCTACAATGTTTATGACTCAACACAAATACAGATTTTAATACAGTGAAAAATAATCTTATTATTTCCTCAAAGTCAATACCAGCTATGATCCAAATACTCGCGACTTAAGTTCATCATGCGGTGGTCTCTGTGCTGACAGATCCCGTTCTGTCACTGCCCAAACACTCACCATTAATACCGGTGAGAACACCTAGCCCCAAGTGAATACCTAAACACATGCCCATACACATGTAATGTTGTCACATTAGCACACCCTAGTGAATATTGGGTTGCACATTATCCCTGGCTGCCTACAATGGCGCAGACAAAATCTTGTCACTTGCTACATTTAAAAACACTTGGGCAGCTAAGTGGCAAAGGGTAGCTGCCTCAAGAACAAGGGCAAAAGGTGACTGCCAGCGGGCAAAGCTAATACGTCATTCAGAAGGTGAGAACACCACTTCATCCGACATTTCTTCCGTCCTTGATAATCGCAAAACTTCCGTGTAACTGCTCGTCACTGAGAGTCAACCTGGCCCAGGTTACGTGAACAATAGGCAACTAAAAATTCCCTAGGTGGTGCTAGTGTAACACGGGCCCTACCACAGAAATGCCTGTAAACAAATAGTGATATGGGACCCTTCTCCCATGAACTGATGGTCTACTATCTGCTCTCCATCTGGATCATTAAAATGAAGGGCTTTCTTCATATACACCGTCTGGTGAGTTAAAGTTACCCACTGTACTTGGCAAACATTCAAAGTCATTTTAGGCGAAGGTCGGTATTTTTGGCATAATGCCAACGGAAATAGAAAGGAAGTGAAGTCTGGGATTTTTGAGGCATCAAAAAGTGAAATTTGGAAAATCAGGAGGCGGTGTTCAGCCAAACAAGGGCATTAAACTGGGCGGAATTACATATGGAGTACATTTCTACTCCCGTGAGGCTCTCTATAACCAAATAACCAAACATACGGTGGTTATAAACATGCCTACTTTGGCTGGACATAACTACTACTGGGCAACGTACATTTTCCCTGAATACGACGACAGAATAAAATAGCATACAAAATGACTTTCTGCTGACATGCTTCACATTATTATCATTAACAGATTTAGCAACTGACAATTGAGCTCGGTTAACATTTTGGTAATTTATGCAAGATAAAAACTGATTTGTAAATGCAATCTTAAAACCACAATACAACTCACATAAGTCTGATGCAATCGGACTGAGAGATTCAATCCGAATATGGCAAATCTATATTATGTGAAGGCCCGAGTGAAAAGCTGTACCCGTGAACTTTGTTCAAGTTGAAAGTATACCAAACCCAGTTTTGGCCTATGATCATGTATTAAAAGCGATTTCCTCATCCAAAATAATGCTTTGTAACCCTTGACAACCCTGTAAAGTTTAAAGGAAAATTTGAAAACTTTCGAAGTCTGCTAAACAGATTAGCATGACCTACATTTTTAGCCAATTACGTGGCAGCTTTGGAGAAAGACCACCCACCAAGGAGCAAGATGTCCAATTTGTGAAGTAGAGAGTATGAGTTTTTAGTTGATTCCTGCATTTACATTTCAAGATTAATGCCAATGATGCATTAACAGGTAACAGAACAACGATTGGTTGAAATCATCAAATGAGGGGGTTAGTATCCTTTCAAGCAAAAATCCAACTGATGCATGTCCGACTTATGTCAGTTTTACTGTTTCCCAGATTGTCCACGTTAGGTTGTCAAAAAGATTTTAGTGTGCCTTTTTCCACAAACGCACCCTAGGTAACGCTTTCATTTGAAATGCTGATTACGAAATTTCATTCACAGACTAACACAAATAGCAGGGACCAATCCTGGGTGATAACTAATTGGACGAAAAATAACAAAACACCACTGCAGTAACAGGAAAGCTACATTGTACGGATCAATAACCAGAGCCAAACTATAAACCACGTTTTGAAGATCAAAACATCTTTTTCGCAGGCGTATTTATTCTTCTAAAGTAACACCATTATCGCAGTTATTATTTTCAGTTAAATCTGAAATTGGTTATAGCAAAATATCTGGAATACACCAAAAGCCATACTGCTTGGGTGGCTACGACTAATCCATCAAGACAAAGCAACTTTAAGAGCCAGTTCTGAAGTGATGAAGACATAGCAATTCTTCATATGCCAAGAAAGGAGTAGGACGAGACTGATTTTATGATAGGTGACCTAAGTAAAAAATTGTTTCTTTTTGACAGAAGTTACACGTTTAGTGTACTTTTAATTAATCATGTTACACTTGACACCACATCTCAGTGCACCTATACGACCTTCAGTGACATTGGCTCAAGTTCATCCCTTGATCTGCACATAGAATAAAGGCGGGAAAACACACTCAAGCATAGCGTTAAATAAGACTGGAGGNGGATGAAAACAAACCCGATTGACAAAATCTCCAAAGTACGCCCCTACAAGTAGCACCACTATGTTAAGCCTTTGGCGGGTATTCCAACAGGATCCTTGTGACGCACAACACCTTTCTTTGTATTATTGCACAACACCCTCAAATTTGTTAGTTCTCCCAAGTGGTGGCGCCACTTCACAAACATCATCTGGATTACATGTTAACTTCTGATGGAAAAGGCTGAGCAAGTTGATGGTGTCTACAATGACAAAACACAAACAAAACATCAGTAATGTTAGCCTAGAGTGTAAGGACAGAAAAATTCGTAGGTGGGAGATGGGGGGGGGGGTGTACTCCCACGTGTGCCTGCAACGCCATTTAACAAACATAAGATCGGTCACCTTTGAAATACAGATAAAAATTGCACCGGGGAGTACTTCCATATAAGACTCACTGCCTACAAAATTTCGCTACCAGTTCCGTTACAAATGAGTGCCTTCCAACAAAATTCACTGTAAAAGCATCTCAGTCTTTTCTCCTTTTCTGATTTACCCCGCAAAATTGTTCACTTAAGCAGGTAAAATATTCTGAGAAAGGGTGCACTATCCTGTAAAAATCAACAATAGGATTTTTTATAATATCTGTTTCTCCAAACGCTCATTTTTGACAGCATGACATCAATTGTACTATTTCAGGCTTAATGGGTTAACAAAACAGTTGTCCAAGGACCTCTACAAAAGGGTTAGGTTAATGGAATTAACACCTGTAACAGGCTGGTGTTTCCTGAAGAAAACCCCACAAATGAGTGAATTCTACATGGAAGCTCCCTCCCCATTTGAACTTGGAGAGGGTAGCTAGTCAGCATAGGGGCTTAGAAGTTTGTGCGACCATTGTAGACCATGGGTGTCGCTCCCATACAATAGGACTTTTGAAACTGACATGCAAGGTCAGTGAAAGCAGATCTTTGTCGATCCTGCTCTTAGTCATACAGCTGTCTCACTAGGACTGGGCAACTCAATACAACTTAACAAAGGGCTTATGGTCCTAGCTGAGAGGATAATTGTATTATTACCCCTCATGTATTATACATAGCCCAGCCCTCCCAAATGGGTTCCTGAGATCAACATACAGCAGCGTGTGAAGCTTTACCATTATTTATTGTACCTCTGTCATAACTGACTACAGTAAAACCTAATCACAATGAACAGTTCAGTACGTGCATATAAAGAGCATTAATATAATGCTGTGTTAATGCATACATGAGAATACCCATACCTGAAAAATTGTCGAATTCTTCTTCGACGTTGGTATTTTCGCCAGAGGTAGAACGTCACAATACCCATTAATATAACACCCAACAGAGCTGATAGAGCACCAAGGACGATGTCTAACGCGGTTCCAGCAGATGGCGGTGGTGCTGTGTTGATGACCTGTGTCGTTGCAGCTTCTGATGTAATGGTTGTATCAGTGGAGACCTCTGTTGTTGATTGAATGGTGGTCCTATTAAATGGCGTGGGTTTGGATACTGGAAACAATAGTAAAAACTTTATTTCCACACCATGAATTGTGTGTTCACCATGAGACTTTATTTGCCAACTTCTTTATGGTTTTAGCATTTGATGGTCCTAGAACAAGGCTTCACGTCTTGAAATGGCCACTTCAAATCTCAATCCAGCAGTATCAATGATCCATTCTCACACATAACATAGTAAACAAGTACAATCAACGCACAGTTTTCATATGTGCCCACCATGCGCATTACAAACGGTAACGGTATAAGAGGAGTACATTTTGAAAAATATTTAAAGGGGAAGGCAACCTTTTTTCGTGTCATTTTTCGTAAAAATACTGCTCGTTGATTATTCCAGACATATGCTTCAGTTAATTACGCTTCTTCGTAATTTTATTAATTAGTCGTGCACTACTCTAGGGTTAAGAATTTCCTACCATTTCATTTCTAGTGCGTTTCAGTTACTGTGAGGATCTGTTCTACAGTTGTTTTTGTGCTGGTCTCCTAAAATTGTCGTCACCACTTTCCATCGACGAGTATTCTATGACAAGCTAGGTTGTTAACTCAATTAGGTTGTATTTAGGAATCTTTTAGTCTGTAGTAGCAGTGGGTGGATATATGTTTGAGCCTGAGTATAGTGAGGCAGAATACAGACAGTTGTTGAGAGGGATGAGGCAGAGACTGACAATAGACGTCTTGGTGCAGTTTAAAGCACGGTGTGCACTGTTATGTCGACCTCAATGGAATGCCCATGGTGTTCCCACTGGATGGTGACCTGAGCATCCAAACCGCTTGCATCCAACCGTCTGACTCCCTTGTCCTTCTACATAGCTCCAATACTTTAGTCAAGTCCACAATAAACTTATCAAAGTTTGGCTCACCGGCCTGACCACTAGACGACGAACTGTTCTCCCCACTAGGTGTTGAACTTGGCCTGTATTGACTCCCGCTACTCAACATAGCTGAAGGACTGCTTACAGGCTCTGGGCTGGAGACAACACCAGAACAGGGCCAATCACTGCCAGTTCCCGGAATTGCATGCTCTGGGGGTACGTTTGGAGGCACAGATGACAGTAGATGAAGTGCCTCCAGCCACTGTAGTGGCCACAGCTCGCGAGGCTTCTCGCTTCAAAAACGCATTTCTCTGGGATGGCGACGGTGCACTGCTGGGAATCAACAGTGCACTGCTGGGAATCAACAGTGACAGTAGGGCACCCTTCTTCAGGTGTTGTTTTGCAAGAAACTGCATCAATTTCTGGTACATACCTCTTTTGTAATGCAATGGCAGAAAATGCTTGCTGCTTTGTACATTACGTGAATGGTAACGATGCGTTCTTCACACGAACGGGCCAAGTACAGCTGAGCATGTCATCTTTCGGAAAGTGGTGTAATGGCATACCCGAAGTGTGTGAGACTATAATGAGTACACCCAGGTACGCAACTACCATGCGGCATGTTGACTGACTCATAAAACAATGCAAACGACAACCGAGGTAAAACAATGACCGACTCAGCAGGTCACACAGTCAGACTATAAGAAAACGAAATGGCGGGAAATTCTTAACCCTCTAAACATCAGTTCCAGAGTAACGCAAGACTAATTAATAAATTATAATCAGCGAACCGCATTTTTACTAAAAATGACATGGAAAAAGGTTGCCTTCTCCTTTAAATAGTAATCAGAGCCATCCAAAACTCAAAATCAACTGTGCTCCTCACATTAGGAACACATAGGTCAAATTTCATGAAGGTTCATTAAACAAGACTTGTTAGATATTAAGGCAGATGCAATGACAATTTGTCACTAGAGGGTGCTAAAGTAAACAAATGCCTCCGGGCTTTCCCGACTAGGAAGACATGTGGCAGTATATCTCATGAAGATCCACCAAAGAACTGGGATAATTATAATAGCGCATCTCATTAGTAATTTCATTGATGTACATGTACAGAGATTGTTTAGCTGTGACCAACGGACCCATTAAATTAGAAGCAAAAAAGGACAAAAAACTAACATAGCCCTAACTAGCATGCTGTGGCATAGACTTGAGTCCGTGTGTGTCAATTCACCCATACCCCATGTTTGTCACATAAAGTGTATGTGACAAACATGCCAAAATACTGGCCCAAGAAGAATACTGGTTTTCTAGGAAGATCAAAGAGTCAACATTATTTTCTAAAGCCAAAAAGCCTACCATGAACTGGGACCAAGGTCTACAACTCCCACCGATCTACGACGCTATATTACTTCCGGGTAACATAAGGACCGGAAATCAGGACAATCCCCTACCAGCCCTTGAAAAAGAACTGTAGAGCACAGTTCGAAACGTTCGAACTCCAACTCCAAGGTCTACGATTAAGTTGATTTCACTTACAACATACTTTCAACGAGACTAGGAAAAACCTCTTTTCAATTATATTGTTCTAATCTGTTCTAAAAGAAATGATTAAACTTATATTGATAATGACACAGGATGCAGCAACTATCTGAAAATTATATTTAAAGGACAATACAAGTTCTCTCCTAGGCTGGGCTAATGTAAAATATTCTTTTTTCGAGTAAAAATTTTAAGACTTCTTATGCAAGACTCGTGCACATGCAAACAATGGCAACTTCACAAGCCTATCACACATTTACATCAGTACCATGACTCGAGCTTATGGAATATACCACATGCACATCAAAATAATCAGAAAATTTTGTTTCATTTCATCAGGCGAATGCTACTTGCACTCAGCTGTCGCACTATGGAATTCCAATGACTTTCGATCATCATGATGGAATTCTGGGTAATTTTGTCCAATAATTTTGTTATGTACTGTAAAATAACCTGAAAAGTGGGTAAAAAGCTGTACAAGACTGCTTGCACAGGCCGCTCACGTGGGCCACAGTATTGATCACCTGGAACTATTTTCATGTTTTATTAGTTGATAACTGAGCTGAGGAGCTAGAGACCCGACTCGAGGGTCTAGCAGAGTGCCCAATGGGAATCAAACCCACAACCTTGAGTTATGGACACTTATCCCACTAGGCCACACTGCCTCCTCTATAAGTGGGAAGATTTAGTCTCAAATACTCACGAGTTTTAAAGTGCTCCATCGTCTGCCATACTACAATTTTACTTGCATTTCTGCATTGTATGGAGAGGCTGTAATTTGTTGCTTCTTGAAGATCGCCAAGCCAACATCGGTAAAGAAATCGGCCGCTTCCTGTGTTTGGCTCAATGCGCTCCATCTCAACACTTGACCCACTTATTGAGTAGCCCAAGTTGCAAAACGAGGAATTAGAGGCCGTGGCCCAGGAAAGGTTGGCAGATGTGGGCCCTATATCGTCGAAGTGTACTCCTGAAGAGACATGCGATGGTGACGCTGAAACTGAAAGAAAATAGTGGAAAGTGACCAATGACATTTCATTGTTAGCTTTTCTTCTTTGTCACGCGATGACTCTCAACAATTTAGAATTTTCAATCCATGCATAATATTAACAGGAACAAAAAGTAAAACAAAAACAAGAAAAAATTATACATGTCAATCCTGCTCAGTAAAAGGAGGGAAATATGGGGTGCACCAGGCAGAGTAGGGGTGCCCCAGGCAGAGTAGGGGTGCCTCAGGCAGAGTAGGGGTGCCCCAGGCAGAGTAGGTTTTCTTATGCAAAAAATACAAACTCGGCGATAATTACAAAAATTAAGAACATGTTCGAAGTTCCATGTCCATGCTGTGAGGATTTACATATAAGTCTTGAAATCAGAAAAAGTGAGGTGGCGCCCAACATCCAAAATGTCCCGATTTACTAAAGAACTGATTAATCTCCTAAGAGTTTACACTGGTGGCAATGCTTTTCATTGCTCTTTTGAACTCGACGCAGAAGAGCCAATTCAAACTCGCTACAGCGATGAGTGAAAACTGCAGCTATGGAAAGATGACAATTAACCTCCAAGGGTGTCTTAAGCAGAGATCCTCATGATAGTGCTGACTCAAAACGAAACCTGGACATATTCATGGACATCAACTGGAGAGTTTGCAGCATCACATTCCTAACAACCCTCGCCCCACTGCAGAAGCAATAAAATGGTTCAGGCTCTAAGAATTATCACGTCATATCCCCAACACGAGCACATTAAAAATGGCCAGTTGGCAAATTGAGCAACTGAGTAAAGAGCTCTTTGAAAAAAGTTTGGTTACGAGAGTATTTGTTCAAGATGGGAAAAGCTAGAGACATCAACTGCCTCATAGACTAAAGGCCCTTGTTCAGTCTAGGGGGGAAGGTGCCTGTGCCTTCTGAGAGGGGATTTTTTTGCGAGAGGGATAAATTCTACCTCTCGATCACCATCAATAGCAATCCCTCTCTGTTGCATGCCTCTCATAGGTTCTGTCATAAGTAGCCAAACCTAACATTTTTGTACTCTTTCAAATTGTCATCTGTGCGAGTCATAGGTGATTCGAATTTTCATGGGCAGTGCACCATAGGGGCTGGGGGCTATAGCTCCCCCACTTTTTTCAGTGCTGCACCGCCCATGGGCCTCATGAGGGGAATGCTGATATTCAGCCCCAAAATCGAGGGATTCAGATCCCTGGCTAAGGAGGTATTCCTCTATACACAGAAGGTACTTGTAGCAATATGACTTTCAAAATTTAATCAGTCTGAGGCATAATTAGTCGAAAAGCTGCCGGCGTATAAACGGTCTATGGGATGGCCGCACTGTGTCGACTGTGGCCAATTGAGACGGCGATGCAGTTAACCTGTTGTGGTGAATCTGCAGTTAGTGCAGTAATATAAAGGCCTTTCTTAATCATTCACCCACGGCAATTGCTCTTTGGTTGACTGGTTTCTCAGTAGGACGCCTGACATTGAAGCAAGGGGCACGGGTTCGAAACTTGGACTAGGTGATTTCTCACTACATTGGCGCTGAACATCAGTACGTACTCACAACAGTAGAAAGGGAACACACAGCCTCCTGAGTTTGATAGTGTCATAACGGCTGAGGAGGATCGAGGCGGATGGTCCGATCTGAGGGCGGCATTAAAAGTGAGGCAAATCTATTTTGGACTATTATCATCGAATCATTATCATATGAAGCATTTCCTGTTCTATTACCCGTAAATCGGCACGATTCCTAAAGTGTTGCGCATTTTAGGAATCCATAAACGGGCCTGCGCAGTATATGGATTTCCCCCGCTTTTGATGACGTCATCCGCATATTGCGCAAATCAACAAAACGCGCAGAACATACAGTGAGTGTAGTATTAGAAGGCCTAATATAAAGGCCTCTCTTAATCACTTGCCTAGGGGCAATTGTTCTTTGGTCGACTGGTTAAGTCAAGATGCCTAGCACTGAAGCCTTCAGTACAAGCTGAAGCAAGGAAACGGGTTCGTAACTAATTGGACCAGGTAATTTTTCATAACACTGTTGGCACTAGTTGGATGTAATGGACAATGATTTAGAAAACCAGTTTCTTCCACTAAAGAACATAGCCGTTATTCAGTTATTGCCTGGTTCGCTAAATCAGGATCCATTAATCCGACTAGTGCCAGTAGGAGTAGTGTAGTTGAGAACTTTTGCTGTGCCGTGGGGGTGTGCGACGTAACCAACGCATTGATAAGATAATACAAATAGTATACCATATAAATGCTTACCAATCGAGATAACTTGTGGAAGTATAACAAAATAAAGAACATAGTACATAAATACAAGGTCCATAATTGGCTTCTTCTTCGGCCTACAGTCTGAAAATGACGTAAGTCGTAACCCAAAAGACTTGACCGGAAGTTTACTGAAAACTCTGGTAACCACCTTGTGTAAATGACTGTTTAACGTGTACTAAATTATTTCTTTACTGAAACATATGAAAGTCAAGATAGAAAATATATTTTATTAAAAATTGTTTTTAAATTATTTTTACATATTTAAAGCTTTTTAGATCAACAATTAAAACTGTTAGAATCTCAAAAAATATTTATTATTAAAATTTAATTTACACGACAAACTTACCAAGTGTATTCATCGGCCAGTGACGGACAAACACAGTTCAGACTGTTTAGCAAATTTGCTTTGGTTGGGAAGAGGTGTGAGAGTCATTATAACATGCTATAATTTATGCAGAGTTCGTGGTGAAGCGAAAATATTGACAATAAGTTGTCGAACTTCAACGTTGAAGTGTCAAGAAGAAACTACTGCAGCCGCGGCCGTGAAAGCTGTTGCAGTCGTGTGTCTGTGCAGTGGTTGACCTGTTGACAGTTTTCTTACTAAAGGGCACCCATCTCTGACAAATGTCTATAAACCGCCCCTCGGAAGTCAAAGAAGTTCGAGCTCATTCGAGCCCCCGAGCAACCCCGCCCCCCCCTCCCCGGGTGCGCCCATGTTAGGATCTTTGCTCAACACTGAGTGCACCACCGTCTCTAGCTGACCCCAGTGAAGCTCTAGCTATGTGTAGGAGCTTCATACACTGGAAGCTTTTTGATGAATTATTAATTTAAATGCTTCACACTGATTAAAAAATAAGGTCGCGTTGTAGTAAATACCTGTGGCGTATGGAAGTGCACCTTACCAAGGAGGACATTGATGTATTTAATTCCTTCCAATTAAATCGAACTAATATTTCTTTAATCAAACTTTTTCTTTGATCAGTCCTTCATTCAGTTGCCCAAATCGGCAACTGCATCATGCCCGCCAAGAACGCATGCAGTGTTAAAAATTCACATATCGCATTTTGGTCATGACAGACCGTTGCAACCCGAAAAACCTTGCCTCATTTTCTGGTCGGTGGAAATTCCTGAGAAACCCACAAACCTTTGTTTGGCCGGTAACATGAGATTTCACGCCTGTAACATTACCTGATGGTGTTAAGTTCTATTGCCAGACCAGGCGTAATCACCATGTTTATCATGCCCTTGCTGTAGCACGAATTAGTAAGAAAACTATTGAAATCGCCGATAAGGGTTTCAAGTTTATAGTCCCTGTAATCTCTGAGATCCTGTCCTGAATATTTTGCATTATGGGCCAATCCCAGTGTTTCATGTCCACCAACGCATAAGTTTCTTGTACAAACTAGTGCCATATCCATACCTCTCGAGGTCCCACTTGAAAGCGACACTCAAGTGCCATACCATGGTAAAAAACTTAAGTTGTCATAACCACCGCAAATGCAACACATCTTTCCTTACTACACCATGGAAAAATGTGAACAGCAATGCCTCACAACTTTTCACTCTAAACACAATGGAAGATGACTAGTGCTGTGGTTAGTTGCCCTAATCTTATGTATAATGTTTCTACCAATAAGTGCTCATACCTGAGTTCAGCTAATCAACATATTGTTAGATAGTGTTTATGGGTGTTCTAGTTAGACAGTTAGTCGACTGGTTGTTTTTTGTTTTTTTTTGAAATGGAATTGGTGATTTTATGCACTTTTTTGAAAGGGAATTGGTGATTTTATTCACTTTAATGCCTGCCAAACTTTCTGCAATATTGGACCCACGTAATGAATTTTGAACTGCCTAGCGTGTGAATATTTGTTCTTAAATGTACAATAAAAATAATGTGCAATTTCAGATCAAACTTTCTACAATGGGTAGCTACATGTCTCAAACCATGGGTGGAGTTATGGATGAAAATATGAAAAAGCAACAAGAATTCATGTTAAAAACCCAGGCAATGCAGGTAATACTATGCTTTTGTTCCTCAGTGTCTTATAATTGGTTTCTACCATTGTTCAGTTTAACTTTAGACGAATCTTGAATTTCTCAACTTAAAAAATGTTTCTGTTAAGTTAATTTTGGAACTCAAGCAATAAAACTCTTGGTTGAACTAATTAATAAAACCGAAATGATTTTTTGACGTGTTGCTTCCTCAACATCTTTTCTTTGCTGTCATAGAGTGGGCCTGAAGCAATATAGCAGCAGGTAATTCAATAAAATCTTCAAACAATGGATTTAACGGTTAAATGTAAATGTGCTTGGACTAATTGTTGTCAACCATTACAGCTTGGCCGTCAGCTTGAGATGCAGAACCAAATGAGGGAACGCCAAATGTCCATGATGGTTGCCAGATCCAGGGACTTGTTTATGTTCTTCGGTAGTTTTTATGGACTGTGTCTGGTCGGTGGTGTTCTCGGGTACAGTATTAATTAAGAGCCAATTGTAGTAAAATCTGTGCAATCTCACCAATTTCTGAGAAACATTTTTCAAGGGCGTCCAGCATTGTTATGCAGGGCTGGTAATTTTCCTTTTCTAAGGGCATTTCCTCTTCGTTGGTTTTGATTTCCTATTATTTGATTTCCAGTTTCCTCATTCTTCATTTCTTTTTTCATAACTTTAACTTTTTTCATGCAAAAGTACATTTCTTGTAGATAAATGTTATAGAACAAAAAATATGTCTATCACACAGTCAAGTCTATTTATTTGAAGAATCATTCATCACCTGGAAAATCTTCCTCTTTTTTATCTTTGGTGTGAATGCCTACAATTTTTTAAATGCATTGTGTGACGATAGGTATGATAAAGCCTTTAAAATGACTCAGCATTCAATGACTCAGCATTCAATGACTCATTCATTTGGCGCAACTTGTCATTAACCATGAGAAGAATAAGAAACCCTCACTTGTCCACTATATTGTGTCTTAAATTTGTTAGGTTTTTCCTGTTGAGTCCCAATTCAGTGTAGGTTTCATTGGTCTGACAATGGCCTAGTTACAGCTTTAACCGAAGACTTGCTGTGAATAGGATCACTACGTACAGTGGGATAGATATGGGTTTTACACACAAGTCAATGCTGCTAGTATTGTTGTTTATATTACTGTTAGGATGAGTGTTTTTGTCGTTCTTGAATTTTTTTCAGTACTGAATTACAAAAGATCTTAAAATTAATTAAATTTGTTTTGCACTTAGTCTTTCTCTTTATGATACAGAATCAAAATACATCTTTTTCTCTTCAAGTCCCATGCAGCGCTAATTAGTTAAAGCCAAAATTTCAAATTTTGAACTAGAAGAAATCTACATAGCTCTCAATAATTCTATTAATTAGCTATTAGTGAACTACATTCGGTCCATAGTTTTATCATGGTCGTATGTGTAATTTAGCCAATTTCGTGTATTCAAAAGCGAAAACAAAAGGTTCCTCCACCTCAAAACACAAAACCTGTCCACAGTCTTATCATGTGTAATTGGTAAAACGAAACTAAAAGGTTTTATTTCAAAACATAAACAAAACTATACTATGAGTTCAAAGATGGTGCTGCATGGGGTTTTAAAACTCTGAGCAAAAGGTTTTCAACAAAAATAAAAAATTAAATTAATATTAAAACCTATTTACTTAAAGTTGGTATAAACCCACCTTACATCACAAAAAAACAACTTGGATTTAGACCAATTACCGTTATGAAACTGTTCCATTAGTTAAATCGGAGATGATTTCTTGGGTTCAAAAGAAGGTGGCATTTCATTATTGAGATGAGGCTCATTATGTTGGCTTGTTACGACACGTAATTTTATGCACTGAGCTTGGACGCAACGAATAACAAACCATAAATTCTTAGGGAACTCAGAAATCACTTCACGTCTAATTAAGGAAAAGTTGAGGCCAATTTTACAATGGTAAGTCGTCTAAATCAAAGTGTGTTTCTGGGATGGGCATGCGGTTTATAACGGCTTTAACATTGAATTGATGTAAGTGCCATATTGCTGTTCATTTGTTTTCAGTGCAATGAAATCCAAGAAGGCGACGCCCATACTCCCTCTTGTGCCTCTATCCTTCATATTTGCTTACCAGTATGATCTCGCTTATGGGAACAAAATGGACCGCATGAGAGGTAATATGTTACTAAATAGAGTATTTGGCAATAGTCGGATATAGCGTGCTCACATTTTGAGAACCAGTTTAGTGCCTGTTATTCATTTGAGAAAACTGGTTCTCATAATGCTGACACGTTATTACCAGCTATTTATGAGATAAGAAGCGAGGTGTGTTTTTGTTCCACTTTCCTTGATCTTATGGTGCTTACCTGTTGCTGCACAGGAGGTATGTGCCTGAGGTTTGTGAGACTGTGTGTTGATTTCCATGTGCCGTATTCAAATTTAGTAGCATAAACTGTGTCATTGTGAAATTGTGTTCCCCATTTGCATATAATTGCAACATTTTTCTTTGAATAATCGCCCCTCCTGTAAAGGTGCCTTCTGTCAAACAAATCATCTTTGGATAAAGACCGCTAACCATTACGAAGCTATTTTGTTGCTCTAAAAAATGTCTGTTCTTCCCAAGTTATAAAGAATTGTAATTTTTTCAAAACCAGTTTCATAACAGTAAGTGGTTAGAAATGTTCTTGATAGAAGTTGAGTACATCCATTCAAAAGAAACTTCATTTGGTTATTTGTCATGTGAATAAAACTTGTTGATCGGCTCAGATGTAAACAAATATTAACGGTCCCGACATCTCTAAGTTACGGGGAAATCAGACCACAGATTTTACTAGTGGTCAAATCTCTGCTGAGTCGTTCCTTAAACTTTTTAATGTCACTACAATGGCAATATTGATTTATGTCAGAGCCTATCGCTGCATTTTCTCGACTTAATAAACAACAGATAACTAAAAATCTCTATTAGCCACTTTTCCTTTGAGTAAATTCCATTCTTATCATTTCAAAGCGAATTGAATTTCCTTATAACGGGTGAGAAACAACTTGGCTGTCGAACCCAAAACAGGACCACCGGCCCTCCAAATCGGTCTGACTCATCACAAAACAAGATCTGAGGGGATCAAATGGGACTTACGGACCAGAAAATGGGACCAATACTCCTAAAATCATGACCGCCCCACCACAAAACACTGGGGATCGAACATGGCTGCCTGACAAAATGTTGCTGATGCCGGTGTGTGATGCTGGTTATAACGATACTTTCCCAAGAACCAGTTATCCTTGAACGCATTGTTTGACTTGTCTAAAACGTTAAATTGGGCAAATTGAGTAGTTAGTTCTAAGGCAGTGGTCCATAAGTCTGAATTTGATCTTCCCTAGGTCCTGTTTTGTGGTGAGTTAGTCCAATTTGGAGCACCGGTGGTCCTGTTTCGGGTCTGATGGTCATACTGTTTCTCACACGTGGTTATGTTTGAACACGACACTGCTAATCCACAGCGCCGTCAAATGTCGAGATTGTTTTGGGGTAACTTTTTATCCATTACTACTATTTCAGTGGAAGCTGAACGGATAATGAAAGAAGAGCAAAACTTGTTAGAATTACCCCAAGGTTTACCATCGGTGCAGGATATCATTAATGCTTCTAAGTAATTGTGATTAACTTATGAGTGGGAAGACTGCTTGGATCATGAATGAAATATAATGTGTGTGAATGTTAAAAATGAAAATGCTATATTGCCAAAAAATACATCCTTAATTACAACATCAGGGTCTAGACTATTTAGTGTTTAGTACAAAGCACTGTTGCAAACCCATGACCTTAACTTTTCAGAACGTGGGTATTTGTTTTATGCCCAGTGTGCTATCTAAGAGATTGAATTTGGTCATTTGTAATTCTTACGTTGGCTTTTTGTAGCTAACTTTGTGTAGTTTTATTTCAAAGTTGCAAAATGTCCAATTCTGGCAATTGCTGTCTGTCTTTTACCTCTGAATAAATGCCATCCCATGTGATCTAAAAGCTCAGGGCAAACAGTTTATTTGTGTATTCTATAACGATGTCGTGGATTTTTCTCGCAGTAATTGTCAGATGGTATAATTGCGCAACATCATCAAAAATGTATGCATGAATGCATATAAATGTTTATATATCTGTGTGTCTATATATGTGTCTGTGCGTTCTTATGTATGTGTTAATGTTGCATAAGCTTTGGTGCTTATAATGTATAATGGATAATTTATGTGATTTTCTGCTCATTTGACCGTGTCCCTTGACCTCATGTTTTGTTTATAGGTGGCAGATATAAATAGGTCTTGCAGTGCGAGTACATTTTGATAGATTTTCTCACCTAAGTGTACTTTTTTACTGGATTATTTATAAATTATTGATGTTTCGAGAGAATGATTACTGTGAAAGAGCGAGAAGAAAGCCATCCTTAAATTATTTTTAATTTCCTTCGTTCTACCTTCACTCATTGTGCTGGGTCGGTAAAATTTACTTTTCCATTTTACATTGTTGGGACACAAAACATTACAATACTTAAAAAACCTAGTCAGATTGCAAACAAAATGTTGAACGTCTTACACGTATTATGGGGTAGGTTTTCTTGTTATAGGATTTACTTTGGCACTAGAATATTTTAATTAGAGTGTAATGTCTTAAAAGCGCATCACTGCATTTCATGTGTTCAAGGAGTCTTTCTGCTACTTTGAAAGTAAAACCTCTTATTTAAAAGGGGACTGTAGTCAAAATAATGTTGCAGTTAATCGGTTCTAACATACAAATAAAACTNCGGTGGGTACGAAATAAAAGTGCCTTCCCCCCCTCCCGTACAGATTTTGCTGGAACAGCCCTTACAACATCAGGGTCAAGACTATTTTGTGTTTAGTACAAAGCACTGTCGGAAGATAAAATGGCCTTCACACGACCGTCTTTTATTTCTCAAAGTAATGCCTCCTTTGAATTGATAAAGAACAATTTCCAGCAGTTCTAAATTCTTACAAGAGTTTCCAATATCCTAACATGCTCTGTGACACCTGGATACACCAGGGTTTGAACAGAGCTCGGGTAATAATTGCAAACCCATCACCTTAACTTTTCAGAGCGTGGGTATTTGTTTTATGCCCAGTCTGCTGTCTAAGAGATTGAATTTGATCATTTGTAATTCTTATGTTGGCTTTTTGTAGCTAACTTTGTTTAGTTTTATTTCAAAGTTGCAAAATGTCCAATTCTGGCAATTGCTGTCTGTCTTTTACTACTGAATAAATGCCATCCCAAGTGATCTAAAAGCTCAGGGCAAACAGTATATTTGTTGTGTATTCTGTAACAATGTCGTGGATTTTTCTCGCAGTAATTGTTAGATGGTACAATTGTGCAACATCGTCTAATGCATGAATGCATATAAATGTTTATATATCTGTGTCTATATATTTGTCTGTACGTACTTATGTATGTGTTAATGTTGCATAAGCTTTGGTGCTTATAATGTATAATGGATAATTTGTGTGGTTTTCTGCTCATTTGAGCGTGACCCTTGACCTCATGCTTTGTTTATAGGTGGCAGATATGAATAGGTCTTGCAGTGCGAGTACGTTTTGATAGATTTTCTCACCTGAGTGTACTTTTTTTACTGGATTATTTATAAATTATTGATGTTTCGAGAGAATGATTACTGTGAAAGAGCGAGAAGAAAGCCATCCTTAAATTATTTTTAATTTCCTTTGTTCTACCTTCACTCTTAGTGCTGAGTCGGTAAAATTTACTTCTCCATTTTACATTGTTGGGACACAAAACATTACAATATTTAAAAAACCTAGTCAGATTGCAAACAAAATGTTGAATGTCTCACACGTATTATGGGGTATGTTTTCTTGTTATAGGATTTACTTTGGCACTGGAATATTTTAATTAGAGTGTAATGTCTTAAAAGAGCATCACTGCATTTCATGTGTTCAAGGAGTCTTTCTGCTACTTTGAAAGTAAAACCTCTTATTTAAGGCCATGGTCTTATAGCCGAAATAATACTTTTTGTGAACATTAAAAATGCAATGGCTGTATCATTTCTTCATTTTCTTGTGTTTTCTGAAAATCAGCCATACCTACAAGGATGACTGAACACTGGGAACACATTCCATGAAAATATTCAATAAATAATAGAAAGATTTCTGTCAAGATTAAAATACTTGGAACTTCAGTACACACCAAAGTTGTTAATTACAAAAAGAAAAAAAAAGAAATTGAAAATTAACTAGGAATTTATTCTTTAAACAAAATTCACAAATATATCCAATGATAGAAATTGAAACCTGACACAATTCTAATCTAATATACACAAAATAAATACACCGTACAAAACTAGTTTCCAAGCATTTGCGCACTGAGGAAAGATCTTTATCTGAAGCACAATCGACGCATATTGCTATACATGTTAAACACATATTACACAACTTAACCCTGACAAGTTAAGCTGGCGTTCACATGGTACATTATGTACAGCACAATAACACTGCAACTACCCTTAAAATGGATAGAGGAATTTAGCTTATTTTCTTCATTACACGATGTTGGCAGCAATAGATTACAATCACTTTACATTACAAACAAAAATGCCGGTAAAAAGGGGAAATCTAAAAGAGATACATTTCAATTACCCATTTATGTTACTATTAAGTGTAACCTTGGCAACAGACATTAGCTGGGCTTTCACTTAAGTCACTAAGACAATTTAACATATTCAAGTAGAAATTACAGTCCACTTCACAAAGGAGTTTTCAATACGAATTGAGGCCTGACATCAAAGACAAAACTGGTTACCAGCAGCAACAAGTAATGCATTATTGGTAATTTACAATGTGCTAATAAAGTTGAGCTAGCCAAACTAAATACTATTTCTTACATTCATACTCGTGACATTTTAGCACGCCACGGAATTCAGTAGCTTAAAGTGACTTAACTTTTGACTTGGCCACTTACCGCAATGAAACTGACCTCAACTTGTTTCTGACTTAGATGAGAAGTGCTTTCTGTGCTTGCTCGACACCAAGTTCAGTTCTGTGACAAACCAACTTGTAGGGCCTCATCTCAACCTACCAAAAATGGCCAGTCCTTCCCATCCCAGACATCACATCTGATTTGACTAAGGAACAATTTGAGACCAATTTCACAATGGTAAGTTGTCTAGGATTGTTTATAGTCACTTTTACTATACATATGTGAGTAACAAACATTAAGACATTACTACACTGTCTTGTACTAATCTTTGGTAGAAATGAGTGATACCAGTTCTAACCAGTGTTAACACCAGGGGGCTCTGTATTGCCCAGAGGTTGTGCCAAGGGGATAACACTATTACCCATTAATACAATATTCATTCATTAAAATTGGATGTCACTTCAAATGGTACCACCATTCCTTACAGCACACATTCTGTTGTGTTTTGCACAGACCAAAATAAAAAATTGTATTGCCTCTGCAAATTGACCAGACTCCATTGCAAGTCCATATTAAAATTATTACATGTGAATTAATTTACCTTTTGTGCTTCATCCTAAATGAAATTCAATATCCTACGTAAGGTCTTTGCCTCACACACATGAGATCACCGAGTTAGCTTGACCTAGTACCCCTAATCTTTAACGACCCTAGACACCTAATTAAGGACGACAGCAGAAGACCGACAACTAACAGAACTATAGTGAAGACGGCGTCATACAGCAACTTGGGTGAGAAAACAGTCCAGACGAAGAGGTGATACCTCTGAATGGTGACAAGAACGGCGTAGACAGTGTGTGGAAGAGCTCTTGAGATCAGGACGGTGTAGGAAACACGGTGTATGATACTCGACCAACTGTGAACACAAAGAAATAAACCAATACAAGTCTACAATAAAGCACGAGAATATTGAGTGTAAACAAAATCGAAACTGAGTAAAAGTACAGGGTTTTATTAAACAGGGCTTGGAATGCCAAATGACAAAAAAGAGGAAAATTTTCCAGGTGATGTATCATTTCACAAATAAATAGGCTCGTGTGATAGAAATATTTTTTTGCGTTGTAGTATTTAACTGAAATAAACATTTTTGTGTTAAATAAAGTCCAAATAATGACAAAAAAAGAGACGAAGAAAGAGGAAAATAGAAATCAAATGAGAGGAAATTGAAACCAAAACAAGAAATCCTCTTAAGAGAGAAAAATTCCAAGCACTGATTAAACACATTACAGGTACTAAGTTATTACAGCCAGAAGTATGTACATTGACTTTTTTATGGAAAGCGAGACGTCATATACACAAGGAATTGTGGGATAGCAGTCATCTCGAGCAGCATCGCCAACAGACGTAGATATACTATCTGTAGAGCTCACTTCATTTCAAAAGCATTTCAAACAGCCAGAAGTCGAGATTATCGAGCAAGCAGGAAGCATTTTGCCAAAATCAGATGACAACTTGTCAATCAAACAATCACCTGCATAATTTCTGGATTCTGGAATCGAGGATTTGTATCGCATAAACCTACTCTCCAGGATGCGCACATATCAATTTCCGATATCCATAAATACGTCAAGTAGTCCCTCATGAAAATGCCTGTCCTTCTCACCTCGTTTACCAAAGACAGCTTTTTACGATTAAAGATACTGTCATGAATACAAAATCAATGCCCGTGTCATCAATGAGGAAACGAATCACTAGAATGCTCAAAATACGCACTGTATCCTTTGTAATTTAGAGCGGTCTGGCGGCTCGTTGTATGTCTCCGTGATATAGCGAGCTAAGGAGATCAGCCAGTAGACGAGGCCTGCATAGGTGGAACACAGTAACAGCGTTAAAACCAAGACTGGTTGGTAGTCAGTCAGGCCCACGTATCCAGCTGATACATCCACACTGGCAATACTGTTGGAGTTTCCCTAGAATAAACATGGAAGTTCAACAAGGATTCAACAGTTGTATGTCATGAAGATTTTATGTTAAGTCATGTGCAGCGTTTGTCAGTTCGAGTCGAACTGCCAACTGCAAACTGGAATAAGGCAATTTCCTGGAGGCTTATCTCGCCTTAGAAACAATTTGCAAATTCCATTACATCCACTGTGTATTCATGTAACATAACGAAAAAACAGAATCCATGTTATTTGCCATATTGACATGCTCGGCACACATCAGGAGTGTTTTAAACAACAATTCATTGTTTACTTCAAACATAAAAAACAATAGACAAGAAAACTTTTTTTCTATCTTTCAAAAGCCAATTACTTTACTAAAAAGATTGGAAACTTTGCCAAATGTTGTTCTATATCATTCGCATAGTAAATTTTTGAGAAAACGACAATTTTCAGTTGACGTATGTAGAAAAATAAATAATAATGAGGTTTTTGTTGCCAAGGATGTGGGATAGGGCACTAAGGAGTATCCTGCGCAAACTGTGCTGTGGATCACATGACGAGTCACGTGACATCTCAGTGGCCTGATGAAGTCCTCGAGAGGAGGACGTAATGTAGCCATCTCAACAAACCGTAAGTCCAGAATTGATTTATTTTTCTACATACGATTACTCGACTGGATGACTGAAAATATTCATCGCATTTTCTGCTGGCGTTACAGAGCCACCTCGTTCATTCTACAAGGGCATTCGACTCATAGTTTTGCACACCATGCACCTCGTCTGCTGAGCACCCTAACTAAGAACAGCTGATAAAAATTTTCAAAATCTTAAATTTTTTCGGAAGATTTAACGAAATAAAATTTCACTTGTCTGTCATACTATGAGATAACTAGGCAAGAATTACCACACTCACAAACCCCCGAACATAATAAACACACTAACGGTAATTCCAACCCACAACCATACCTGATAGTAAAATGATGCTTGTCCAAACCACAGATAAAGTAAAACAACACCTTCAAGAGACAGTCGGCTCCATGGCAACACATATCTGGATAGTAACGACTCGACAGTAATCACCAGAGCCAGCATGGGTATATTGTGAGGTCGGACTAGTAACACGCATAATGTCAACCACACATTCTGTAGGTTGGAGAGCGACTCTATCACATAGTTTATTGCTGGAAATTTTTGAGCGCCGTCGACTTGACGATCAACACTGCGAGATGACGACTTTGGAGTATTTTCATTGCATAGTGAACTGTCACGAGTCTTCAGCCAGGAAGTGAAACATTTCACTGTTGTAACGATGAATGTGGCAAGCAAGCAGAGATATACGCACTGAGCTTCCAACACTCCCCTGCAATACAAACATACGCAAAGATAAAACAAAATTAAATCATCTTAAATGAGGCTGTTTTGTCAATTTTCGCAAGTAATGGCCCAAGTGTGAAAATTTTGTGAATGTAGATTTGAGGTTTACACTCCTTTCACCACTGAAAACCCACTACCATTCGTGAACCTGTAGAGTAATCTATAAGCAGAAAATATAACAACGAACTTCTAGCTCAGAACGAGCTTCGTAGATGCGTTTCGTTTGTAATACCCAATACTTTGCAGTCTAGCCTTTTCATGGTGCTCTCACATGTATGAAAGCTAGGGTAAAATTCCACTGAAATAACACTTCACAATAAATTGCATCATCTCGAACTGAAGACAAAATTTGCTTACTTGGGATCTCTTCCAGGATATCCAGGCAGGATCAGTGATCCTGTTGCACTGCGATGGCAGTAGACACCAACGAAGGCCACCATCAACAGCAAACTGTAGCTCTTGTTCACCACACATTGGATTAGTATAATCCAACAGAGGGCACTGGCCACAAGCACAGACAGAAAGGACTTGTTCTCAGGACTGGAACAAGAAAAGGTGAATTTAGACATGTCTGTCTCATTTTCTTTAGTTTTCCTACACAAAGTGGACAGATAGTAAAAAATTCTGCAAATGACTGCAGACACATAAATGAATGCAGGAACTCAAGATGTGACTCGCAAATCAGGGAATTTATTTCTCTGAAGAAATTTTTCAAAGTTTTTCACACACAGAGTTTGTTTTCCTCATTCTTCAGGTTTTCCATCACAAGCAGAAATCATGTCTTAGTCATCAGGAAACACTCTTAAAACTTACAGAATCAGCCAATCACCAATGTCCGGTGTGTCTGCAAACTTGATACCCGTCTGGTTCCACGCGCGCAGCAGACGACAGCACACCAATATGGCGACCAAAGACGCCATGACATGCAACTGACTACGGAACTCTGGTTTCGTCAGCGCCACCGTTCTGTCAACTTGAGACTCATTCTCCTCCTCCTCGTCCAGTAGTTTACAGCCTTCTCCGTTCTTAGTCCCCTTCTCAGTTATGCAACCTGAGGGTCTCTCTGATTTGGATTCCATAGTGATCTTTGTCACAAGACACAACATGGCCGACACTGTCAGGAAGTACCAGGTCTGATGTTCTTCCTCTACAAAACTACTGGACAATAGAGTGAACGTATGTACAAATGAGCCAGCGTACACAAATAAATCAACGGGATGTAGATGCGTCGCTGTACGTGATTCATACAGTCTTCCTTTTGCCATGGTTAGTAAAACAGCAGCAGTCAACGCGCACAGTAGGCATGTTAGAGTAACCAAGACGGCTGCCATGAGATTGTTTCGACACAGGAAGTCGCTTCCACTGGTCGACGTACACGAGACCATGTGGTAGGCGAGGTAGAGACACGAGCTGACAACTGCAGAACTTAGCGAAGTCATGTCAGTGGCGACACCTATGGACTGGTTACAGGTACATGCACCCACCACGGTATTAGTCAATACCTGCAATGAACACAAAAAGATAAGCTTAAGTGACGCAGATTAGTTAAATAAGAACAATGAAGTTGTACAAAATTATATGAGTTTATTACACTGTATGTAAAAAGCAATGTAAACACTAACTGATAAAGTTTATCTGAACTCTTATCCACAAGCCACATTACAACTGCCTTCAACCAAAAGAAAGCGTTATGTAACAGGTAACAACACAATAAATAAAAATAATCATGTTTTGCCAAACACAAATAGCATTCAGTGCTCAACACAGGCAAAAATGGTCACTCGAAAATACCAGTAACGGCATATTTGCACTTATATTTCCGAATATGGGTCCTGGCACTACCGCAGCAATGTGGTAAAACAGCCCCTAAACAGCCATAAAAACTCTATTTCGCATCGACACTGCTTTATAAAATATTCTTGACCATTTAACACTTTGCCACATCCAGAAATCTGGAAACACTTTGCTGATGTTTACTAGTTATATTCCACACCAATAGGAGTCTCACCAACACAATCACCAGAATCCCCACATAGATGGCGTGCAGGTCATACTTGGACAGCGCACTGACCAGCTGGGAACGCATCATCTCCATACATTTGATATACTGGTGGATGACCTTTTGACCCGTTGCCTCGGAGACGTGGACGTTTGAAGCATTGAGCTGAGTCTCCAGCCAGCTAGCGTGTAGTCGCCTAGCCTCCTCATAGGCAAGGTAGCCTTTCTCTGTCATCAGAAACAAAAAATCAAGCTCCAGTCGAATGTTGGGAAAAGATACGTTCTCCTGACTTTACTCAAGACTGTTTCGCATACAGGTGCATACAACCAACTCTAGATAAAGGCACAGGTTCATACATTCAGTACAAGTCAGAAGCATTCAGACCAAATTCCATGTCATGATGGCTGGGCAGAAGTCAAATTCAGAGAAGTTTTCTTCATGACCGAGAATGAAGGGTGAACTATGAGGAAAATTAGTGAGGTGGCTAAGCCATCCTGTGGTTAGAACTTTGCCCCCGAATAGTTATAACCGGTCATTTTTGCTGCTAACAGAATTTTAATTTAGTCTTCAAGACAGGAAAACGGAATATTGTCTGATTACTTTCGCCTTGTGCTGTAGGTTTAAGTGCCTAAATTCGTACACATTGGGTATCTCTTAGAAGATTTGATGCTAAAAATACAAATCTGGTCAATATTGATACTTGAATTATTCTCTTCACATTGCGAAATTGCTCAATTCCCTCTACTGGGAAAAAATTGAAAGTATCACACACTCTATTGGAGTTTCAAAGCCCACCACAGGGAAAAAAACTTCGGCTGAACGAGTTTGAGCAACTCGGTGATACTATACACTCACATGCGGGCGTGAGAGTTCTAGACAAATAGTTTGTGGTCTGAGAAAAGTGCCAGAGAAGCTGCATGGGAGAGGCCAAGGATTCCTTCCTTAACAGACACCGCGGTGACAGAATGAAGCTACCTGACACAAGGTTCAGGGCCTTGCATTTTGCTTAGGAACCCCAACACAGCAAGTCCAGTATTTGACTGACATATTCGTAGCGCTGAAATTCATAGTTAGTGACTGAGAATTACACATACTTCCCATTGACATTCTTGCCAGATCAATGACTGACCAACAAAGGTCAAAGTTCAGTAAATAATACCTCTGCTGGGATTGTCAGAATTCTGTAAGAATGTCCTGGCCAGTTGGTCAGCGTTCACCTGCGCTAGCCGTATTCTCTGTCGTGCACCAAGACCACTGAACAGGCTTTCCTGCATCAGCCCCAGGCTGTTCTTAGGTATGGGCAGGCCAAATAGCAGGGCAAGGCTAGGCACCATGTCGATCTGGTAGATCTCATCTGGTGGGTTGTTGGCTGCCACGTTAAAATGTATACAAAAATGTAAGTGAATCCGTGGAAGGAATATAAAGAGGGAACGGCTTTGATGTGAAAAATACCACGGCAATCAAACGAGCATTGGAAAATCAACAGCACTAATTTGAAATTTATTTATTTCAACAAGGGAAAAAGACCCCATATTAATTGCTTAAAAATATATTATTACTCAGTGGTCAGCTGTTAGCGGCCCATGCCTTTGCTGGCCACCCAGTCATATAACGATGTATGTTTTATATGATTTAAAAAATAAAGCTTGTTTCTCCCTCTAGATAACAGCCCACATTTGAATACCCACAAAACAAAAAATCAGATCAAGTCCAATGAAAAAGTTACTCCAAATCAGACGCTTGCATTGTTCAAAGTTTCTTTGTAGAAGTACTAATAATTAACGGAATGAATAATAAATAAAACAATCAATTAAGTGCAATTTAAAATAAGTATTTCTCTGTGACACACAAAAAATGCTCATACCTGTCTTGTCAAAAGTCTGTCCAAACATGACGAGGGGGGTAGCTGTCTCACTGCTTGAGGAGCCACCATGACTCCCCTGTTCACTCATGCCATGATCCCCGCACACTACTAGCAGAGATGAACGACCAGACTTTATATCCTACAACCAAAGGTGATGCTAGCAATAAATTTTTTGAAATGTAAAATGCACACATACTCGAAAATGCTACACAACGCAATGCCAGGCAACTCAGACTGCACGCAAATATGAACATGACTCACTAGTATGCTCACAAACAAAACACGGTTTTCTCACATAAAAAGCACGCCTCATGTGCTCAGTACCACTAACAGACACGGCTCATGAACCTTAGACACGGCACCAGAAAAAAATTTACATTTTTCCACAGAGCCATCAGTCATCAAAGACGTTAGACAAAATAACTTTGGTCACATATTTTGAGGTGATTTGGCATCTTTTTTGTGTTTTACGATTCAAATATCGAGAGAATGATATTGAAAGTAGTTTCCCTGTTGTTCATTTTACTCAAAAACAAAATCCGGACCTTAGTACAGATTCACGCCATCTTGTGGAAGACATAAATGGGCTGCTAAGAATCTGAGGGACATGTTTATAGGTAGCACAGATGTGTTTGCAGTTTGCGGGCACGGCAAACTTTTGGGAGCGCAAGCCGTTTTCTGCGTACTGGTATGAGTTTGAGGATTTACAAGTGCACAAGCTGTGTTTGTCAGGTCTCTAAACGATGTTTAGTGAAAAAATATCTAAAGTGGGTGAACCTCCATAATACACTAAACAGAACATATTACAACAAATAAGTGAGACTGTACAACCTAGTAGGTGAATCCTGTATGAAGACTTTCAATCCAATAACAAACAAGATAAAACTAAGAAACCAACATGAAAACTTCTTTATTGTCTGAAGACAACCAGATGCAAGCCCACAGGTGCTTTATGGGTAAAAATATCTCAAATGGCTTAGCGGTATAATTACCCAGTCTTACCAGTTCTGCCAGCCTTGACCGGATCCCTGTGATGACAAGGTCCATCTCGGTCAGTTTGGGCTGCACCAGTGGGCTGGACGGTCCAGCTAGATGTCCAATGTGGTCCAGGCCAAGGTAATGTAGCACCATTACATCCCAATCTTCGTTTCCCAGCTCTTTATCAATGTGACGAGTCACATTGTTATCAACCTAGTAACATTAACATATTATTCAACCCATTAATATAATGTAATACCTAATTTGCTGGAGGTGATTCAATAGTTTCCTTTTATAAGCCCGCACACCGTTCAAACTTTACAAGGATTCCACAGTTCAAAAACATCAAACTTGATTGAACCCTCAAAAGACTCCTGGCAAAAACCTGCCAAGGTGAAAAGTCCGTAACAGACTCTATTCTATTATTAAAACTTAAAGCTGACAATATGTGATTTAATCAAACTCAAAAAGGCTCCCTGTTTTGTAAAGGGAGTTACACAAAAAGAAACTCAAACTATACTAACAGTTTAACTGCTCAAATGTTCACGACTTACCAGCTCACGCATATGGTAAGATTTTTGTTCATCTTTTATAATAGAATATACACTTTGCTACAGTACTAGTGAAAACCAAATGGCAAGTGTTTTAGTAGTTTGCGACAATGAAAATTAGAGACAAACTTAATGAATAGATACCTCGGTATAGTCAGTCACAAAGAACGATGTGGTTCCATCTGAACGGTGGAACCTTCCTGGAAACAATTTGATCCATGTGTCATCTCCAAAGAAAAGAATTCTTTTGCCAGCACGATGAAACTGCTCAATTAGGTTGTCTTCTGAGAGCTCTTCTGAGTCAAAGTTGAGGACGATGTCAATGAAGCCGGGAATACCCCCAGACGTAAGAGCCTAAAATGCGAGCAAAAATGTTTGAAAGGTACGCTCAAAGACATCAAGTTCCTCAGCAAACAAAACTAATTCCACTGTAGAGTGTTGACTCTCTTAATAAAACGACCGTCAGCTGATGATATGTTAACACTCGTTTTCTAAAGTCCTTCAACACAAGAGTTTATTTCCCTTGGTCAGGTGACCAGGTAGAAGCACGAAATTATGCTTATACACAGGGAAGCTGTAGGCTGTGATCCCTATGCAAACCTCTACAGGACTACCAGATATTTCACTTTCATTATCCATGAGGTTTTCAACATATAATTTCCACAAGTTGATTTTCCCATAAAGAGTATGTATATGATATTTTAAGTTAAGCTGATGATCGTTATATTTGTTAAATCGATTTTTGTTTGTCATAAATAAATTGCCATGAATTTTTTATAATTAATGTTTTTATTTTTCAAACTACTGTAGTAATTTCCAAGCATTCCATGGGTGTGAATGAGCCCTGTTCAGGTCAGGCTGTCAAGTTTAGATCAAGACCTGATTCCACAGCCAAGCCAACGTGAATGCCCAACTGACAAGTTTCACATCTAGCACTAGCAAGGTACAAAAAATCTATGTTGTTGGAACAACTCCATTATAGTGCGGTATTAGTTTTCAGAAGTTGTCAACACAAACTTTACTCCTTTTGAAGCACCATAAAGTCTTCTTAAATTCAAACAAAAATAATGACCAAAATTGATATTTTTTCATTTTTCAAATGCTCACTGTAATGACAAAAATGTTCAAAAATTCACCGTCTGTTTGTCAATGACAGTCGTACCACACTGTCTTTTTATTTACTCCTATTGAGAATTTTGATAGATAATAAAATTTTACTGTTTTAATTTGAAGAAACTTAACCATACACCTGAAACTGTATCCCTGATTTAAGAATCACAAACAAAGCTACTGACCCAAAACGAATTACAAAGCTTTCATTTTTGCATCAATACTTAATAAACACTGTACAGTAACAAGAGTTTGAGAAACATGCAAGCAAGTGATCCCTATTTTCAAGAACAGAAATTAAATAAAAACCTTAATTTCAGACCGCAACGGTATCCCAAACAATTTTTTCCGGTTACTTTCTTTACTTCTGTAGTGATGAGTAACCATACCTTGATACGAGGCATTGTCACTGTGGGTGGGTGAGCACGGGCCAGAAAATGTCTCGAGCCTTTCTCCTCGATCAGCCTAGACACTGTGTGCATGAGCGGTCCTGACAAATTGAACACAAAGTCAGCCCTGAGAGCATCGATAAGCACAAATACAAGTCTATTATACACCGGCTGCAATTTTTGAGAATCCTCATTCAGTCCTTGCGTATTGCTTGTCGTCGGTTCTGGAAGCAGGTCACTGACACTGCTGTAGCCGGGTACTCCCTTCTTGATCGGAAAGAAGCCTTTGAGAAATACACCAAGACCCATTAGAAGGAAGGCAGGCAGCAGACACAGGTATCTACCATGGGATAACTTCATTGTTGTGCAGTACAGCAGATGCTGCAGTTGCACAGCAGATGCTGCAGTCAAAGAGCAGATGTTGCAGTCAAAGAACAAATGCTGTAGCAGAAGATGAGATGCTTTTCGACTCGAATCGGGATTTCAGGCCATAGTTCTTGTAACCTGAAACGTACACGAGAGTTCAAGCAAGTTATAACAAAATTCATTCCAGGAACACAAACATAATAATACTACAGGATAATCATTGCTTTGGTTTGAGGTTCTTTGTAACAAGTAGACTCCTGCTTATGCCTGACAACATAATACATTGAACAGAGACCTCTGTTTGCTTAACAGGAAGATTTACCACCGCTACCCTGATTAATACCATTTTGAAGTTTTCTTTTTTGGCCTTGACATAATTAGTGCTGACTAAAAAAGGCTGTCGATTGATGTTCATCAAAATATCTTAAAAAGCAGATGTTACACTGAAAATAAACAAGACAATATTTTCTGAAGTTGAACAGTTGTAGAGACAATAGTCGGACATAACATGACCACATTTTGAAAACCATTTTTTGCCCGTTATTCAGTGGAGAAAACTGGTTCTCAAAATGCGGGCATTTTATATCCGACTATTAAGGTTGTGGTAGTGTTTGCTTCGCAAAATGTTTACCATTGGTGAAACTGTGAAGTTACCGCGTGTACTCCAAACTCTCTTGTAATAGTTTGTAAGCGAACGCAAAGGTAACAGTGATGTTGAAGCTTCGTCATCAATCCAGACGATTACTGAATCCCAATCCTACACCACAGGAAGTGAAAGCCAAGCAATGTCTAGTCACCAAGGAGATATATCAACATCGACGCATCCAATCCAAAGTTATGCAACTTCAAACCAAATCCGGCACTGCTTAAATGTTGCATTGATTAAATTCTTGCACGTAGTATAACACTCAGGTAAAGTATTCAGTCAAGTTTACGATCCTTACTCTTATTAATAAATATGTACATCTACAAATGAAGTATGTACAATATATATATATATATATAAAATTACATTATCAATTTACACGCAAAGTCGCAGCCAAAATAGCATGTTGACTGGAGATCAATCGGCGTCCTGAGGCATGGTACAATAATTACTGCTTTGACGGGTAAGGCGGATACTGGCGAATAGCATTCTCTGGCATATCTGTTCTCCTAAATACATCAGACATGCCTTGGTTCATTAAATTACTCAAAGTCTCATGAGTGACATGTGGTGCCGCTCTAGGGGATGTTGACGAACTGGACATTGCGTTCCATGGATAACCCACGGGATTCTCTGGAGATCTTCTCAAGTGAGGAGAGGAATAAGTGCCAGGCGACGTCCCATGACCTTCGACAAAGCCCGGAGACTTCCTAGAGTGTGACGGCATAAGGGCACCAGTCTGATTAGTTGGTGGCGTTGTTGGGCCCTCGTGGTACACGGGTGATCGTTTAGCATGCATTGTAGACATTGCCCGCGACTGACTAACAGGTGAGACTAGATGACCACCCTCGTGATAACCAGGTGACTTGGGATGCATGTACTGCGCATATCGTTTCACATCTTCACCCCAGCCAGGTACATCGGAGAAGAATTCTTTGGGATGAGAACTAGCCCCTGGGCTCTTTGTTGAGTACATCAACTGCTGAATCTGCCCCAGAGACAACCCAGTTATGTCTGGCTGACTTGCAGTGACAGGATCGCTTTGAGGTTTTGCCGGTTTCGATCCTTTCTGGAGATGATGAGAGTGTAAGCCAGCGCCGGGCTTGAGGAGACTTTGACCCGTTTGAAATGACAACATGGACTTGGTACGCAGCATCGCCTCATTCTGCGAGAGACTCGAAGGCACGGATTGCATCGTCTTTGACACGCCAAGTGAAGGCTGATGACTAGAGGCCCAGGCATTCTTCTCCTTGCTATTGTGAGCGTGCATAGGGTGGAAAGTAGTAACAGTTGAGGTACGGAGAGGTTCTGGCTGTTTTCGAACAACAGGTTGGAAAGATTTCGGTTGTTCCTGAGATACTTTTCGCTTCAAGAGATCACTGGCATGACTGGAAAGGCCTTGACTCACTGATGGTGTGGCTTCAGCAGTTTTCAACACACTGGTCATGTTACTCTGCCCTTGAGACTGACTCGAATCATTATGAGATCTGTTCACAGTTGTTACGTTATTGGAAGTAGTGGGGCCACTTTTCGCCCCACTACTTAGTGCGTACTTGTTGAATTCAGCCTCCCAAGCATTTGCTGCTGGCTGCTTCGGTTTTTGGTTCTCATTTTTATTGCCATCGTTCACTAAATTGTGAACCTCGCTAGTTGCACGGATCATGTTTTCTAGGGCCTCAGTTTCAGCGGAAGATTTACCCTCGGCATAATCTAATAGCGTTGCAAATGGGTCAACTTTTTTCAGTGGTACAGTAACATTTTGTTTTGCCGGAGGTTTAACAATTTTGTTAGACACCATGGTCTGGGCAGCAGAAGTAAGAGACGACTGTGATGGCACATTGGTAGCAGACAAAGTGCGATTCTCTATAGCCACTTTCTTTAACTTCGACGATGCTGGATTAGTCCACTTGAAATGAGCCAAGCGGGTTTCCTTGAACAAAGTTCTAGTTTGCATCCACCCCTTTGGCCAAAGAGGCCTAACTTCCGCTTCCAAGAACGCCTTGATGTAGTCTTCCGCAGTCTGACCCTTGTTTTTGGCCAACTCAAATGAATTCATCTTCAGCGTAACTACTCGACACGTCAGACTCCTGATTTGATCGGTCCACTCAAACTTCTTGGGCGGCCCTCGAGGTTTCTTCTTTGATGATTCGTCCTTTTCAGGCTCCTCCAAATTAGTTTTCTTCTCCTCATCATCCGATTCCGTTTGCGAAGTGATTGCGTCAGCCTCTTTGCCCGCTACATCAGTGGCTTTTCCTTGATGCTGCTGAGCAAACAGTAAAGTCTCTTGAACATGCTTGTCAATTTGTTTGGGCATTTCTTGGACAATCGCATCTTTCAATGCTTGAAGTGGTTCCTTCAGTTTGTCATCAAGCTCATTCTGCAGCAGTTTTTTAATTCGTTTCAGAAGAGTTTCTTTCCCACAAGGCAGAAACGCAGTCATGTGACTGTATATTGATGAACGCTGCATGCAAGAAACTTGCCGACTCTGTTTTTCAATTTCCAATAGTGTTTTGTTTATTGCAGGGGTGAAAAATTTGCTTTTCGCTGATGTTGAAACCATTGCAGCTCGTTTCACAGTCTCAATATTTTGTAACACTTGAGCAGAAAGATTTTCAGGAAGCTTAGGTATTGAATCGAGATTTGGCGGCACTTTGTTGGCAATGTCCGAATTATCTTGACTATCTTCTAATGAATCAGCATCTAGCAGCATACTATTCTTAACAACTGCATCTATAGCAGAGTCTATGGCGGCTAAATCATTTCCATTAGTACCCTGAGATAGTGATTGTTTTGCCAAGCTATTACCATGTACCAGCTCAGAAACAGATTTCTTGCTAGTATTATTTTTCTCCTTGGATTTGGAAGCAGTTCCTTTGTTTTTTGTCTTCTTAGCTTTCTTGGCAATGTCTTCAAGAGATCGTTTCCTCTTTTTAGTTTTTATTTCACCGTGTTTTACTTTCGGTCCTTTCTTCTTGAAATCAGAGGTAGACTCACTATCAGAGCAAATAACTAAAGATTTTTTTTTCTTTTTCTTCTTTGGAGTCTTTTCGGCTATTTCTTTAAAGTCAAGGACACCCGCATTGATATAAAATCCACCAAGTTTTGTTGTAAGGCATGAAGGAACAAGTTCATCATACGCTTCTGCATTGTCAATAAAGGAATCATTGGTATCATAACCATCACCTAAATCAATGTATTCCTCTGCAAAACTTTTATTTCCATACTTTTCCTCAAATTCTTTAGCAATTGCAGTTAGTTTATCATCTTCTGCCTTATCTACTGAGGCGAATGGGTCCTTTTTACTTAAGACCTCGTGGGACTTAGCATCCTTCAAAAGTTTTATGTACGAAAACTCAGAACAAGAATCGTCAGTCGGTAATTGTAAAGAAAGTGAGAAACGGTGAGTCACGTTTTCAGACGATTCCTCAACCTTTTCCTTCTCCAGTGGTTTCGGTGGTGGCAATTCTATTCTCCGTTTGGTTTCCATGATTGCAGTGCCATAAACAGACTGCAAACCGTCGAATTATTCGTTCACTTCAAGAGCAATGTGATTCTAATTGCCCAGAACAAGCGCGCCATATTGCTTTTTTGTTGGAATCCAATATTTCGCTTTTGTAAACCATTTCAGAGAAAAATATATTTAAACCACGTTCAACAATGTGTAATCACGACGTTAAAAGAGTTTTACCGATAACGAACTTACATGTGTACTTTAGAGGTGTTAAAACGGAAAGTTTTTACGAAAGTCTACTGTCTTCGAGGCTAGAAAAGTCAAGTTCACAAATGCGCGCGCCGTTGCAAGGAAAAATACTTCCTGTTCCGGTTGAAATGTTTTGGTTTGCGAAAGATGGTCCTTGTAACGTCCTCTACAATTCTTGAAGGTGTTGGTGACGAACTTATGTACACAGTACTTACATTAGTATTTGGCATTATCCCGGGTTTGATCTATTTATTATGGAGGTAATAATTGAAACTGTTGAGAATCTTCTGACACCTTGACTTCAACATGAACCGGCCTCTACTGCCACTGGCTCTAGCTCTAGCTGAGTCTAGCTCAACTCTAGTTCAATAACGCTAGGACCTCGCTAAAAAGCAAGACTTCGCGAGATTACGTGAGATATTGCCGTGTATTTTAAATGAGAACATGTGACTTTGGCTAGATTTTAGCTTAGTCTTAGCGTAGGTCCAAGCATTACTGAACGCACGCTGGGGCTCCCCGCGCGCCCCATGCACTGCCACTGCCACTGGTCGGATATAACGGTCCCTGATTTAGAGAACCAGTTTCATCTACTAAAAAAAAGGGACCGTTATTCAGTGATTGCCTGGTTCTCTAAATCAGGGACCACTACATCCGACCAGTGCCGCGTCGTAACCATTCGACTAAACCAAAGCAATTGCCACTTGGGAAGTTGCTAGGAATGGTTTTTACTGGACTGTCTTGCCTGAGTGGAAATCATTTGATACAACAATCTTTCCCCTTCCACAGAGCAGCTGGCTTCAGATCTTAATTAAATTTTAATTTATGGTTTTGATGATTTCATCCAATCCTCATTGTGTCTCCTGCTAATGCAAGTCATTTTTAGACACTCCCACTGCCTCAACTAGCAGTAGAGACAGTGGTCATCCCATTGGCCAGTCATGAGCTGGAAGCTTTTCAGAGAATTATGCCTCGCACTGATTAAACTATCAAAGTCATGTTGCTGTGAGTACCTTTTGCGCATAGAGGGACACCTTAGGAGGCCGTCGATGTCTTTAAATCCTTCCAATTCTAACAAATACTTCCGTAATCAAACATGGTTTTCAAGAAGTCCTTTATTCAGTTGGGCAACTGGCCATTTTTACACTGCTCGCTCTAGGGGATATGACAGCGCATGAAGGGCCTATGGGATGGTCACCGTCTATGACATTCTAGCATCTAGGCAATTATATCGCCGTGTACACAGGTGATATTCCATAAGAAGTTAGTCATTTCAGTGCATAACATCTTCACACATTTAGTTAATGATTTACACATACCATGTCTCTGGAGACAATTCAGTCAAGCTTCTTTCATTTTGAAGAAAAAAACGAAATCATGCCAGTTGACAAAGAAAACGTGCCAGGGACACAAATCTTACTAATTCTACTGGATGTCTTCTCATGCTGTGTTTTTCAAGTGTCATGCACTGCACGTCAATTGAAATAGTTTGTGGTTATTGCGCACAGCAAAAAAATTAATGGCACCCAAAATGTGGAGTTCGCTCCAAGTTTGTCATGAAATGCCGAAAACTCCCCTGGCCTACTATCCAAGGTAATGGCAGATGACACAGGAATTGCCGATTGGCCACGGAAGGCACGATCACACTAGAAGGTAAGCGGGGAGTTTTTGGTATTTTTGCAGTTTGTTGAACATCTGTTTTGAAAATGTTCATGTGGATTTACATTTTATATTTTATTATCAAATGGCGGATAGCCATGCTTATTCATTGCATTGTATGACTTGTATTCTTTGCAAAGTATTTTTCATTAGACTCCATTTTGAACAAGGTTGGTCTGTGGTATAATTGAAGTGTACAAAATTATAATTAACATATAATCAAAGAGAACAGTTTTGGGTAGTACTGCTGCCATCGTTAAGTACAAAACTGTGATGAAGAAACAAATTATTATTAATCTCTATAAAACCAAGTGCCACTACACATATGCGCCAAATGCTTCTATAGAGATATGACAGTGTCCTTTCAATTGCTAGTTAAATGATGGATGTGCTTTTGCTGTAACTTGTACCTTCTTTCAAGATTCTTACATGAAAGTTATGGTATTGTGCTACCTTTGTCTGCACGGTGCTTGAAGTGAAATTGCGATAAAACATCCAACCTGAATTTATGATATTTTGCAGACTTGGCCAAAGACCTAACAATCAAACAATCCATCCAGAGAGTGAATCAGCAGTTGATCAGGCACGTTTAGGGCTTCAAGAACAAAGTGACGCACGCAGAAACGAGCGAAATGCAGCAGGGGATCTCAACTGTCCTGTGTGTTTGGCTGAAGCTGAATTTGCAGTTGAAACCAACTGCGGACATATGTTTTGTGGTATGAAACTTTATTGCATGCTTGTTGTCTTAAGCCCGATAAATGAGGCTTTCCTTTCCCATACATTGGAAAAGGAAAGCCTCATTGGCAAATTGTCTTCACAACTGTGACATACGATCAAACGGACATGATCATGAATATCAACTGCATACTTACTTGAATGTAGTTGAAAAGTTACTTGTGTGGATGTCTTGATGCTCATAGAGATAAGTTTGCAGTTCCCTATACCTGAATAATTATTATAGTGTGCTTGACATGGTTTGTAGACATGTACAGTTGAGGAATTAGTGTAGATGATTCAATGGTTCAAGCAGAAAAATTGGTGGTCTGAGCAGATAAATGAGGCTCGTACATATGATTATCTGGTAATCTGCCCACTTCACTGAGCTGTTTATCCACACTGCAAAACATGACTATCGTTTGCATCATCATCATGGGTGTTTCTAGGCCACAGCAATTTAAGGGGTGCATCTCCATTTGGAACCTGCTAGTGAACACTTTGGCCTGACAACCATACAGTATAGTTCACGCATATTTTGTGGATTGGGAAATTTCCGTTGACATCTGGAGGACAGCTGTGGACAGTTCCATACAACTTGCTTTGGTCGTTAGCTGATCACCCTTTACCATTCCCCAAACCATTGGACACTGCCTAATTGCTGTCTTTATGACAAACTATTGGTGAATTGTACTGTGACCATAATCGCTTAGCAAGTTCCATTATTTGCAGGACGCTGCATCATTGCTTACTGGAGACACGGTCATTGGCTGGGCGCCGTCAGATGTCCGGTGTGTCGGCAGCCAGTGACCATCTTACTTTTTCACTTCTCTGCGGAAGAAACCGCTGCTACCTCTGTTGTTAAAAATGATGTGATCAGTGAAGTTAACAGTTATAACAGAAGGTTTTCTGGTGAACCTCGACCAGTGAGTATTACTAACATCCAATTTGCTAGCATTTTGAATTCTAAAACCTTGAGTCTGTAGAACCTTCATCCATCTGATGTACGCTTCTTATTCATCATGAGAGTGTTTCAAAATATCTTGCGATGGCTCTGTTGTGGTCCTCAATGACCACGTAACTAAACTGGGATTTTTAGCAAAATTGCGTCTTGAATGTGTATTAGAAGTAAATCGAATCACAATTTGGAGAAATGTTGAGCCGAGTCCACATCAGACTCCACCAGTCTTTATTAAAACAAAGTACACATCATCAACAAATTCCATGCAACACTGTTGGAAAAAGAACCATTCGATTGTCATGTATTGGGCTCGTGATCTAAACACCTCTATGATTGGCTGATCCATCTACGTACTTGCTGTTGCAGCTTTCTCTCCAGTATGCATCAAAATAGCAGCAGAGACCAACTTTCTCCAACGGTGTTGCAGATTTGGGCATGTTGATCTACAGCGTTTAATGAAAAATGATTTACACAGTTAAAACTTTGTTGATACTTTATCACATTTCATCAACAGTGTTGCTGGGACTTCGGTGATTATGTTGACAGGTTTTAAAAGTAGAGATTGCTTTTGCCATGCCTCTCATGTCAGTTAAACTGTTGAAATGTAATAATGCCTTGAATATATTCTTGAACTTTTATCTACTAGTTGTCCCGCACCTATATATAGATGTCTCGTGCAATGGGACNTCAGGCACGTTTAGGGCTTCAAGAACAAAGTGACGCACGCAGAAACGAGCGAAATGCAGCAGGGGATCTCAACTGTCCTGTGTGTTTGGCTGAAGCTGAATTTGCAGTTGAAACCAACTGCGGACATATGTTTTGTGGTATGAAACTTTAATGCATGCTTGTTGTCTTAAGCCCGAAAAATGAGGCTTTCCTTTCCCATACATTGGAAAAAGAAAGCCTCATTGGCAAATTGTCTTCACAACTGTGACATACGATCAAACGGACATGATCATGAATATCAACTGCATACTTACTTGAATATAGTTGACAAGTGACTTGTGTGGATGTCTTGATGCTCATAGAGATTTAAGTTTGCAGTTCCCTATACCTGAATAATTATTATAGTGTGCTTGACATGGTTTGTAGACATGTACAGTTGAGGAATTTGTGTAGATGATTCAATGGTTCAAGCAGAAAAATTGGTGGTCTGAGCAGATAAATGAGGCTCGTACATATGATTATCTGGTAATCTGGACTGTGCCCACTTCACTGGGCTGTTTATCCACACTGCAAAACATGACTATCGTTTGCATCATCATCATGGGTGTTTCTAGGCAACAGCAATTTAAGGAGTGCATCTCCATTTGGAACCTGCTTGTGAACACTTTGGCCTGACAACCATACAGTATAGTTCACGCATATTTTGTGGATTGGGAAATTTCCATTGACATCTGGAGGACAGCTGTGGACAGTTCCATACAACTTGCTTTGGTCGTTAGCTGATCACCCTTTACCATTCCCCAAACCATTGGGCACTGCCTAATTGCTGTCTGTATGACAAACTATTGGTGAATTGTACTGTGACCATAGTCACTAATAGCAAGTTCCATTGTTTGCAGGACGCTGCATCATTGCTTACTGGAGACACGGTCATTGGCTGGGCGCCGTCAGATGTCCGGTGTGTCGACAGCCAGTGACCATCTTACTTTTTCACTTCTCTGCGGACGAAACTGCTGCTACCTCTGTTGTTAAAAATGATGTGATCAGTGAAGTCAACAGTTATAACAGAAGGTTTTCTGGTGAACCTCGACCAGTGAGTATTACTAACATCCAATTTGCTAGCATTTTGAATTCTAAAACCTCGAGTCTGTAGAACCTTCATCCATCTGATGTACGCTTCTTATTTTTTCATAAGAGTGTTTCAAAATATCTTGCGATGGCTCTGTTATGGTCCTCAATGACCACGTAACTAAACTGGGATTTTTAGCAAAATTGCGTCTTGAATGTGTATTAGAAGTAAATCGAATCACAATTCGGAGAAATGTTGAGCTGAGTCCACATCAGACTCCACCAGTCTTTATTAAAGCAAGGTTCACATCGTCAACAAATTCCATGCAACACTGTTGGAAAAAGAGCCATTTGATTGTCATGTATTGGGCTTGTGAACTAAACACCTCTCTGATTGGCTGATCCAATACCTGCTGTTGCAGCTTTCTCTCCAATATGCTTCAAAATAGCACCAGAGAGCTACTTTCTCCAATGGTGTTGCAGATCTGGGCGTGTTGATCTACAATGTTGAATGAAAAAAATATTTGCACATGAAAACTTTGTTGCTGGGACTTGGGTGATTATGTTGACAGGTTTTAAAAGTAGAGATTGCTTTTGCCATGCCTCTCATGTCAGTTAAACTACTGAAATGTAATAATGCCTTGTCAATGAATATATTCTTGAACTTTTACCTGCTAGTTGTTCCGCACCTATATATAGATGTCTCGTGCAATGAGACTGACGGTTGCATGCCTGTAAGCCGAAACAAAGTTGTTGCAGAATCGAATCAAATTTACCATTTTAAAACAAATATGGATGTCTTGAGTCAGGGAACCAGCCAGATTTGACATTTGATGTTGATGGGTGATTAATATTTGCCATTCAGAGTTGTAGTTTACCCACAACAAAAAGGGGATAATCTTGTCTATAGTTACACAGTCACTTACATGACTCCTAAATATTTGAGAACCAGTTTTGTCCACTGAATAACAGCTATCAAACTGGTTCTCAAAATGTGAGACCCCTGTAAGTGACTGTTATTGCCAATTTTGCTATAACTTATGGTTTTAGGGTTAGATAGATTTTAATATATCACATAATGTTCTAAAATTCACCTGTGAAAGAATCTTATTTCAGATTATGGATTATCTATACGACCTTCCGACATTGCTACGGCATGCGTTCACAGAATTCTTTTCCCTGAGTGGACTTCTATGGATGTTCCGTTTTAGAATCATAGTTTGTTTTGTGGTGGCTCTCCTATACTTTATATCACCATTCGATATCATCCCAGAGGCAGCTTTTGGAATTCTTGGGTTGCTGGACGATTTACTGGTCATTCTGTTGCTGGCGATTTACGTCAGTATCATATACAGACAGTTTGTGGAATGGCGAGCTCAAGGACCTCATGAACAGTGAGAATAATTTTATTTTAAATAGTGTCACAATAGCAATAATGATTTAGTATTGGGTGACACTCTAATGGTTTCACATCAATCACCAGAATGCTGAATTAAAACAAATAAGCTAAAACCACATTTTTAATCAAGTTTTAACATCACTGCCACAGTGATAACATTACGTTGACAGTAATATCAGGAAACTATGCCTTGTTCAGGGTCACACCAAGGCGCCATCTTTTGGCTGCGGTATTAGAACTTTCTTTGTGCCATGATCTCTACCAGTCAACGAGGTACAATTATCGAAGTTGATAGTGAGAGTATAAAATTGTAAAGACAATAAAAGCCTGTATTTCATGAAGTCCAAATAATTATATTGTGGTAGCCATTGTCTAATATATGGTTGACTTACAAGTTACTGCATAATCTATTGAAGAAAATTAGGACATGGAAACCATGGAATTTTGACAAATACAGTACAGTTAATGTATATTTTGTCAATTGGGTGACAAACGTACATCCAGAATGGCTGGAAGACAGTTCTTAACTTCTCGTGTACACGAATGGTATGCTTTGCAATTTACTGACCTCCGGACGTCTGCTAGCCATCCATTGGACAAAATATTTGTGAACTGTGCCGCAGTTCTTTCGACTACCTTGAGGATTTTGTAGTTAGAGTGTGTCATGAGTAATTTTCTTACATTTAATGTATTGTGAAGCATATAATTTTGATCTCTCTTGCCAATAGAATTGTACATCAGTGCATTGTTTAATGTGGTTATTACAAAACTGACCATATCGCAAACATTTTTAAGTCTGATCAGCAGGGCACCTGTGGCCATAACACGTGACGTAATGAAAATAAATCTGAATAGAATTCTGCCCCAACCGGGACTCGAACCCGTGACCTTCTGCTAACTGCAGATGCTCTATTTCACTGAGCTATCGTGACCACCAGTCCAATACAGAAATCTGGGTTGGGGCAGAAATCTTTTCAGCCTTGAGGCTACGTTATGTGGCCAAGAGGTGGCATACTGGGCCCACTTAAAAATGTTTGCGACATGGATTTCCATGCTGACCGTACTGCAAGGCAAGTTTTGAAGACGGACTACTTTGTTGCAGGTAACCAAGGCTTTATTAGATGTTATTTTATGACATATCAGGCTAGCGATGAAAGGGAATGTTTTTGCTTGCTAACTGATCAAACAAATTAAGTCCACTTTTCTAGCATACTGTTTTTGAGATTTCTGTGAGCGTGTTATAGGTCTATATCTGTATATTGCTAGGATCTTCATTCCTATTGTGTAATTCAGTGTGAAAGTACATATTAAGATGCTTGTTGATACTCTGAAAATTTGTGACCATCACATCGAGTTCAAGAATGAAATGGGTCATCTGGTGTGCTCTGACAGACCCAGACCACAGTTATCCGTATTCCTCGTGAAGGCTTCAGAAAAGTTAGGTCTTGTCAAAGTAGTTTTACAGGAACACATTTTAAGCAAAATTAAGATCGTAACGTACTGTAACGTGTATGCAGATGCCTTCAGAAAGAAATGTATTAATGTCCAGGTTGACTCTGTAGGAGTGTCTCCAGCTGCTTACCAGTGAAAACAATTGTACATTTTAATTCAAAGAGCAATTTGTTCGTAATTTTATGGAACTGGTATTATGTCTTCCATGTTCAACATTGATAAACGCATTTTGGTACCGATTTGTTACTCTCAGATACAGTACAAGGCAAAAGTAATTTTATAAAATACCGTTCCCCATCGGGATGGCTAATTCTGTCAGTAGCAAAAATGACTGATGATGACTGTTACGAGGGTAAAATTCTAATTACAGAATGGCTTAGCCACCTAATTTTACTGAAGTTCCTGTTCATTGCCCTTCAATCATAGGTTTGATGAATTCTGCTTCTCCAGAGTCGTCAAAACGGGGAATTCTGGGACATTTTATCTGAATGCTTTTCGCGTGTACTTTACTGTATTTGTGAACCATGTTATTTCTATTCGACAGTAAAACTTGAGATTAATAAAATGCATTTGTTGATCCATCCAGGAAAGTTCATTCTAAATCGAATTTAATCTGATCTGCTGGACAATTCTCATAAAATTAAACTCCTAAAATGAGAATGTCAAGATCCTGCACAGAAAAAAATGGTTTCAGTGAGGAGGCCATATTCATTCAAAGTGTCGTCTGCTTGTGACAAGAGTGCGCGAGGTTGATAACCACACGAGATGTCTTGGGAAAGCAAGAGACCGCGGTTCCATCCAAGCTACAGTACTATCTTCCCTTTAAAGGAGGCATCATGCCTTCGAGGTTCTAGGAGTGAGTATTGACCAGCAGACTAATTCAATTTCATTTACAATTTGGATTCTTTAAGTAATTGCAGTGTTTGACCGAGGCTGCGTTTTTGTGTCATTTGACACAACCAAACTGTAGAAGACACAAATTGATGAGTGCGTCACTTTAGACCCAACTTTTTGTTCAAAGATTGTGATAGATAAAACTAAAAACAAAAATCATTTGGTTCTTTTCACGATTATCTTACCGTGCCTTTCATTGATAACAGCACTGCTAAATTGCTTCATTTTCCGAAGCCAGATGAATATGAAAAAAGCTCGTCTCATATTTTGCGAGTTTGTTTTTAAAGATTTCGGGACTAAGTTTCATGGACCCCAAAAATACTGGTGGGTCCATTGAACCCCACTTTTTGGAAGAGTAGGGCGAACACTGCATTGCTAAGTTGTATTTGTACATACGATTTGCTCATGAGTGGTCAATCCGAGGAAGGGAAACTTTTGGTGTAGACCACATGCTCCTATAAAATTGGTCTCTACTTGTTCATTATCAGATGGGCAGTTATTTCTGGGTTATTTAATAATAGACAGTTTGTTACTCATTGAGACCATGTTTTGTGCATTGAATAACACGCAATAACAAGCCAACTTGTAGAGCCTGGTCTTGAGGAATAACAAACTGTCAGTTCTTGTGAAGCTCTGAAATCACCTCAAACTTGGCCAGGGAAAATTTAAAAACCAATTTCATAACAGCAACTGGTTTAAATCGGAATTTGTTTTTGTGAAGAACGTCTTACTCATACTGACATGTGGTTCAAACTTTTACGTTGTAACCTTGCATACGTGGCAAATCTAACATGCCTTGAGTGAGGAGGCCCAACCAGATTTTTCTAAGGATAAATGTTGGCAGAAAACAAAAATGGCACGCCAGCATCACTTTCTTTGTTCGTGTCCATAGGGGGCCCTTAAAACTGGGAGTGCGGTGTACTAAATTCAATGTAATGGAAACTTACCGAGTAGACAGTACAAACCAAGCCAACAGACTAAAATTTTCTTAAATCTTAATTTTTCTTCAGAAATTTTACAAAAATAAAAATTCACTTTTCTGCCATATTGTGCGCTAAACAGGGTTCGGTGCCAAGTTTTATCCAGAGATGAATAACATGTTTCTTTTTCACAATAAACCAGGAGGGGTCAGCTTCTGTTGTCAGCACTTTAGATATGCAGGGATATTTGGGGGTGGGGTGGTGTCTTACCAGCAACTCTGACTGGGGAAACTTCAATGTTTACATTGCATAATAGAATGAAGTACAATTATACTACATGTACGACCCAGACAGATAATACATATTACTTAATTGTTATTTGAACCAAGAGCCATGTACGTGTTTCGTATGGCAAATTTGAAGACCATTGTCAACTCTAAAGTAAACGATAAAACGTACTCCAAATAAGTATATTGATTTGACTTTGCAAATAGCAGTCATTCAACACAGAGTATACTGCGCTCAACAATTCCAAACTTATAAGTCACTGCAGTATATCAGATATAGTGTTCTAGTACAGATATACAAATGTCTTACAGTAACATTACATAACATTAAAAATGTGCTATACCTGTGTTGCTGCATAGGTGCAAGGCTTACAACTTAAATAAATTTTCAAAACATAATGAGCAATTAACATTTATCAAATTTTATGTATGAAACTGTCCACTACATATCGTGGTCCTTAAAGCCGTTTTTCTTTAAACCCATCACCTCTTACACCATCATGAACATGGAAAGTGTTTGATTAAAAACCATCTTCGTAAGAACCCTGCCAACAATAGGTCATTCAATGACAAGTATGAAAATCATATGTCCAAGTCAAGATACAACACAAAATTATATGTATTCAGTCAGTAAGTTGTAAAAGAATTCAACGGATCATGACAATGATCAAGACAACAGAAAAAATACACATTTCAATTCAGTCAGCAAGTTGTTAAGGATTTCAACAAATAGCAAACATTGACTACAATCATTAATTAACATAGAATGTTTTCAATGTGGACATTTTCACATTTCAAAAATACTTGTCAGAAAAACTACAATTTTCACAACACGGCCTCTCTGTCACAAAAAGTACTGCATTACATTTGTGAATTAAAGAAACTGCCGAGACAAAGGAGGCTGAACTCACAACAAAATTGAAAATATAATGGCTGATGCGAGTAAAAATAACTTATCATGAACTGGTCAATGTATGATGACACCACGATTGGTGTTCAGGCGTCTTGCTATTGGTTGGCTTGTTCGCATGCGTCGATCCAATCGCTGTAGACGTCAATAGGCTCTGATAAATCTGACGAGGCAGTCAAGGAAACGGAACTTCAGTCATCACACCAGTAATTTTTCAATAGCCACGTCCTGAATTCAACACTCCTCATTTCGGAGGTAGGAAAACATGGTATGATTGACATAATTTTCTAACGCTCTACTGACCAAACTCCAGTCTTTGAGACCAAACTCCAATCCCAGGGACCAGATTCCTCACCTGGTTCTTCAAAGCCCTAAAAATATTTCTATGTATGCTTTTAGACGCAGTAGTAAAGGATAAAGCTTCCATTTTTGATGTTGCCTTTAATGACAATGCATATTCCTTCTTACCTTCTTAAGACATTACTCTGTGCAAATTACTGATCACTTGACCTGTCCAATATGTGCTATCCATGGAACAATACAAAGTGATGTCAGCAGTCCAACAAAGGGTCAGCAGTCCAACAAGGAGCCAGCAGTCCAACAAAGGGCCAGCAGTCCAACAAAGGGCCAGCAGTCCAACAAAGGGCCAGCATCTTGTGTCTGCATTCATGTCCTCACTACTGAACATAGTCTGTGCATGTCATTTGTGTTAGCTCAATGAGAGTGAACACAGAACCAAGATGCTGACCCTTTGCCGGCCAATGATATGATTTTCTATTGTTCCACGAACAGGCCTTTATGCAGCGTAGGTCCTGGGCATCCAAATGGATGCCCTAGCACTAATATGGACGCCCTTGCCACAGCGCCCACTGTATCATTTGGACACCCACTATCAATAGGAACCTTTAAACTTTGGACACACACATTGTAATGATTACTAGGAAGCCTATGAAGACTCACAGTGGTGGCTTTTTTCAAAGCAGGAAGACATATACAATGTATATACAAAGTACATACAATGTTGCTAGGCTCACACTTGGTTGATAGCATTGTAAAAGTCTTGGTCTCCAGTTTTTTTAAGTAAAAATGCTCACTACAGAAGGCTGTTTTGTAAACTTAGATGTAAAAACCTTGGTCTATGCATTTTTTGTAAAAAAAATCTGTGTGTTTGGGGGGATTGCTGNGGGGGGGGGTTACACGTCGGAATACTGAGAATCTCATTTTGGTTTTCGAAATCCTGGATAAAGGCCTGTCCACGAATAGTACACACTTGCCAAGGGAACAAAAATTAACACAGAGCAATGTCTTTACAATGTAACCAGAGATCTGCATTTAATAGGTGACACTGAAAATGGTTGCTTGCCCCTGCTATGCTAAAACTGGGCTCGCTTCCATAGACGCACGACACTCGCGAGTAAAGCTACTGCAGTGAACACAAGCTTCACTTCTAACGCACCACGATATCTTGCAAGAAAGATACAAGTTTGAGCCTAATACTGCAATAAAAAGTCACAAAAATTAGCATCTCAGGCACTTCACCTTGGCTTGTGAGATGCGGACACAACGTCGCTAATTTTTGTAACTTTTAATTCCATTATTAGACTCAAACCTTATGTTTTCTCAACTAGATGTCTCAAAATGTTCATGCTTTTATCTTGCAAGAAACTCACTTAACAAAGCAATTCTCTTAATATCAAATGTATGTGGAGACAGGCAGCTAGATTTCCACTGCATCAATTCTGGGCTGCAAAAGAAACCCAGCTGTGACCACATACCTCTGATAATAACATAATTTGATGAGAATTTCTTACAAATATGATCTTATGGTAAAACCCCCCAGTTTGAGACATTGCAAAACTACTTATTTTGCTCAAAGCCAGAACTTGCACCAAACTTTAGAAATAGGCGATATAGGCCGTTCCAAACTCAAGAATTGCGACCAATGACAAACAATCATTCACCTCGACCTTACACACCATGAGGACCCATGACAAGGTCAAGTTGACAGCTATTTTTGACGATTTCATGAACTGCCAAGTCTATTTTCAGACTCTGTTGATACAAAAAATACAGTGACTAAAACTTGAGAAATATGATGAACGCCAAAATCTACCGTGTACCAATCTTTAAAAGCAAAGCATCTCAATTTCTGCTTGAATCTCCATGTCCTAAACTTACTCAATGCACCAGTCTACAGGTGCTAATGCAGACCCTCACATTTTCTGCATTGCATTTGCTGCTCCACTAGCACTGAGTCTACCTAATTGCTGAGACTATGGTCAGATGTATTTGACTTATCTAAAATAAGAGATTGACTTTCATGCTTTTCTTGCCTTATCAGCTCGGATAATCGGCTGTGCCAAATGAATGCACTGCTGGACTTTGCGTGTAGTATTTAGATACTTGGCAATGTCACAGTCTTGGGGGATCCACACATGCATATCACAAGTATGCCTTGACAAACATGAAAGCATTTTAAATTTAGGAAATTCAGTCTGTAAAGTTTTATTTTTGAAGAAACTTAGAAGACTAAAGGTGTCACCAGTTCCATGCGCTCAATTCCGTGAGTTTCCTTATATCAAAACAAGACACATGAGGCGCTCGATGACAAATGAAATGGTAGAACGTGCTATCCTCCAAAATATGGAGATTAAAAATACATTTTACAACAGCAATAAACTGATTAAAATTTCTTTTATAAACGTTTTACATTATGTTTTCTACTGAACACACCTCTTCAGATACCAACAATTACATTGTTTTGTTAATTTTTACGAGACCAGCTGGTTCACACAAAGGATACAATTTACAGTTGTTTGGAAGTCCTCGAGACACACGCGGCAAGTGATTATCCCTGTGTTACGTTCGCGATCACTGAAAATACAAAAAGAAAACATCAACTTTGGGGAAAGTAACTTGCCTACTCAGAGACTGCGTTTCTGCTATTCTGGACTTTTCGGACTACACTCCAGTCCTTTGTCAACCAATGACGGCAGTTCTGTGATCTGAAAGTAGTATAGGCTCCTATATTGGAGGAAGTTTTTAAATCCGTAGTCATAATTCATAGTAGGCTTGCTGGTTTTGATAAAGATGACCTTGATCATGACCAGGGACTCCAACTTCCTCCTATACATGAAGTAACTACTTACAGGTCACAGAACGGCAGAAAATGTCGAAAAACCGTCCTTCGTCGACAAAGAACTGCAGAATGCAGTCCTAAACAAGAGCGCCATTTCTAACTTGGTGAATTACTTCACCCTAACCCCATGAGAGACTATGAGAAACCTTTTCCTATCATTATCTCATTCTTGCCTGCAGAAATGTTCACTGGCCATCACGATTTGTTAGGAAATAAAAAATTCAGGTGATAACCACAGTGAAGAAGAGATGCAAACAACAACACTGCACAGATTATATTTGCAAGACGTTTGTTTTAGACGCCTGTAAAATGTTTTTGAATCCGACAGATATCGCATCAACACTGACTAAAGGTACCAGCCCATCTCTGCATCATTTCTGTAGCTGTGAAGGTCATAATGTCCCACTAAGATATTGCACCGAGTTCAATTAAATATTTTAACAAAATGTGTAGTAATTAAGTAAAAGAAGTTTTAAAAAACCAACAGGGAGAGAAAAAGTGTCGCTCATTTTTTATATTAAAAACATCCCTTGTTGCCAAAACACAAGTTCAATAATTCATTGACGGAAACGTGATCATTTCTTTTGAAATTTTACAATGGCCATTTTTACAATGCATTTACTGTTTCACAGTATTGTAAAGTTTCAAGAACACATAGCGGAATCAGCAATATCTTGTTTCATCAAAATTTTCACCAAGAGTAAAAAGAAGACAATTTTACTGGATTTTTTTCAAATTTTTATATTTAATTATGATTGCCATCAATAAATACATGATGAAATTTTGAACTTTTTTGTCAAAACATTGAGCATTTTGAAAAACAAAACAATGACAATTTTGGCCATTATCTTTGTTCGAATTTGAGGAGACTTTTAAGTGTCCTTCTTGATAAGACATATCCATGAACAGCTGACCTATCTAGCCAGACAAACATAGAAATTCTTAGTGGCCCAAGTTCTTGAGAAAAGGCATGGCTTCATTGTCCGTGCCCATACCTCTTCAACTGTTCCAGAGAAGTGCAATTCAGTTTAGGCACAAATATTTTCACTTACATTGTAACTTCACAAGACTTCTCATGGTTACAAAATGGACAGTTGAATTGTTTATCCAGCGGCTGAATCATCTTCGTTTTAGGAGGGGGTTTCCTCGCCTTCTTGCGTCGTCCCATTTCTGAAAATATTTAACGTATTTATTCAAAGAAAAGTGCACATACTTCAGCGCAGAATGCCATGAAAACACTGAGATCGCAACAAAGTTCGAGTAGAACACTAAATACGTAGTTTTAATTCATGTCTGGGTATGAATTTAGTACTCACTAGCAGAAACCTATTTGTCCAGACAAAAGAACTGCGAATACAAAGGCAACTGAAAAAAATAAATTATCCACTTGAGGGCACAGCGGTAGTCTGATCAAGCTGGAAATCATAGCCATCTGTTACCAATTTAATAGAAGTACATCTGACTAATTTATTAGGCCCTGCTAGCTGTTAAAAAGATAAAACCTTCATCAGATGTGGACACCCGGACAGAGATAACAGCAATGCAAATAACAATAAGCTCTACTGTACACCACCCGCATGAAAACAGCAATTACCTCCAAGTTTTACTTGATGCAAATTCCATCCACTCCAAGGGTTTTCATTTTACAAGTTTTCCAGTTTTCCACAAGCTATTTCTCCCATTAAAAAGTAGCCAACCCGGTACAATCAAGCGCGTGAGCTGAACTCACGAAAATGAAGAGTTTCTATCATTATTTGCCCTTATTTATTTTAAATGGCTTTGTTGTGTACTACAGGTCCAGGAATGTCAAGCAGTGTCATCCAGTGTAAATCGGGAGTTATTCCGTGAGTGCCAGATTCTCAAAATGATGGCATAATGCGTCCACATATAAATATGTAGGCGCATAACTAGTGACAGCTGTATGATGCATATCCTAATAAAGTCCGAAAGCCTGATTTTCAGCAAATTACACTTAACTCTGGCTAAACTAAACTTCATGTGCTCAAGATCAAATGAAATTGTACAGAAGGTTATGGAGAGGTCACCTGCCTGTAAGCCAAGTCACGAGGCGGCAGCAAAGACGGGCAACCTGTCTATGACTGCTGTTGTAACATGAGACTTCCAGGTTTTGATGCACAGTTGAATAAAGCCTCTACAAATCACTTGTCTATAGGCCATTGCCTCATGGTCAAACAGTATGGACACTTGACTCTCCCACCGGTGGCAGAAGCTCAATACTTGATGTCAGTATGCGAATTTTTATACACTATGGCACTGGATGGATACAGTGGCATCTAGCTAAGAGAGTCAGCCAATCACAGAATAACAGGCCAATTATTCAATGGGTGAAACTTGTTCTCTAGTTCAGGAGACACTATATCCCACCAGTGAACTGAACTAAAAGTTCATGCGACTACTGTCGTAATAATTCATCCTGTAAACTGGATAATAATCTGAGTAATCATCCCCAACCAACAGACGTACCTTTGTCAAAATACTCATAAGAAATGTTAAGAGACATCTTCGGAAGATATCCTTAGTCTTGTGATACAGTAATCAGAAGAATTCTCAATTAAATCCCAACCCAATCCTACCAGAGCCACACTGATAGTAAAAGTAATACTATTACAGTGTAATAGTATTACACTAGTGCAAAGAGTCACATGGAACGACAGGTCACAATCGCGTTCTTCACTACAGTGCTAATAACACAGTGTGAAGGTTCAAAATCAAGCCAAGACGTAATTCCGCAACGAAGCAGCGTAAGTAAGAAGGTAACCAGGGGGTAACGGCGGAAGTCGGATGAGAGGAGCTTCCACTGACACCGAGTCCGAGTTGACTGAACGACTCGAGCTTTTCAATTTCAGTCGTGTACTGTAAACAAACAGCTGTAAACGACGCACTGTGTGTGAAATGAAACAAGTTTGTTTCGAAGATATGATGACTTTACTCGTAGGTACTACTCCTGTATCACAAAGTAACTCACCTTTTTATAGATAAATCTGTGTGGAGGTTTCACCACAAACTCAACGGGTTGCACGTTATCTCTTCTTTCAGTCAAAACAATGTCCTGCGCATTTTCCCGCGCATAGGAGAATTATAATAATGACCATTTGACACTAAGCATTAATAAAAAAACATTAAATTTAATTTATTTTTTTATATAGTCCATTACATTAAACAATTGTATACATAAAACTTGTACTCATTTTATATTTTAAGTGGACAAAATTACTTTAGATTTCTGTTCCACTATATTTTTCATTATTGTCAATTACTATTTATGTAGAGCCAAGGTGGCGGCTGCCACTGACGGTGTCACAATGTTGCACGTTTGTTACTGCACAAGTTGCAGCATTGCGATCACTTTTTACAATTACACCCATAAGATAAAATACTTTTATTTCTTGGAATTAAAATAGATCTATGGGTGCGTTATCATTTGAGACTCAGGGTCGCAACTAAGCAGAGGTCCCACACACCAAATCCCTTGCGGCAACAATTTGTACTAAAATGTGATTCACCAAACAGGACTTTTGAAAAAGACACTCTTACTGCTACTTTATTCTCTTAAAAATCCTTCGAACATACAATTTTCCTTTTTGAACACGAAAATATATTTCCTAATCCTTTGTGAACACAGTTAAGTAATAAACTCGTCAAGTAAAAAAAATGTTGAAAACGGGAAGTTGGGCTGTTAGTTAGAATTGTGGGTATTTCCGGCCGTCTCAGAACAACATCTCATAAGCAATCCTTGTAAGTCAATTGTGTCTGGAAAATAATTCCCCGATATCTTGCGAATGTCAAGCACAGATTCTCCTGGCGATACCACGCCTAGCGCTGGTCGTGGTAGAGGCCGAGGGCGAGGAATGATGAAACCTAGACCACCTCATCCTGAAACTGTCGCCAAGTTAGGTTCGTCTCTTTCCTATGAATCTGTGTTGAGTCGAAGTTCAGGCGTGCGTTCAGTAGACGATAGGACCTACGCTAGGACCTAGCTAAAACCTAGTCAAAGTCACGTGCTCTCATTTAAAATGCAGTATCTCACATAATCTCGCGAAGTCTTGCTTTTTAGCGAGGTCCTAGCGTTACTGAACGGGAGGCGGGTTTGTATTCATCTCATTACTGCCTGGTTAGTGTAAGCAAACTGTTGTTGTAGACGTGACTGTGGTAAATCATACTAGCTTCTATCAGCCACTCTCCAATGAGCAATTGCCTATTTGCCGAATGGTTATGTTGTAGACGAGCTTCCGCTGAATCATATATATGAGCCTGTGTTAGCCACTCGCTAACGGGCAATTGCCTATTAGCTGAATGGTTAGAACGCTTGCTGGTTTTATGGGGGTCCCTCGTTCGATCCCCGGGTTGGGTAATCTCGGCTATTACTACAAGTGGCGTAGTCGGCAAACGGATGAAGTACTGCCAACTAGTACCCGCGGACAGTGCGCATGGAAGGTTGCAGGAGTCGAGGACCTGTGTATGAGAGACTACGTTGTGTTCACCTGTGTGTTGTGTTGGTAAAAGTACCAAGAGACATTGATGACCTACGTATGGGAGACATCCTGGTGTTCACCTTCCTGGTGGCGTGCCCGTTCCGTAGGAAAGGGGGGAATGTTGTAGACGTGCTTCTGGTGAATCATATATGAGCCTCTGTTAGCCACTCGCTAACGGGCAATTGCCTATTAGCTGAATGGTTAGCACACTTGCCGGTTTTATGGGGGTCGCTGGTTCGATTCCCGGGTCGGGTAATCTTGGCTCTTACTACAGTTAGCAGTCTTGCTGGTTGTACTCAGGTCTCGTAACTGTATCGGGTTCACTGACTCAGTGACTGAGGTTGGTCCCTGGGTTGGGTGATCTCGGCAATTACTGCTCTTTGAACAAATCTAGGTTATTGTGTACAACTTGGTTCCAAAAGTATAGCCACTTGATATTAATATTTTCCTAATCCTACCCATATGTTGATTCCAAAAATACAGTATTCTTATACTGATATACCAATGAATACATAGATGCTGAGCTTGGCAATAGTGAAATATATCAAATAAGCATTAAAAATCGCGAACCCCAATTGGGAATCGAACCACAGGTTGCGAGTCTAGTGCTCTTACCATTGGCGACTGAGCTACTGAGGACCTGATATCTATAAAATTACTGTTTGCAGCCAACTGTTATGTCAAACATCCCATGAGCGCTGTTTCACATTTTTAACATGAGATTTGGACAATTATGTCAATGGCATTGACAATACACATATAGTCATCGTCAAAGTCACCTTTGACTACCTGACTAAGATCTGAGGTTGCCAATTTAAACTAATATTAAAAGATACTGGTTTGGAAAGTGCCTGAACTGGACAAAGTCACTGACCTACTAGTAAACAGATATGCTGCTTATATGTTAATTTTACCCCCATGGTTTGGTCTAGAATATTGTTTCAACTGTTCTTAACTTTGTGTTTGCACCTGGGTAGGAGGTTTTTGCGCTTTAATGAATTTCACGTATATGAAATAATGTGGTCCCCTTACCATGGGCAGTAACGACTTTCTTGTAATTAATTATGACACTTATAATAAGGCTTAGGTTAAAAACTCTATTATGCAAACTTTTGCACTAACACATGCTAAGTTTGGGCCCTTAAGTAATTGTTACAATGAAAAACTAATAAAAGAAATTTATTATACACCTTTCACCCTTCCAAACTTTTCGCTGTCCTTATTGAGTTGAGGAGATGCAGACTTTACCCGTGTGTTCTACTAATGCACCTGTGATAGAGCTTTCTGGGAACCAGTGTAAGCACTTTTGAGTAAATCCATCAAAGCTCAGTGCATGCAATTTTGAGAATTATAGATTTTTTTAAAAACCCAAGTTTAATCGCAAATTAATTTGCAACCATTAATACACTCACACTTTTGCTCATTTATCACACAACAAAGTAGTGACACAAAATCCTCCTATTTTTAACTATTTTATACTCAAAACCTCATATTCGCACAATTCTAACAGATACTTCAGACACAAATGCGGATAAATGGAGTGGTATGTATGAATGTCCTTAGAGGTATTATCCTAGAGATAAACAGAACTCGACTGTCATTTGAATTTTTATTTTTTGTTACATTGTCAGTTTAGATATTTTTTGATAGTGTTATTGCACTATGTTATGTATTAGATAAGAATTCCCATACTGGTTTGTTTTATATATGTTTGTGTATTCATCTATAGCCACATTTTCATTGTTTATGAGCCGTTTAACTCTTAAACTCTTTCACCATATATAACACAGGGTGAGCTTGTGTCTGAAAGGTGTGCAAAAGTCCTTCCTCTTATCCTCGTCAAATGACATTTTATCAATAAACATGTTATTTTTATATTTATTTTTTGTTTTTCTGTTTTGTAAAGGCTAGATTTGAGGTAAAAATGGGCAGTTTCAATTGGTATTATGTTCAAAATTCTATATTTTTGGATTTAATTTCCATCAATGGTTTTGTAAATATTTGACTAAATCCACTTATTATTGAGATTACTGATATCCTTAATTAATATTCATGTCTTTCTGATGTGTACTTTGTGTTTGCTTTCAGACGCTGAACAGTCCAGTCACAGCTCACCAGCAGACAGTCCCAGTAGACAGCTAACTCACCGAGATTACGATGATTCACCATGTGGTACCGAAAACTCAGATCCAACACAAGAATCGTCAAAATCTGTGACGAGTTCTCTAAACATAAACGCTGATGTCTTTGTCCCACAAAACACAAAACAAAATACATCTCTGTCTGCAGATGCTCCTGAATTTATCCCTAAACCACTGTCAGCAGATGCTCAAGAATTTGTTCCACGTAAAAACATAGCCGCAGGAGATGGGGAAGCCAGCGACACTTCGAATTTAAGTGTGCGTATATTGTAGTAATACGATTAATTAAGAATGAACTTGACCTGCCAGAATTTAAACTTACCTATTTTTTAGTATGTACGTCCTGATTGTTGTGTCTTTTTTCAACTTCTTGTTGCGTAACAGGGAGCTGTCAATTCGTCATAACCCCCGAAATCCCTTCTGATGTGGCTAATGCCAAAACAAACCATAGTTGGCTCAGATATGTGCCTAACTCATCTTTAAGACCTTTGATCCAGTCTGTCCACTCACATCTGTTTAATGCAGACTCTTGTGTTTTTTCAAAATTGTACATAGGCATGAAGGAAAGAGTAAGAAAGGTTTGAAATGTGAGTTGTCAAGGGATGAGTAAAAGAAACCTGCATAATTTTTCCTTGTCTCAGGTTGATCTTATTTTTTGAAAAATTGAGCTACGAAAAATACTGCCCCTCGCATCGTTTTTCAAAAAAGATCCGAACATGTGGTGCGAGATGAGACCAGTTTGGTGGCAGTAATCGATCTGATAATTGTGGGCGGTACAATTTCAGGGATTCGAAGAAGACTGCGTGTTCATTGTGGAACAAGTTCAGTACACTCTGAGCCAGCTGTCATCCAGTCCCAGCTCTCTCGACTATCTCGCGTCGTCGCTAAGGGAGACGCTAGCTGCTTATCAAACCAATGACAGCGTGCTGTTGTCTGTGATAGATTTAATTGTACAGCAGGTGAGTGAGCAACTCATGGAATGGTAACGCCTTAATTACTGCGCAGTTCATGAAACGAGAATCTGACATTGCCTTGAACAATTCCCTGTTTCGTTCAGGATTTTCTGTGTCGCGTGGTTTTTATATCCAAATTATGACGTGCAGAATATAGTGTGTTAGATATTCAGTGATCTTAATAATTCATTCTATTACCATAGCATTAGGTTTGTGGGACCTGTCTGTACACTTAAAGCTAAATATCTACAAAACGAACTCTCCAAAACTATATATTTTCTGAAAGCAGAATTTCTGGAGAGTTTTAGTTTTGATTTTATAATACCAATCTGTCACTGGATAGGTCAGGGCTGTTCCAGTAAAAATGTATGGAAGGGGGTGGGGGAGCACTTTCATTTCTTACCCACCGCCCTTATTTTTCTCTTATTTCTCCCACCCATGACCCATAATTTTCAATTAGGTTGAAATATAAAATGCAGTTTTTGAGGTGTTAATCTTGTCAAAAACTAAAATGGCCAACAGGGGTGCTACAATAGCCAAATCTGTCCGAAAATCGACTGGTGCTGGTGTATACCAGCCATCTATCGCTATGCCAAATGTTGTCATGATCCGTTTAGCGGTTTCAAGACCTCAATCAATGGTTTGAGCAGTCCAAAACTAACAGGGGGTGCCACAGTTGATGAATCCGTCCAAAATTGACTGGTGCCGGCACATTCTTGCCATATACCTCTGTTTCGAATTTCATCGTCATCCATCGAGCAATTTTTGAGATAATTGACGCACAAGGAATGGCTTGTCGAAAACTAAAGCAGCCAACATGGGGTACCAAGTTAGCCAAATCCGCCTGAAATTCGACTGGAGCTGGCTCATCCCTGCCAAGTACCTCTGTATCAAATTTCATCGTGATCTGCCAAGCGATTCTTGTTGGACAAGAAATGATAATTACAGACGGACTGACCACAGTTTTTATGGGTACAGAAAGTTTCCATGTGAGATCTTACTCATGTCAGTTACCAGAAACTTGTATGTTTTTCAAAGACACCTGTGAGCAATACTTTAAGCAGGCACCAGATGTCTCCGTGCACCATGTGTCTGTAATTTCAATAAGATTTTTTCAATTTCATGGATCTATGAATCTCAAACTGTCTCCACGAACGCTTTAAGGTTGCTATGTCAAGTTAAAATTGGAACTTGGCTATCTGACTCCTCATGCTTTTTATTTAAAAAATTAGCAATTTTCTTAGATGTGTTAACACCAGTTTAGCGTTGCAGTAATTTTCATTCTATTGTGACTGCAGTACACGTGGTTGTAATCAAGTTGCCCATGACTAGATTAACAGCATAGTGTACGTATTGCACTCTGTACACTAGCAACATGGGTTTTTTTGTTTAGATAGATTTTTTGATATCTTTCAAGTGATTTTTTGGTGAGTTTTGGCTTCTTTTGAGATGTGTTTGACTGAAAATACCCACCTGTTAAGTTAACAGGACAAAAAACACCATCCAGTTTTATAACTTCTTTCAAGGAGGACCACCCATAATTTAAAATTTCTTGTGAAGATCACCACCCATAAATGTTTATTTCAACTGCTGTATGATATGAAGTTCAAGATGAAATCTAAGAAACGATGTTACAGTTTTGTAAATTTTTATTTGGTTTCATTAAATGTAACTCATTTTTATAAATATAATAAAAGTCCTTCATGCATAAGTGGAACGTTTTAAAAACAATTCGCAGTAGCATTTTTTAGAGCAGTGTAGAACGCCTAGTATCTGAAAGTTTTGTGGGAACCTGATTGGCCATTTCTGAGATACAATGTTCCAAAGTTGGCCAAAATTGGACATTTCCCAGGGTAACTGACATCCAGACACTCTGAAAGTCAGTTACAAAATAGTGCTTATTAAAAAATGGATCCTCCTTTTCTTGAAATATATTAAGAACAGAAAGTTGTTCACCAACATTAGGGTGCCCATAGCGCCTAGCCAAGACTGTGGTTTTCCATTAAAAAATGAAATCTGTTTTAACAAACATCAAATTCTGTTTTGTTCTGTTTTGTAGGTTAGAAAATTCTGTTTTACTTTGAAAATAAAATGATTTTGCAATTTTCTTACTTTTTATGCTGAATTGTGCCACAGGTCCGTTTAAATGATAACGTGCTGCATGCCATGAAAAAACACTGCGCCACCTTTAGAGAGCATGAGTGATTTCTTTAACACGTCTGTTGACTTGTGGCTAGAATTGTTGAATTTTAGTGGACTAGAATCTTTATGTTTGATAAGAAACAAATCTATTTGATTGATGGTCTAATTTCAGGCCATTTCAGATAGGAATATACGTTACTCTGCAGCTCGTCTATGCAGTCACCTGTGTACTTCACTAGTAGCAGTGTGTGATTCAGGATTGGGAACCTTTCGAAGTCACCTGATGAAAAGGTATGTTATTTCTAAATTTGGAATTTACAAACAAATTAGTTCGAATTGGCTTTGGAAAGGAAGGGTTCATCCAAAAAGGGATTTTGGTGTACCATTAACAGTTTATAATTGGGCTGTAAATAGGCACGTTAATGTTGTAGGAATTACATGTTGGTCACGTCATAACTTAAGTCTGAAAAGATCTCAGTCTTGACCGAGTCTCGAACCAGGACTTGATGCTAACCAGCTGACTGGAATTTTAAAGTGTTTAACCGCTAATTCCATATCAAAAATGCTTATAAACGACTCACCAGTCGATCAGCTTTCAAATTACAACATCCCCAAGCACTGACGGTATGTGAATTGGCTGATCTCAAGTTACGACAAACAGGCATTTAGTGGTCGATACGTCTTATGTAGAATGGTGACAACCCATCACAGTATGATGAATTCTCCATTGTGTTTGGGTGAAAAGTCATTAGATACTGCTTCCTATGGTTTATGATATAGTAAAGATTGTTAAGGAGTTGGGTTTGTGACGGTTGTGACAGCTCAGTATTTGAGCACGCTGTGGCTCTATTCAGTTTCCCGTGGGATATCGGAGAAGCAACGGTATGTCACAATTTGTAATGGAAACACTGGCACTGGGTGAATTTATACGTCACTCTCATGTCTGTGTAGATAAAAAATTCAAGTAAAGTCATTTTTCTTGTATTTTCTCATTTGTGGGATATTGTTGTAATATGCTGTGCTATAAAGGAAGGTTGAATGATGCTGCCAGTGTAGTCGCTCATCGAAACAAGGAAGTTAATGCTTTTCAGCACTTAGTACCCAGTGGTTCTGATAACTCAGTGATTTAACCAACGTATGGCGTGGAAGAAGAGTAATTATTTACAGTTTACCCTTCTCTATAGACACATAAAATTGTGTTCACAGTTTTTTGAATCATCATTTCGTGAAAGGCCATTTCGGGTGCCTATAACTTTTTTATAAAGAACAGTCCTGGTAAACAATCAATGGTATAATTATGCATATTGTCTATGCTGTTATACAANGATGCTGCCAGTGTAGTCGCTCATCGAAACAAGGAAGTTAATGCTTTTCAGCACTTAGTACCCAGTGGTTCTGATAACTCAGTGATTTAACCAACGTATGGCGTGGAAGAAGAGTAATTATTTACAGTTTACCCTTCTCTATAGACACATAAAATTGTGTTCACAGTTTTTTGAATCATCATTTCGTGAAAGGCCATTTCGGGTGCCTATAACTTTTTTATAAACAACAGTCGGTAAACAATCAATGGTATAATTATGCATATTGTCTATGCTGTTATACAAGTCACGTGACTGCTGTCTGTTCGCAAGCTTTTACTGAACTATGCTAAGGTGAGAAGGCAGCTGCTTTAACGATAATTGTCCAATTGAACTTGAATGCATGATGCTCTGGTCTAATGTATCTAACAACTTTTATATTCAGGGAAACCATTTGGTTTCTATATGCTCACTTTTGAGGGAAATTTGAATTCCGAAGTTTGATATCCTGGGCTATTAAAGGTGGTGGGAACATGTCAGAGCATGATTCCGTGTCAAATCGCGATAAACTGGCCACTTTAAATTTATAGTAACATGCTTACAAATGTGTGTGTGTGTGAAGGTCAGTATAAAAAGTTTGCAGTATTTGGCAAACGTATTCAGACAAAATTAGCCATCATGACAGAAGTCAAATTTTATTGTCAGAGTAGTCATTGCTCATGACCGAGAATGAATGGTGAACGTATTCAGACAAAATTAGCCATCATGACAGAAGTCAAATTTTATTGTCAGAGTAGTCATTGCTCATGACCGAGAATGAATGGTGAACAAAAAAAAACATTTAGTAAGGTGGTTAACCCATTTTGTATTTTGAAGTTTGTCGTTGTAATAGTTGTTACTAGTCATTTTTGCTTTTAACAGATTTAGTGGTCATGGCTCCTTTTGTCATGTACTATAGATTATAGTTAAACAAGATTATAGTTAAACAGCTGTTTGCACATGGTGCTCTTGTCGAAACGCGTATGTATGTGCTTGTGTTTAAGGACTCTATTCTATGTAATTGTCATTGCTTGTCTGATATTTGCTTTGTTCAGTGTAATGAAGACCTTAATTATGGAACCACATAGTTGCTGAAAAAATTGAGGCAGTCTTTTGCTAGCCATCACCAATTACTAATATATGATTCAGGTGTCATGATGAATTCAACAGAGCGTCAGCCAACTTAAAATCCCCCGAGACAGTTTCTAAAGTCTACGGCTTTACCCAGTTTATTGGAGAAATTTACTTGAGTCTATTGGTAAGTGATAGATTACCTATTTTTGGAGGTCAATTCCGATTCGCGATTTTGCAATGATTTGCCAATTTTTTATCCTTACATTGATAGCAAGATGCCATTATGTTGAAAAAATCAATTATTGAAATTCAGGCATTTTGGAAACCAGAAGTGGACTTTGCAATAATTTATTGTCGTTCTTTACCATGTGTGCCTTCACTGATTTTTTCCCTTGATCGCCTGTAACCAAAATTGCTTGGCGGTACTTGCCTGTGAATGTATGGTGGTTAATTTCTAGGGACATTTTCATGGACTGGAAATTTTATTTAGTTATGGCTTTAATAAGTCCTTGATGTTAATATCAAGATGTGAGAAGGATGTGATACCAGGGTTGATGATTATATAAAGATGTCTGGAGGATGTGATGCTAGTCAGACTTGATGATTATATCTATATGTTAAGATAATGTGACACCAGACTTGATGATAATAACAAGATGTAAGATGTGATGCCAGACTTGATGATAATAACAAGATGTAAGAAGGATGTGATACCAGACTTGGTGATAATATCAAGATGTCAGAAAGATGTGACACCAGTTTTGATCACAATATTAAGATGTCAGAGGGATGTGATGCCAGACTTGATGATAATATTAAGATGTCAGAAAGATGTGATACCAGACTTGATGATAATATCAAGATGTCAGAAAGATGTGATACCAGACTTGATAATATCAAGATGTAAGAAGGGTGTGATACCAAATTTGATGATAATAAAAATGTCAGAAGGATTTAACACTAGACAACCAATATGACCTAATGATCAGGCACAGGAAATAGGGCACAGGAAATTGGACGAAATTCCATGCGACAACACAATAATAACAGCACCCTCTTTTTGACTTCCAAATCCAACGCTAACGTGGCAACAGAGGTCATTTAGCAACGGATTCGTAATTTAGCTTAAGTGATAGCTAGCATACATTAATACCATTGGGTTAATTTGAAAGATTTACTTCGTTATGTGCTTAGTTAAGCTTATGAATTTCCCAAACTGTGGGCTTTGTATTTGTACCTTGCTTTACAACTGTCTCCTTTCCAGATTAAAAAGGCTGATGGTTCTTCAGCGAGGGTTGCAATTTTACAAACGAAGATCCTAGAGCTGTTAGTTCTACTATCTACTTTACCCACCACTGATGGCAACATTAAATGTGTTGTACAAACACTTAAGGTAATGATAAAAGAACATCAGACACAGCAGTGTGAATGCCAAGGTCGTTTTGTGGACTGAAATAACCTCGGAAAGACAGTGTGAAGGATCTGGTCATCAGATTGGTGGCCGTCCGTGTTTTGAAGTTTGATGAAACTATGGTAAAAAAAATCTTGACTTGGGACGCAATATGGTGGACAGCTGAAGTTTCATTCTTTCTGAAAGCTCTCAACAAAAATAACTTTCCAGGAAAATTTACTTTGCTTACAACATGATTTGTATGGTGTGGCTATTTCCAAACGAAATTTGATGAACTTTTGACCATTTGCAACTACGTGTTAAGCCTCTGAAAAAATGCTGTGCACCTGAATGTGTATGAATTTTATCCATTAATGACTGTTGGTTTTCATTTGAATTCCAAGGAGAAGACAGTGTGGCTCAGTGGTAAGAGCTCAGGGCCCGGTCTCTAATCTTTGTACTCAAAACGAACTCGAAACTATTTTTGGCAATTCCTCTGCTCCTTTTGTACGAACTTAAGATAGTTGGTTATCAGACTGTGCTCTAATGCATTCTAGTTTATGCATAGGAGTTTCTAGTTCAAGTTTGCCCTTGAAGACCCTTATATTCGTGCTACAAACTCGAGTAAAAACTCGAAATTTCGAGTTCAAACTCGAACTTATTGCTTTAATATTGGGTTTACAAACTCTGAACTAAGGGCAATAAATTATCTACGTAAGTTATTGTGTACTCGAGCACAGAATAATAGACACTTATCTTGAGTTCGCCCAAAAGTAGAGTTGAGAATACCTAACCTAATTTCGAGTTCCATTTCGAGTAAAAGATTGGAGACCAGGCCCAGGACTAGCACTTGGGAGACCCAAACTCAAATCTTGGCTTTACTGGTAGACGTAGGTCTCTTACTCCTCTGATCTCGGGTCTTAATAGTGAATTTATGCAAGGGAGTGACTGAGAACCTGGATACAATGTGAAAGTGATTTATGGGGGATTGCTAAAAAGCTGTTTCTGGGGGGGTGCTAAAAAGTTCCAAACCTGGTTAAAACAGAGACATTAATTAGTAAAGGATAGTTACAGGTAAAACATTTCCGGAGAATTTTTAAAACTCCTGCCACAAAAATACATCCATCATTTCGGATTATTGTTTTTAGAATAGTGTTCACTGTATCTGTTTACCAATCCTGCTTAATCTATCGTTACTGCTCCTGTTCAATGTGTAATGTTCCAGGTTGCAAACTCACATTAAGAAAAGGCATTTTATTTTTCACCACCCTGTCATATCCAATTTTCCGGTAATTAGGTCAACCAAAGCACTGCGTACTGAGACAATTGTACCACCCACTGACCTGATCTTTCAATGCTTCCTCCAGCTTGGTAGGGATATCAGTTTCTGTACCAGCAAATCCCAGAGTATTCCTGTTCTTGAGACTCTAATCACCCCCGCACTTGTAATGAACTTTTCCATATCCTGTTCCACGAATTAATCATGAAACCCTGCGGAAGTAGACTCTTCTGCTGCTGAGCATGTTGTTTGTATTTTGAGTTTCTTAGTTTTGGGATGTTGATTTAGGAGGGACTTTCTCATCGTTTGAAGGAAATTTTGTGACTCAATGAAGGGAATTTTTAGATAGTTCTTTAGAAGGGAAATGATGACAGCGCTCGGTATTAAAATCAAGGGCCCTGACAGACAATTATTCTCCTTATTGCAGGTGAATCTATGTGTAGTTGCTTTCATCAGAACCGAAATTATTTTTACAGTTCTGTGGTTCGGCTATAGAAGATGACTTAAGGATAGCGGGTGACTCGACAGGACTGGACAATCTGTTTGAACTACTTCGTTTAGTTATGCTTGAGAAATTTAGCAGGTAACCAACTAATGCGATATTGTAGCAAATGTCACACTCTGTCAGGGATGCAAATGTGTGTTTAGGCAAAGAGGGAGGCTGAATTCCTCCTGCCTTCACATATTTTTTGATTTAGCCCACCATGTTGTCGGAAATAACCGTATAAGATTTATGGAATATTCAGTTTTCAACAAGGTGGTTGCTACATTTAGTAGGTTTTCACATGACCTGGAAAAAAAACAAATACTTTTATGCATGGAAAACTCGTGGAGCAGGAAAAACTAAGACCAGGTCTGGTTCGCGTGGACTCAAACAATCTTTGGTTATGGAACAGAAACATGAAGTTTTGTCCCATAAGTCAACATTTGAACCTCACCAACCAATCATTTCAATGGTCATCTTTTTGCTGGAATATACTGGTAAGCGAGCATGCTCGCGAAACATTCGCCTTTCAGTCACATGGTGTTGTATGGTCTTGCGTGATCTTGATTTTTTGTCGCAAGATCCTTGAATCTACAGAATGTACCTCGTGTGGTAGATCTAAGCTCGAATTTCTGTCGTCCCACTGGATCATATTCCCAGAAGATTTAGCAAGGGATGAGTTTTTTCTTCTTTTTTCAGTTTGACTAAAGAAATAATTGCAAACTTGGTAGATCTGAGGAGTAATAACTGGGGCCGTAATACGTCGACGCCGTCGCCGACGACCAGCGAACATTTCGAGTTCAGGACTCCATCACCGTTCAGTCAGGTATCTAATAAACATCTCTGGCAATAGCTTTCACATGTCGTTGTTGACATGGTGCCAAGGGATTATGAATGGAGCAAACGCACAAAGCAGTACAACGATTTCTTAGAAAAAAAAAACACAGACCAGAACCAACCATGCTTCTTGGGCTTCAATCCTGAACCAAGGTTATTTATCCATACAAAGTGTGTTTCAAATCTTTCAATGCCATGATAAAAATAATTTTCATCTGCATACAAATTATCAAGGGCAAGTAAAGAAGAACCAATTTGAAAATGCTTTCAGTTTCGTCAGGGTAGGCCAATCCTTCCAAGATTTACCCGCCTTGTAGAAATCAACTCAATTGCTGTCATGGCTTGGATAAGATTGAGAACAGACTCGGTGTTAATTAGCCTCTTTATGATTTTTCGATTTTTCGTTTTTAAAGCCATGAAGGGGGAGCGAATGCTCATGAGTGCTCCCTTCCGAAACAATTTTTGACTTTGCCAATTTAAACACCCTTGGCATTAACCCAGATTATATTAGTTGCCATTGTATATGATAAAGACAGCCATGTTTTTACACTTTTCTAGACTGAGCCAGTGTTCTACAATGACAAGGGACAAGTGATTACTCGAGAGGAGGCAGGGTTTGCCAGCAATGATGATGCACAATTGTATATACCTGATGAGTCTAGTGCAGACAATGACTATGGTGTTTGGAGTGAGGCGTAAGTAATCATGGTGGTCTGATCAGATGTGAGATATGTAATTCCTGGTCAACAGTTGTTCCTATTCAAAGTGACTCTGGTTATCCACATGCATCACGTTTTTGAGGGGTAGACTTTAACATACCTTGTGATTACACTTTCAGTCAACATCGTCACAAATCAAAGTAGAATGTGTTTTTGCGCCAGTGGCGTACTTTTATTGTGATAGGCATCAAATTCTTACTTGCACTCAATGATATGCCTATCTATACATTTGAAATTTTCCGATACAGGATCAGAGACGATATATGAACTGGGACCGTCAGGGTATGACTTTGAACCAAATCCCTTCATTGACCATTGATAGTGTTTTTCCACCGAACATCTTGAATACTCTACCTTAGTATACACGTATCATTAAATGATGTGTGTGCATCTTGCCCTGAAAGTTCATAACAACCCGCCAATAAATAATGATTTTCTAGCATTTTTATGCGCCCACATATTTATATGTGGACGCATTATGCCGTCATCTCTGTCCGTCCGTCCGGCCGTCCGTCCGTCCGGCCGGCCGTCCGTCCGTCCGTCCGTCCGTCCGGGCGGCGTCCGTCCGGCGTCCGGCGTCCGCTGCTCTATCTCCAAAACCCTTTGACATACATTCATGAAATTTGGCACATATGTTCCATTCATGAATGGGACGGCATGTGCGAACTTTCGGATGGATCCGACTACCGGTGTGCCCCCTAGTGGCAATTTTAGTTTTTTACGCTTACCTTTGTATCTTCAAAAGTCCTGAACGGATTTTCATGAAATTTGGTATGTAGGCACCTAGTAGTGAGATGACGCTATCCTGCCGTTTTCGGATGGATTCGACATAGTTTGCGCCACCTAGTGGCCATTTTTACTGTTTTCGAGTCTGTTTTTGTGCTTCCACCCCTCTATCAACCAAACCGCTCAAAGGATGATTGTGAAAATTGGCATGTATGTGCTTACTATGTAGAGG
>NMRA01000730.1:0-40495 GCA_002633005.1 Phoronis australis | reverse complement strand
TATGTTTCTGTGGTGCTTTAAGCAACTGGTGTATAGGATGTGCTTGTATTATGAAGATTACTCACATTTTGCCCCTAGCCTATTGAGGAGACAATGACCATGCCTTTCCATTTTGCAAAGTATGCCCTCTACTGGCCACTTTATGGTACCAATAAACAACCCTAGAAGGATACCGTATGCGGTGCAATTGTGGGCGCATTTCAACGCTCCGCGTTGCTCTTGTTTTTGTTTGAAAGCTATGTTATACATAACCTCAACATCAATACGACACTGAGAAATGCAGTTCTAAAACTTGGCAATGAACGAGTCATGATTGTGTTGGACTTCATCGCCTAGTCTGTGTATTAAGCCAAGCTTTTACAAAACGACAGATTTTAATTTTGAAAAAGTATGTGAAAGTAGAAAAGCTGTAGAGTTTGATGTTTGACTTCACACCAATATGGTACTAACTGGGTTTGGTGACCATGTTCTTTTTATGAAATTTATCAAAAAGGAAATGTACATCCGTGGCAACATAGCACATGACTTTGTTTGATATAGATGTTCAGGATGAAATCTCAAAAAAATTTACTGTTTTCTAAATTATCTTTTTTCATTTTTTTATGAGAACCATGAAAGTCCCTTTTTGGTAGCCCATCATGCAAAAGTGGAACATTTTTGAAGCAATCGCTAACAGTGTTTTAGAGAACAGTGTATAACGCATGATATCTGACAGATTCATATGAATACAGTCAGCCATTTCTGAGATATGGTGTTGGACAGTTTTTTAGTCCTACATAGTCTTTAAAATACTCGGCTACTTGCTGCGTTAGCTTTTAGCTCTACTTGGAAAGCGTCACGCTGCACCCTCCTTGATGTCATGGGTTTGAATCCCTCTTGAGGCCTGGACAGAGTACAGCACTGCTAGGACCTCATTAAAAAGCAAGTCTTTGCAAAAATTACGCGTGATATTGAAATGAGAACACGTGATTTTGGCTAGATTTTAGCGAGGTCCTAGCATTGCTGAGCTCAAATACACAACACTGCCTCCAATAACGTAACCTTTCACTGTAACGTTCACGTAACTTGACTATTGACTGCATGCGTAGTTAATAAGGTCCTAGACATTTAAAGGTAATACCAATTAATTAATGTTTGTTTTCACCTTGAATGCCACATGTAGTCTGCACTTTTGTCTGCGAGTGGAGAAGGCTGCTCACCTCGATCTGTACCCGACATCTTCTTTGATTTGCAGATCGTTAGATGTATACGAGGACGCTGATGAAGATGAAATTGCTGAAGCTTTCGAACAGTTCATGATAGAAAGCGAACAGAGTGGCACGTAAAATTACGACAGCTGCCAGAGCCTGCTGTGCAATAATTGTGACTGTGTACTGCGCGCTTACTTTCACTCAATATGAAGAGATGGAGAGAGTGTTTTGATCATGACATTTTTCGGCAAGAACGTCCACCATCTTTAAGCAACAGTTGGGGAATAAATGTCAAGTCTAAATTGCTGGTTAGAAAACACGGATAAGCCAGCGTTTAGAATTTTCCACTTTAAGACAATTTCCTTCTTTTTTGGTTTCAATATCCTCTTTTTTTGATTTCAAGTTTGCTCTTTTTGTCTCTTTTTTATAATTATTTGAACTTTATTCATGCAAAAACATTTCTCACAGTTAAATTTTACAAGACAAAAATATTTCTGTTACATAATCCTTATTGTTTGTAGAATAATATGTCACCTGGAAAATTTTCGTTTTTTTTGTCTTTTGTCATTGGTCATTACAAGCCCTGCCAAGAAGAAACATTGACAAATCTGAGTCGCCAGTGTTTAATTTGATACAGTCGTTTCCAAGCTGCTTCGTCTTTTGTCACAGAAGGCTGATAGACACCATTCTTGTAAATGTTGTCATACAAAAGCATTAATTGTATGATTTTGAAGAAATTTATCCTGAGTAAAATCAATTAATCTATTTGGATAGATGTTTAACTGTTCTCCATTTGCTTTTCCTTTTTGAAACTTTGACATATCTTGGGTGATAATTGAAAACCACTGTACAGTTAGTTATGAGAGGATGGCAGCAACTAGTTATGTTTAGATAATGTTCTTTGTCAGTGTAATGCAGTACTACTCCCATTCAATGGTAGAACTCACTAAATAGGATCTCCTTTTAGTGGTCGACTAACTACATAAGGATCACCCTTTTGCAATTAATTGTCGTAAATTGTGTCTTAAGTTTGTTAAATTCTGACAGCAGTCTTCCAAAATAGGCCCAGTTTATTTTGAAAAATTTTTTATGCTCATAAACAGGTCATGCAAGTGTTAGGCACGTGTAAATGCACCGCGCCTGTGATCCATTACTGATGTGTTGGGACAGGGCCCTTGATGGTTTGTCTTTGGAGCTAAATATCAGTGCCAAAAATGGTTGTGGGGGTTTTAAATATTGAAAGATTTACCTTGTCGTAGAGAAGTGGTTCCAAAGTCCTTCACTCAGAAGACACAGACGCACTCCCTCGAAGCGAGAGATAGCCCTGTGTGATAGTTTTTGATTTTTCCAAGTTTAGCAGTGCTCATTATTGAGAATACGATCTTGATGCCAATGGGCGTCTTTTTGATTTTGTTTGATAAGTGAGGCATTGTACTATAGTTTCTTAAGCACACTCAAAACATTGCCATCATTTGTGTGTGTATTATAGATAGTAAGAGTCATCTAGACAGAGTAACTAGTAACATAGTTATAAAAGCATGTTGGTACAGCTCTTGTTTCTTTAATCATTTTGTCATCTCAGGTTTATTGTTAATATGTACATTTAGAGCCAGCGCAAACCTAGAGTTGCAAGCTCATCTGGCAGACAGCTCATGTTGACACGTAAAAATACGACTCACTACAAGTGAAGTAGTCACAAGTAGTTCATTCAGCCTGTTGCTTAGATAACAGCCACGAATACAGAGAGTTAGGCACTTCGCATGCTCACAGCTCGCCTCTGTGGCAAAATGCCTTGCAATGTGTTGAACTGACTGTACTTCGGAAGCAAGTTTACGGTTATACAGAATTTGTTAAATGCACGACACTTTTCATTGTTCACAGTCTTTATTCCGTTGCGTTCATACTTTCGGAACAAAACTCTACTCTCAACTGAACATAGATACAGTAACTGACATATCGACATAATTAAAAGACACGTGATATTTCGAAACATACTTGTTTCATTCTCCCAATTACTTTTCATAGCCAATGAAAATTAATTATTGCATCATCTATTAAATTCAACAAAACAAGTTTCGCTGGCCAGTGGTAACTGTTTGTACTGCACTTATGCTGTTAACTATGATTGTGGTTAAAGGATCAGTGACTATTTTGCCTCACTGTGCATGTATCAATGTCATGAGGTTAATTTCACTTGAGGCAGCCAGCTGAGCTAATAGAATAGCTCTCCATTTGCGCTGGCTCTGAAGTTAAGAAATGTTGAACCTGGCTGTCAGTTTATCTTGGATTGCAAATATTGAAATGTTCTTTTGTTTGTAAAGAGAGTGATGTGATATTAGAATTTTGACTCGGCAAATTGTAATGACCCTTGTTAGGTTCCACGTTTGTGTCTAGAATTCTTGTTTTGTGTCGGTAGGTTTCCTTGGGTAACCACTGACATGTTTTGTTGACTTTTTGTTAGAGAACAAAATACATGTCAGTCCCTTCCTATTTTGGCAACAATGGTGCCCCCTGTGGAGCTGAAACAACTTTAACTCCACAATCATTTGATTTTGCATTATGATGTCATACTTCACATTGATCGTGTTTTGCTTTAGATGAAGATGAGCTTTAGGATTTTTCATGTACTTCTCGGAATGAGCATCGATGTCTTTCGGAAGGATACATATTCTCACTGTGAGGTCTGTTTATGATAAAGCTGTTTGCCAACTGAAAATTTCCCCATGTAGACAAAGTCTTTGCATTGTGCCGGTCTTAAGCGTACCAGTTCAGTGCATTTTGGCCATCATACTATTCGATCTTTTTGCCAGATAAGCACGGTGAATTTTTGAGCCACTTCCTGTGGCGTCATGATGCTAACCTGTTACTGCACAGTGGGAATTGAGATGAGGTTTTTTCCACGTCATGCTGGTTTTACATGTGCAGGTGGACAGACGGTATGCTAGTTACCCAACAAAATAGTGATTTTGTCTTACTTTGCTGCTAAGTTTGGACATTGTGGTCTGCCTATGAGCAGTATGAAGCAGTTGTGAAGTATAAGGTGGCAGATCTGTGGGGTTATGGGGTTGAACCCCCCCCCCCCTCCCCTCCAGGAGGTCTGACCAAAATAAAGCACAAAAACGGCACTGTTGATTCAGAAAACCTGTTGTTGAAATCATAGATCTGCAGTTCATCCAATTTGAGAGGTTACTTTGAATATTGTATATGTTTAAAACCTGCTTTGTTGGTCCAACATTGTCTTGTAAGAATGTCAGTTTGCCATTTTGCTAACAATAAGAGATATTGTTATTGTAATTTATGGTGGGTGCAAATAAATTTTCTGCTTTTTTCATTCCATAATTTCCTGAAGCGGTTTCAGTATTTTTCATTAATTACGTTAGGGACCTTCCAGGGCCACGCCTAAGGTGCTGTGGTTGGCCATGGTGGCAGTATCCTTTGCAATTCACTAACGTTATTCGTGAACGTGAATCTTAAACATTTTCGCCTATGTATTATCATAGGCTCCATTGTGGCAGCCAGGAATTAATTTCGATGAACGCCACGAGATTGCGCTGTTTTCAAGTTGCCAGTTTTTCATGTTCCTTGAATACTCTCGTAGCGAGATGTTCACGAATCAGGTCGCACCACGCATTTATCAAATTGTTTCCGTTTTTTACTTTTCGTGCAGCTTATAATGAGGGGCAGACTTCTGTTAGGACTGAATATGATTATTTTTTTAAATAAATTACGAGTCATTTGATAACGGTACTCTTTTTAGATAAACGTTGTTGCGTGTAAGGGAACACGGTGTCCGAATATTGTTTTGAAAGTAATGTGTCGTACTTATAAGTACAGTGAAAATTGATCACTTGTTTTTTGAAATTCAATTGCAGGATGGACCCGGCAAAAGTTCTGATTGTTCACTGTTACCTGAGACTTCATTGAAATCATGACTAAACTTTTTGTTTGAAAGCTTGATACTGATTCGTAGTGTCCGAACAATCTCCTTTCTTCAGGTGCGCTGTTCTTGTATGCTTTCTTACAGTGACAACTGAATGTTAATTTTAAAAAACGATTCCATCATAGTACGGATTATGTCAAAGTCCAGATTGATAACATATATTAAAAAGGAATGTAATTAAGTACAATGTCTTATCAAAACGACACTAGTGTCGGGGTATTTATTAAAAAGCCACCAACGTTGTGGGCGGTGAGCCCTTCTTCAGTGTGCATATTTCTTGATTCCACATGACATTTTAAGTTTCACTTCGCGCTGTTTAGCTGGCTAAAACCGAAAATTGAATTAGGTTCGCCATTTTCGAATTCGCAATTTCAGGTTTAACCAACTCTAATAAATTCTGAGAGTCGCTGATGGGTTTCGATGCTATATTTGGTAACACAAGGAATATATTGAGACTGATTTTGTTTGAGTAAAAGGCCTAATGCGATTTTCGTTTTCGGTAAGCTTAATAAGGCGAAATGTGGCTTTGTGGGCAGTACCGATAATTTCTCGTTGTTTCGTGCACTTAGCTTGTTATATATAATTGCAGACGGTCTGCGTATACACGTTGTACCAGACGTGCGCAGGCCTCACATGTGGGCCCATTGCACTGATCTCCCGTAAATATTTTTTGCTTTATTATGTATGGTTAAAACCGAGCTGAGGAGCTCGAACCCACGACCTCAAGCGGGCACTTATCAACCAGGCCACACTGCCTCCTCACTTAGCTTGTTACTGGTTACAGTGTATTTCATTACAGTATTCGGCTGCACTGTTTTCCATTAACACCGTCTTGCCACATCCCCAGGAGACTGGGTGGTAAGAGAATAAGTTTCACTCGTTCTCGCTCGTAGCACTCATGCAAGTTAGATTAAACTCCTCGGCAAGCCGACGTTGACTGCAATTGACCAATGCTTGTCCCAGCCTCTCTCTGGTTGCCTCCAAACCATATTTGCTTCGCCAGTAGTACAGTAATTGAACGCCCTTCTCTTGTAACTTGTGGTTAGAATCATCGACGTTTTCCAGTTCAATATTACTTAGCTTAAGCTGTCGTCCAAGTGACTTCCACTCTTTACCTATTTCGTGACCCACACCTATCACTGTTGCGTCGTTAACATCTGAAAAACACAGTGTTTCAAAAGTTGCATGAGACAAGATTTCCTCAGCACGTTGCAAACAGTGCTCTGACTCGCCGTGTTTTTTTTTTTTCAATTTTGGGTCTAGTTGCGTTGTCACAAAATGATCTTAATTTGTGCGGCAAGTAATACAACCAATTAGTACACCAGTCATGCAGCATAGCTATAACAAAGAGCGTATGGCAGTGATGGCCGTAACTCTTGTGTGTTGCCCATTGATTGGCAGCGATGTAGTGGGGCCTGGGCGCGCATAATTATATGAATTACACCACCGTGTTAGTTTTAAAGGTTATGTAGGACCTTAGAAAAATGTCCAAATTTAGCTAACTTTCCATCTTAAATATTTATATCAAACAAAATTTGACCTTGTTACTGATACTGCTGTTTTTCTATCACTGTGTCTTTCTTTTTTGCTAAATTTGACTAAAAGACATGGTCACGTGACCCAACTAACCACGCCACAAATCAAACTGTACAGAAATCAAACTGTACAGGATACAACCATTCGGCTTCATTTTCGATCAGTACAAAATGAATTTTAAAGCCAATGAGCCTCATTAAAACATATTTCTCTAATGATACCCTTTCAACATGACAGAAGCGGTGGCGGCGGCGGTAGTATATATACTGCGGTAGGTAGTGGCAGTATCGATAACAATGACAGTAATCGTATGTGAATCCACCAGTGGTGGAACTAGACTGATAAGACTTGCCATTTGGTCTCTCGGGCGATGAAATGTGAGCGTCGTCCTCAGAAGTCAAGCAGGAACTACTGCGACTAGCAGACCTGCACCGATAGTGTTCTCGATTCTGGTAAACACGTCCTCTTCTCGTACATTCCGAAACATACACTTTCCCTGTATCTCGATGCTCATAACATTTTTGTGTAGTTTTAGTTACTTCCGTTTTGCACCACGAGGTGTCATTTTCGACTGGCGACGCTCTACCGATGCTGGTCAGCGGCGAACACCTGGCTGCCGCGAGAGTACCTGATACTGTTGTTGTAGATGTTGCTACGATCTGGGTCGTTTCACTGAGCACGTCTGTCGCTACGTTGTGCTTTTGGCTGGCAACTACCGCGGGAAGAGACGTGGGTCTGATCACGTGTTGACCTGCTTCTGAACTTTCAGACATATGGCCAGTGACGTTCAATCCTACGCATTGGTCAGGTTTTTCAATCGTTTTTTGACGTAATGACTGGTTCTTCATCTCATTTCTCTTATCGTTCGCTTTGTCGTCATTTGAATGAACAGGTTCGTCCTCAAATGATGATTTTCTGTGTGGACTATCCACAGTTAAAATTGTAGGTCTGACAACTTCTTCTGCAAGATCAAAGAATTACTTTTTATTTCAATGTGTTTGCAGTCACCTTCGTCGTTCGTCATTGTTATAACCGTAATCAAACTTTGTGGTTTGAGGGTCTTCGTGCTTCTGCATGTAACAATTAAGTTTCATGAGTTGAGCGTTGATGCGCTGCGTATTTGTGGCGTACAATTTGCGAAAAATAGCACACGCAGCATGCGTCTGAGCATGCCCTAAACTGTCAGGCGTCACTGGGTATTCAGTGCGCATACCTGTGTACGTACAGCAAAAACTGTTGAGAAACACGTAAAGTGCACATTGCGCGTACGATTGTGGAAATGTCATTGCGTAACTTAAAAGGAATTGGGGCACGAGCACAGACGTGCGACGAGGTCATGCTGCACGGAATGTGCTTAACATTTGTCGGAAAAGCATCAGGCATGCGGTTTACACGCTGTTTGCGTTCGGAATGCTCTTGGCTTGCGCACTGGACACTCCACCATACGCAAAAACGAAAAACAGTGTCGCGCATTGCATACGCCTTGGTTGCGGTGAATTCATTATTCATACGCTAGAATGTGCGCCACACATGAGTCAATTTAATTGAAAATTTCGAGCTTACCTTACGGTTGCTTATACGTTTTTGATAATACAACTCCCAAGGACTTAATGAACGCAAAAGTAATGACAGCGTCCTTACCAGAGACAGATATCTGATAGTTTTACTATTGATAAGGGATGATTATAATATGTAGTTCGCATGCGGTTTGCAAGACAGCATTCTTCGTAATTAAGCCAATACGTACGCCTTAAAGCCGGTGAGCTCTTTTGGTGCGTCTGTTCCATCCCGTCACGTGATTGGCTGCGTGGAACATTACTTTCCGTGATCGAGGCAAATGCGTTCATTATTTCATCCTCGTTATCCTTTTCCACTGAGAAGTATGAAAGTAATCACAAGTTATACATGTACATGCTGACATTTTGTCAGTTAGTTCTTACGTAGAAGTGAACTTGTTTTGGTGTTATTTCCGGTTGCTTCAAGATTACGGAGGCAACCTCGTTATCTAGATCAGCTTGGGTTTTTTCAGATACCTTTGTAACACGAAGGGAACCAACCCACATATTCTGCAAGGAAACACTTTAAGTTTATGACGACCTTAATTATTCATATTTGAAAACTGTCTTTTCGGTTGTTGTACCTTTAATTAAAATTAATTGCTCACCCAAGGGTTCACATAAAACAATGTAAAATAAACACTGGACAACAAACAAAAGACACGAAAAGACAGTGCACACTAAATCAAAAATAGATAATTCTAAAATTAGAAATAAAGTAAAGGCAATTCAGCAGAAATGATAACATTGAAAAGATGAAACAAAAACATATACTGTATGATGAACATTACAACATTATAGTATGCAATGATTGGAAAGACAGAAGATTTGTACAAAATGTTTAATTGGTTACTATTAAAAGAACGGTTCTGCTCTTCACTTTGGACGATATGCTTGACAAATGCTTATCAAAAGTCAAATATATATTAAGAATAACACCTAAATAATAACCTATTTTACACATTCTACTGACGACCTTTCTATTCAAATGTGATTGAGTATTATGCTATTTGCGCGGCTTCAGCTGGTACAGAAACAGGTTTGGTTATAGAAGTACACAAATTGCTATACAACGCATGTACCCTGTATTCGTTTGGGGTACACTCGACCTCATCGATTTTCTTAAAACCACAGAAAACAGCGTATACTGCTATCTTAGATTGGAGTAAATTTATTAGACCGTTCATGTTTTAGTGACTTCAAAATGGGCCCTTGTGGGGCACCAAGAATAAGGGGTAAATATCAGATAACACTTGGTTCACGTGGGCACACTAAACCCAGCCTACACATTTACAGTGATGTCCGTGGTCTCCAGTTTGGAAAAGAGCTAGGGGAGGTGCACGGTATCGAAGGCCTTCCTCAGGTCCAGGAACACGGCTCCAGATACCCCTCCGCTATCCAAACCAGGAAGAAAACGATAACAAAAATCAACTGGAACAGTGGCAGAAGAATAAGTTGTTTTGAAACTCGGCTGTTATGGCGTCAACAATTTGTAGGTTTGTAAATACTAATAAACCTGGTTACAAACAGACCTATTGAACTTTTTTATGAAGACAGAAAGAACGGATATCGAGCTGTAATTGGTACAAAAGGGTTTACTACCCTCCTTAAAATTGACCTGCTTCAAGTCCAAAGACCCAATATGTTATTTTCAAGGATAAGTCAAAGATGTGGATCCAGGGTGACAAACTCGACAGCTCTTACCAGTCGTCCGCTAATACCGCAGACTCCGGTCGATTTGTTGGGAGAGATGGTTAGAAGCTCCTTCAAGATGACGGAAACTTTGGAACGGGATAAAATACAATAATCCTAGTTTTGTTGCATTAGATGAATGTCTATTTTGTTAGTCTTCACTACACAAGATCAGTCTGCGAAAGGAATGGTGCAGAACAAACTTTCTCAGCGCTTATCTGCATCCCACAATATCTGGCTCTCAAAGTGCCAGTCTCTGAGAGGTGAGCCGGGCACAAGATATGAAGGTACTCACGTTTTGCAATCCATGTGAATGGCCGCGCAGTCTCCCCTGCTTTGGGTGGTAGGGCGAGCCACTCTTCAACATCCACAGAGTCGTCATTGTAATGGGCACAAAACACAGTCAGAAACGGGGAAGGAGGAATCTTTTTTGAGCCGGAAGTGACGAAAATTTTGTCTTCGTGCTTAATGCCACAACTATCAATGGTCTGACCTTCGATCAAACACTGGCCGTTCCAGACAACGCTCACAGCAGCACTTGCAATAACAGGGTACTTTTGCATAACGTAGCTTTTAAGTTGACCTACAGTGAAGTCCGTAGGACGGTCAATTACTAGTCTGCTCAAGGGGTGTTCCCTGAGTTTTAAAAAAACGGCAATGCGATTTGGATAATAGATTGCTTTTACAAATGGATGTTCAGATACCCCTGATGTTTTCAGCGATTTTTCTCTATCCAGGGGCGTGTCCGTGCCATCAAGAAATAGGTCCAATTTCATGTCGTCCTGCATATTTAACCTCAAAACAAGAATTTCAAGCATTCTTTGGCATGTGGAGTGATCATAGACATCCAAAACGTCCTTGACTATTTTGTTTGTAAAATTGTCAAAGGTTACGTTAACCTGAACCCTAGTTGGCTTTTGCTCGACACAGGTCAAAGTAGGCAGCGGTGTTCTAAGATCTCCCATACAGAACCCGTCGTGAAGAACAGATTGATTGCAATATATTTGCAAAGAGTCTTCGTCTCTCTCAGTTTGGGCAGAAATGTCCAGCTTAACTTGTTTAATAGTTGTGTCTTTGTTACAAATTACTTGTGCAACATCTGGCATGGCATCGTTAAAGGGCGAAAGTAGACCAGCGGCACTAAATCTACCGATTAAGCTATCGTTCCTGCATTGGACTCGAACACGGACTGAAAAACTGTCTGGTTGCAAAACATGAATCCACAGGTTTTCCAATATCACTGTGGCAGAATTCATGGTGTATCCAAGTCGACCGATCGTGCCCAAGGCTGAGGCTACAGATTGATCGCTGTTCAAAACGCACGTGGTATCCCTGGTTTTGCATGTCAAACAAATTTGGTCACAGGTCAAGAAACTACCTTCACTTTTATTTATTTCTCTAACAAATTTATCCTTTAATTTTGCAACTGAATCGGCATTTGTGCACTGTACAATGTGATAAATTTTCTGTTTTTGTCGAACTCTTATTCCACGCGCTTGTAGCGATATTTTTGGCAATAAATGAATTACCGAATATTCAGAGAATTGGCACGCCTCAATTGTTTTCTCTGGATCTAAAGCACATGAAGAGAACATCGCGAACAAAGACTTGTTTTGGAAAAGTGTCCCGTCATCCTCTGGCCGACTTTTGTCATCGGTAAAGATATTGATAAGGTCGTTAATGGTGTCGGTTCCTTTCAACTTCAAGCACTTGTAAAATCTGTCGTCTGACACAAAATAAAGCTTTTTGTGTACTTCATCTTTTTTGTTTACAACAAACAGAATTTGAGGGAGGACGCGACTACTGACTATTTCTTTTAACTGTACTTTCTTGAACTCCTCCCTTAGGCTTCCAGATTGAACGCGACTTGACATTTGGTGTGCTGTGACGTCATCGGTGTCGGTCAGTGGCGGATTGAAGTGAATGTTAGACGACTTTTTCAATAGGGTTAGAAAATCTGAGCTATTTTCAAATTCTGACATTTGTATCACTACTGCCCCTGAGTCAAATCTTCCATGTTCTTTGTGTCGTAAATCACATATGGAAACTACTACTTCGGGAACACGAACGTGAAAAAAATAATCTGAAGGAGTCACGCAGTCATCTGAAGATAGAAAACACAAAACATCTCTTAATTTTGCTTTCTAAAGTGGGTTTCGTTGTTAGTTGTTTATTGATCGACTTTAATCTATTCCTCGTTTTCAACATAACTTTTGTTGGAAATTCACCTCAAACTATATATAGGTAAATAAAACAACAATAATGGATCAACTGAAATTTTTTGGATATAATAACATTTTGTCAACAGAAACAGAAATGAAGTAAAACCAAACACGATATGACAAATGACAACTGATATTTGGCGAAATGAACATGATAGATTGTTGCAGAAAAAGTAAAGGAAATTATTTAAGAATTCTATATGTTTAATCCATTGGGTTCAAGTGTTTTAAGCTTATGCATCCAAAATTGTTCTCTTTTGAGTCTGTGAGGGGTAATAGGGTATCGGACTTTTTCGATTATTTGAACAGAAAAATCTTCAAGATTATGTTATTTGAAAATGAAATGATTTCCTATAGTATCAGAAATAATTTTACGTATTATGATAAATTTATGATTGCGAAACCGAGTTTGTAGATTATGTTGATTTTGTCCTACATACTGAATGGAACACTTACTACATATCATTAGGGAAATGATATTGGTGGTGGTGCAGTCAGAATAATATTTTATTTCGAAGTTTTCATTGGTTTGAGAAGACTGGAAGAAAGTATTGTCGTTGATAAAGTTACACTTCGAAATGAAATATCATTCTGACTGCACCACCAACAATATCATTTTCCTAATAACATGTAGTAAGTGTACCATTCAATATGTAGGACAAACTCAACATAATCTACAAACTCGGTTTCCCAATCATAGATTTAACATAATATTTAAAAAACATTTCTGGTGCAATAGGTAATCATTTCAATTCCAAAATCCATAATCTACAAGATCTTTCTTTTCAAATAATAGAAAAACCCCAATACCCCAGTACCCCTCACAGACTCAAAAGAAATCAGTTTTGGATAAATAAGCTTAATACACTTGAACCCACTGGATTAAACACAAAGACTTCTTAAACGATTTCTTTTACTTTTTTCCGCAACAATTTATCATGTTCATTGCAACAGCAGATATCATTTGTCATATGGTGTTTGATTTTACTTTATTTCTTTTTCTGTTGACAAAGGATGTTATTATATCTGAAAATTTCAGATCCATTATTATTGTTTTATTTACTTTGATATATACATATACATATATACATATATATAGACTACATTTCGTCAAATAATAGTATTCTTTAAAGGATCTGGATTGCCTCTTTTAGTTTCAGATTTATTTTCCATGTTACCCCAAGGTTACCTCAAACTAGAAATCTAAGAGATACGTCACCAGGGCCTGGTTTCTAATCTCTGTACTCAAAATCGAACCAGCGGGTAACTTTTAAGTTCTGCTTTGGAAAAGTGTTTATTTTTGAGTGCTCGCATATAATAGGATTACGCACTGAGATGAGCATCTAGTAGGCCTGGTCCAAGTTCGCATTTATTGACCCCTAGCTTTAAGCTGCAACCTTAACTACAAAATTGAAATTTTAAATAAAAATTCGAAATTTCGAGTTCAGGTCCCTGCTTATGGCTTTAACGTTGAGGTCATCAAGTGCAAACTAGGATTAGACAGTCATCCACGTAAACCATAATATACTCAAGTACAAGATCAGAGACACGCACTTATCGTGCGCTCGCACAAAAGTGGAACGGAAAATGTAACAACAAATAATTGTGAGTTTGATTTCAAGTAAAAATCCCCCCCTNNCCCCCCCCCCCTACAGTTAATTACCTTGACCTCGCCACACTATGCGCTCACCACTTTGAGTTCTGTGTCGTATTTCGAAGGACTCTGAAACACGGTTCGTTGTCAGTTTACTAAACATAAATACCAAACGTATTCATGTACACATCATTTCTAGTATGCTGTATTTCAACATCAGTGGCTGCTCCTGATTGACTTAGTCAGGTGTCGGGTCAACCGATTAAAGCGTCTGATTGGCTTTATATGACGACTTCCGACTTGTAAACCAATCGGAATTAAGTCTCAGGCGGTTGACCAGCCATACCTTCGAAGTCAAGCAAGTGCAGTCTTTTACTCGTTTAATATATTTATGTGGACACACCAACATTATACCCCTTTCAACATCTGGCCTGGTCCCTAGATTTTATGTGCAGGATTATAATTGTTACCAGCCTCCCGATTGACTTATCGTCCATGGGCTTAGAGTTTGGTCAGCTCACGGCTCTCATGCCCATAATTGTCACGTGACCTTAGGGATCTCTTTTAGTCTTACTATCACGTTTCACTGCTATTTCTTTATTCCTGCAACACAGACGTGCGAGTTCTCCGTTTTTCCTTCCCACTGCAGCCCCTTCTCAAGGGTATTTCACGTTACATTTTATTGTACAACTCAGATTGTAGTCAGTCATAACTAATGAACAATTTTATGCCATCCTTCCTCTCCTTTTTATCTCTGGAAACGAGCTTGCGACGCCCGACTTTTGTCTAGCCCAGAAAATACAAATGTTTTACTGGGGAAAAATTCCTTCAATATTCAAAATTCTATACTATACTTTCCGCTGATGCGGGCATCCCAATATAATCTTTGAGAAGCCTAATGACATTTGTAATCGTAGATATATGTTACGGGCCTCTCTCCAAAATAAGATGATTTTGAATATTTTAATCACGAATTTCCCATAAACCCACGTGAATGCCCACCCTGCTGATGTAAATGTCTTACTGAGTGTATTGTCCATTTTAGAATTACACATCAATGTGTGCCATTTTTTAGTCAATAAGTCATAATTCATCTTTAAAAAATTTTCTTTGGTTTTCAGCGTTTCACATATTGGCTTCAACGAAACGTCACATACAGGCGCAAGGGTCTAAATACGCACGTACACGGCAGTTCACAATTTGAAGGGAAATGCTATGGATTCCGTACATAAAGCCACTGATAAATATCTCAGTGCTCGATTTGGCGACTTCAGATTGTATTTGGCGACCCGTGGAAATATTCCAAGTCTCCACAGCGAGTAGCAAAGTCAGAAAATAATTCTCCCGAAATTCCCTTCAAAATCTGTGGTGACTTCCTAAGTTTGAATAATAATTAATAATATTTTTGCTGGAATCAATTGGTTCACAATTGTTCCGTTTATTTCGTGAAATCAGTGCATTTGCCGCTCTGACCATTCAGCACATGTCAAGCAGGGGCTCAAATTACAACATCACGTAAACAGAAGAAAGTCGGAATTGTTTGGCTGCGAAAGAAATGGGAGAGGTAGGCCTACTGCACGTAATTTGGCAACGGACTTGAGATTTTCGCTTAGTCGCATTTGGCGAGTTGGCGTTCACCAAAGCGCCGGGCACTATCATCTTGTCCTGTTAATGAAGTAGTACTATAGTGGAACAATTGCTTGATGCAAAGTTTAAAGTAATTAATGCGTAGCCAACTGTATGAAGCAACCCAATTTTAAACTCTGAGCAAAGCGTCTATGGACGTTTCATGTATTTTTTACGAGGTGAACACTCTTAATCACTGTGCGGATTTCGCCTACCGCCCGTTTAAAATACCGGGGACGAAACTAGTAGAGAACGAGATGGGACGTATTGTAGTGAGAATCTGAGTTACATTTCCCAAAACAGCAATGCTTGTTTGGCATTTTTCGCATTAAAAAATTAAAAACTCGAAGTAAACTGAACAGAATACACTCTACTAACGTATGGGGCAAATGGCCAAACGACAAGTTTTTGCCCTACTTCCGGTGACTTCACAGTTGAGTCTCACAGAATTTCGCGTTATTGTTATTAACTCGTAAAAGGACTATTGATGAATAAGAACCATTAAAAAAGTTCTTGCTTTTGGTCGGGTAAAACTCCGAACGTTTTGAACGGTATTCGTAAGTGCGACGCTTATTTGCAGTTATGGACCCTACCTTCTTCATCGTGGAGATGATTCATGGACTCATGTTCGAGACGGTCAGATGCATCATAATACTCAGCATCTGATTGGTTTCGTTCAATAACAAGCTGCTCCCCGACTCCTGAATCCGTCGTTTTCAAGACATCGTCCTGACTACGCAAATTTCCCATTAATTCTTTGTCCATTTGGTCGCTGTCACTGGTGTCGCTTTCGTCGTCTCTCTCGTGTTCAGTGCCCACGCTTGTCATACTGTAAATACAAGCTCAACTGGTCATGGTACAAATTGACACCGTGCACATGTCACCAACCGGCTGGCGTGAGAAACGCACAAAGTTCCACTTCAAACGATATTCGCTGGGCATCGTAAAGAGACGCGATGGACCGTACCTGAGTAGGCCGAACTAATGAGGGACCTGGCCATTACTGTAATTCTTTACCTGACGTGCGTTCAGTAACGCTAGGACCTACGCTAGGATCTAGCTAAAATTTAGCCAAAGTCACGTGTTTTCATTTAAATTACACGGCCATATCGCACATAATCTCACGAAGTTTTGCTTTTTAGCGAGGTCCTAGCGTTACTGAACGGGAGGCTGTTTAGCACATAACATGGCCGGCAAGTTAAATACTATTTTGTCAAATTACTGCACAAGATAAAGATTAAGAATATTTTGCCTATTATTAGCCTGGTTTGCACTGTGTGGATGTGATAAAATAACATTTGGTTAAGTTTCCATTGCTTGCAGCATGGTAGTTTAGCCTTAGAAAATTGGAAATTGGAATTGGGAAAATGACAATATTGGAATGATTATTTTGTGCAAATTAAATGAAGAATTACCGTAATTGGGACAGGTCGTTTCGCGTATTGTCTAGTGAAAACTGGCATAGTTGTTAGGCTTGGGAAGATAGGGTGTATATGAACTGGGCTCCTCACTCAAGTGGAAAAAAGGTAAAATCCGTTTGGCCGACCGATCCCCACTTTTGATGACTTGTTTTACCATCTTCCATCCGATAGTGCCGGTTAGAAAAGGTCCAACCCAAGTTGGCGGCGCCCCTCTCTTATTAGAGATCTCTTCCCTGCAGTGAGCTTTGAGGGCCAGGTCAAAACTTTCTCACCGGCTCGCTATCGCCACTGCATGTTACACCCTAAGTGCAAGATGAATCGGCCTGTTCGCGACTGAGTACACGAGTACCAAATATCCACTGGAGACGATACCTGGCAAGAGAACACACTTTGCCACTAAACCGGCTCTAGTGAGAAAGTCCGTGATGGGAAGGCCTACAGAGGCGGTTCCCGGGACAACATCAAGGGCCATACACACAAGTGTAACTGAAAAGTGGCTCGTAAAAATTGTGCCCCTCTATAACTGATTAGTTCCTGGTCGCCACAATTTTAAATCTACGCCTCCCCCCTCCCTCCGATCGCCACATTTTTGTATCTCCGGGATCCTACATTATACACACTCTTCGGTCGATAGGCCTACTGACGAAGGCCCCTATGCGATGACTACGTGGTGGGGTCCCGTCAATTTTATACAGAGCCTTCAGTTGTGGCTGTCATCGGCACAGGAAACACAGCACCGAAGTAGCGCCGAACCCAAGCATCGCCGCCAGTTTCTTGGGCTTTGGTGGTAAAAATGCACCGAAATCTTGCCTTACTTTCAAGACGCTCTGTTCCTGTTTCTTGTGAGATGTGGGAATTTCCCGGTTACGCGACTAAGCCCGATAGCGCCAGTCTCGCCACCTGTCGACTGGGAATTTCCAAGTCGGCGGTCACGTGACATTATTTCATTTTTTATCTCCGTGTGGTTAGAGTCATTTTTGCCAACATTTATTAACGAATGTACAATCCTTGAATGGTATGGATTAATTTTTAATTTTCAGAATTGAGCCATTGTTACGAGGAATCATTCAACCATCACAACCCCTTGACTTAACTAATAAACGCGTGCAAAATTTTGTTTTTGCTAAGCAGTCAGCTGGTTAAAGTAGACGTAAAAGCTCATTTGTTTGTAACATTTGGTACTTGTCTTCCTGGTTTAAATAAATGCAACCGGCTTGTTTTAGCTTGGCTGTTTTCTCTCACACACAGTCTGTAAACATCTACAAGTACACTAATTCTTGAAGGTATTTAAGTCATTGAGATTACGAATCATTTAAACCACTTTTTATGACTTAATTCTCGGAAAAATATCAGCGAGTACGAAACATTAGTAGGAGCACCGCATTTTCTTCTCAGTACTGGCAATTTTATATTTGATTACATAAATTGCAACCCAGTATTGAATTCGCCTTTTTTCAAAAAGCACAAAAATTTCTCCGATATGAAGTTAGATATTTAATAAGAAATAATGTACGCACTGAAAAAATCATTACTCACAGGCAACAAAAGTTCGCTATAAAATATGTGAGACGTGAATAAGATAGTTAAAGTTTTCATTTTTCTTCAGAAGTAGCTTATATTGAACTGCAGATACTGAGATATTTTCATTGGCGAAAGTGGCAAAAGCCCTCCTTTTGTGGATGCTAATAACTTATTCAATCGAGACAGTGTTCATGAGGCACCTTACTGCAAGGTCGCCGTCAATTTATACTAAACAATTTTATTTTATGAGAATATTTTTTATCATCCATATTGGGTCTCAATTTTTCAACCACCAAATTTTTGCACGTATGCCCGAATAGACACCAACAAGGAGTGTGTTATTATATTACAAAGAACCTGTTTTTGTGTCATAACTGAAATGGCAGGCCTATTTGTCAGCAAAATCACATAACAAGCCTATTGTGCGTGAACGGGTGAACTACTCAAGTTCTTTTGTATTGCCTTTGAGACGATCAACAGGTTTGAATTCGCAATCGAATGCGTAATTTCTAAAAGGGGTCGTGAGGGCATGATGGATAATGAAAAGCCTAGTGTAGCAACCAAAATTACTAGTATTGTAACTTCGAGCTTTGTAACGTAAACCACATTGAAAGTCGGAGATGTAAGATAAGCGGGATTTTACAATGTGTATTAAGCGTACAGATGCGTGCTTTAGAACTCATAGGAGACTTCAGAAACGTGATAACGTAGCTTGATAAGCAAATATCACTGAAAGTTTATGAGTTGGACACGAGAGGCTATATATAAATGACGACGAGTTGTCGCGGGCGCCATAACTACTGAGGGCGATGTTCAGGGATATTAGATTGAACTTCACCACGATCAGATGATTTCGGCGCGCCTTACTATAGAAAATACAAATCGATAACCAGTGCTATGCCAATAAGGTTATCGACAACAAACAGTAGTAGTTTTGGTTGACGATAACAGCTGCTAGTCACAATCGGATCCTGGACGCGGGATGACACAGGGAGCAGAGATGTCCACGGATTCCGACTCTGCATCCAGCACGTGCACGTCGCCCGTGGAGACCTTGTCGACCTGGACACTCGTAGACAAGAGCGTGACACCTTTTGAAAGTCTGAAGTCAGTGAGTCCACTGACGGATCCAGAGGAACAGTGCCACGAAAGAGGTAAGTAGACACCACATCGCTAAATGAATTTAGCAAGTTGTATATAGCACAAACGCGCGATACACAAATGGCCATTGGGATCATAATACAGATAGCAACCAATAAACGCAATCTGGAAGTTAACTGGAATTTCTTTTTTCAAACGATCTAGTACAGGGAGAATTTTCGTTTCAGACAAAACAAAAAACTATTGATGAAATTTTATAACCGGAACACGGTAAGTAAGAAGACTCTGCCAGCGTGCTACATTTATAAAGCGGTTCACATAAGTTTTTATTAGAATCTATACAGAGTTATTTCGCAAATTGATCGACTCTCCATTCGTAAGCCAAAAACGATGAACTGGGGAACATCCTAAGATTTAACCTTAGTTCCTGTTAACATCTCAAATGTTAATGAGAAAAAAGGTTGTGACGTAGTAAATTCAGATTTATATTTCACAATTTTGAAAGGAAGTTCTAAGATTAACAGAATAACACATTTTATGTTTTTTTCACGTAAGAAGTCGGTTAAACAGCAATGTAATTTTTGTTTCTTTTATTCTTATTCCTATATCTTTACGTGATATATTATGTGTATACACCTTATTCATGCAGTCACCATTTTAGTAATGAGCCTCTTTTTAGGTTTAAAAAAACATGCAATTGAGACATAAATATTACGAGGCACGCGAAAAAATTACGATTTGCGCTGTCATTAAGTGCAGAATGCAATGTTTTTAAAACCTAAAAAAAGGCTCACTACTAAAATTCCGGCTGTGTGAATAAGGTGCATAATTATCTATTTTTGAGCACCACTTTTAACTGTGGATGTCACTGTGAAATGTCGAAAACTATAATTTTTGAAACGCACCGGTTTTGGTTTCAAATTAGGTTTTCTCTCAGCCAAACCAAAATGAAATCTCTCCCTATCCAGTTGTCAAGTGTATTCAACATTCAATAAATAAGCGGCGGGCATGAATTGGAGATAAGTAACGAGGCTGGAATATTTTTTCTACACTATGTAATTTTGTTAAAAGCTTTTGAAATGGCTGTTCTAATTCGTATCTCATGTATTGTGTTGATCTTCCAAGGAGAGGTATGGGAAGTTCTTTTCATAAAATGATGAGTGAACACAGATTATACTGATGTGCTACAAAACATAATGACGTAGACGATTTCCCAACACAGAATTGAAGCAGATGTTACGTCATAGCCAGATTTTGGAGAGATGTACTCTTGTACCCGCGGCAGCAACTTATTAACTCTACCCCGGGTACCAGCGAAAGAGAGGCTACTTTTCTAAAAACAATTTAACTGTGTTAGAACGTTGATGACGATGTTTGTAAAACGTGAACACGTAAAACGTGGAATAGGAGAACTTTAAAATAATAATACAAAACTCGATCGGTGTCAAAATTTAAAGATATTGAGTGTAATTTTGTAACATTGTATCTGTTTTGGAACCAAGCGGAAATTGGTCGACACATTTTTCTCAAAGTACATATCCCTGACATTTGACATTGGAGTCAAACTGTAATGTTCGGAAACAAAAAGATCTAAGTCACCATAGCCATAAAAACACGTGTGCACGTGTTTACGTCCACAACATTTTTGTGCTCGCGCCGGACGCGTTTACACAATTAAAGTTTCATGAAGAGAAAGTATTAAAAAACTAAGAGTATTGTTATTACCAGAGACCGTAGAGGTAAAACCACCACTGATTCAACATTGCCGATTAGTTGGCTTAATTCACTTCTGTACCTGTGGTGTAATTTTTTTGTGGTGAACCTCAAATCATTTCACCGAGTCATTGATTACGACAAGTAATCAATGATAATTATTGGTAATGCTCAGTTGCTGTACATTATAAATGGCATGGGGTGCAATCAGAGTACAAATGCTCGTTCAAGGTTTTGATTAGATAGATTTACACGTCAAAAACACATGGGCAGTCACTCTAGTGTGACGTGGATTTCATTTTAAGTAACACCACTGAAAAGTAGATTAGTGAGGTCAAAGAAAATGTTTTTATTGTTGTAATTAAATCCAAATCTACTGTCATGTAATTGTTTCCACAAAACACGATAAAAAGGCACTTGTGTGATGATAATGATTAACTAGGGCGTATAACTTTAGGACAGTATAGAGAAAATCGGTAGCAGTCCACCCAACCATTGATCAAAACACGACCGCATTTTCCGCAGGATAGCTTGACAGACACTCGCTCTGAGTTAATACATGTAATTGTGTGATTTATTTTTCCCTTTGACTATTGTCTCCATTTCTATATTGCCTGATCAATATCATTGTTGGCCCTAATAGGATTGTCCTGAAACAAAACAGCACCTCTCTCATTCCCATAATGCAACACACATGTCAAGCACTTGTCTCGCTTCTTCACGTGCTACCAGTCACTAACTCCTTCATTCTAATTACTAAGCAATTGTAATGGAGGCAAGCGTGCAGCACTGTATATTGAGTTGCAATGCTGATGCCACGAAATTGGCAAAAATGACAGATATCAGTGCTGAATATGCATTGTTCTGTTCTTGCGATTTTGATCAACTCAGGACTGTCTGACATCTTGAAAAGTAGCCGGTCAGTCATGTAGTACATTTTTCAGTTAAACCTCCGAGAAAGAGAAGAGTCCAACTCAGAATGGGCCTATTGAAAACAATGGCTCTTTCACTTCACTCTACATCGGTGCCTGCTGAGTTATAAAATTCAAAAATAACCCAGTCACTGTCAGTGGGCGGTAGCATTTTAACTGCTGTAAACCCGTCTCCGTAAAAAAACTAACTATCGATTTTGACCAATCATAGCTATAGATAGCTCCCCTGTGTTCAGTAACGCTCCCCTGGTCTGATCGTGTTCCTTTCTCAGATGAGAAGTGTCAGTTCGTTATAATTATTCAAAATCATGTTCGGCGAATAAAAATGACACTACGCCGACACAAGTCAAAGTTTAGAGCCTAATATTAAACAATAAAAGACTACTAATTCTTTTCAAGCTAGGAATTCACATCTATTTTGACTCAAAAGAATATACTAAAGCCATTTTAAGCTATAGTGGTCAAAATAAAAAAAAAATTCATTGGGATGGAAGGCAGGTTAATAACCGCTTAAATATTCAAAGTGAAAGTTGACATTATGCGTACATCGCCGAAAATCGAACGAGGCAGCATATCCACGTGTCATAATTAGTTGTTGGGTACTGAGGTGTCTTTTTGTTGGTAATTGTAAGTTAAATGTAGGTCTGTGGCTTGCATTGTGATTTAAGCCAATCGCTGACCTCTGAGTTACTTCAATTTGATGTAATATTGCTTTATTTCTTCCAATCTAGGGCACTCCAAACTCAAAAAGCGAGTTAGCTTTCCTCTTACAGATGAAGAACTTGTCAGCATTCGTGAAATCCCGTCGCGTGACGAGATCCCACTTGAAGAGGAATTGGTGCCGTGTGACCCAGAAAAGCTCATTGAGGAAATGGAAGCCGTTGCGAAGGTTGAAAGCCCCAGGCGCTATGAGTGTAGCAACAAAAACTCAGGGCGCAGTTTAAGTATTGTTGCCGAGATCACTGGAACGAACGTGTACGGCAGTGAATTTAGTAGCAGGTCAATCAGTAAACAGGCGGCAAAGCAATTTAGTCAGAGCTTACGAAAAGCAAAAGAGTCGATTGAGCAAAAATACGAAGACAAACCAATGCGTCAGAAGAAGGTCTCTGTTAAACAGTTTTTAACTGATGACATCTCTGACAAACTCAGGGTAGCCCCAGTCAAAGATCGGAACTCCCGGGGCAGTAGACGAGCGAGTGCTAAGAAGGATCGCGACAAACCTAAGAAACAAAAATCTCCTCCAACAGGAAACAGCGGCGATAGTGGCAATAAACACAGGACTAAGGTTATAACCTTTGAACCTGTTTCTCATAAAACAGAATTAAAAGCTCAAAAAAGTCGGACAAAGAAACTGCCGAAGCCCGTTGAAGCCTCTAATGCTAGTGAACCTCTTGTTTTACCGGAAGTATTCGCCAACAGAATTCTCACAAGTCCGTGTAAGCATGGGATTATTCCGGAAGCACGGCAGCGGCCATTCTCGACGCCATCTTATGGACACGTTGAAGCGTCATCGGGTTTTATATTTCCAAACGACACAAGTCATGCATTGCGTGTTAAGTCTGCCGGACACCAACCTCGGGAAGTAACCATAGAAAAGCGTAGCTTGACAAAAGCAAAGCAGAAGATCTACGCTTGGAATATGGCGAATGGTGCTGCCATGGAGACGACTCCATGTATAGCGCCTATGTGGGATATTCCATGTGCTAAATTAGCCCAGAATGTGGATTACTTGAAAATTTCATAGTTCTGACCAAAATCGTTTCCATCCGTACTAAATACCCTGGAATCGAGCTTAACAAGTATTGCGTTTCGAAATATTGTTTTCACGTTACCCAATTTCAAAATGATGTCTTCTTTCGAAACAATTCGTAAAGTCCGGTTCAGCCCCGTTTAGTTGGAGAAAAAAAAATCGAATTCAGCCTTTTACACTCATGCATGCATATCTTACCTTGATAGAATTCTATTTCCGTTACCACCAAGAACATCGAAACCATCAGTAATCCAAGAAAAAGCTTCAGTTGGAGTTTACTGCAGTTGGCCAACCGAAAAATTTCAAATTCGAAAATGACCAATCTCATTGCCTGTGACTTGAGTTGCCGGCTTATTCGGCGACAGTTCAAGATCGGATCAGCGTGGTAATGTTTTTAATCGCAAAGCATGTCGGTTAAGATATCAATAGTATTTGTTTTAACCAGGTTAACGGGGGAAAATGCAGCTTTAACCGGACACAATGAAATCCCGCGTCACTGCACATTCGGGACACCTCGACTATTTTCGTAAAGTCAAATTTGAGACAACGAAAATACACTGAGGTGTTCCACTACAAATTGTGTCTGGCTACTCGATTGTAGTACGTAGTACAACTAACTGCCTTGTGGTTACTGTGTTGCAAAAATATTTTAATTTTTAACTTCTCTTGAATGCAGCTCCAGGGGGTTCACAATTTTCCGAGCTGCAAATGTCATGGTGCTACGTTTTGTCTTAAATATAAAGTTAAGCGAATCTAAACGTATTTTTACACACACGCATACAAACACGCACATACTTTTGAAAGTATTGCTATTGGTTAATAGAAAATGTTCTGGTATCATTTTTCAGGAGTTGAAAACAAATAAAAGGAGGACTTAAAGCTTCTAAGAACCCACCTTTGAGTGCTCACCGATAGGTACTTGGTCTCTAAATTTTCCCGTTCAGATTAGATGTGAAACATTGACATGGGCTGAACTGTCATTTAGTTATTCCTCGATTCCAGAGATCTGTTTCATAAAAAGCGACTTAAAACTCAAGATTGAAATTATACATTACGCTCCACACAAGTTTTTCTGAAAAAAAAAGTTAAATCTCAGTGGGCATAGGTGCAAAATCTCTGCGAAAAAACACGTAACTGCTTCTTAAAAGGATAATTTCAACAAATTATTTCTAGATTGTATTGCACTCATAGCTACTTGGCTAAATCCTTTTTTAAGCAATTGACCTATCGCAACCTCCGCCCCTTGTGTAAAGTCGACAAAAATCAACAAGTTTTACCCGGCAACGTGTTGTTTGTCTGCTAAAATGGCGTCTTGTAAACGAAGGTGTGTCAAGAAAAATGCGTTCTGATTGGTCAGTTAAGACGTCGCTCAAAATCCTGGCGATAGGTTAATTATGAACTGAGAACACAAGACTAAATTTCAGGGGTCTGGTGCATGAGACTGATCTCAAGAACTAAAGACCTGAGAAATCAATTCTAATCTGAGTGTGGGAGATGTTGCGATGCTTTAACGCAGTTGCTGGTCTAAATCAGAAGATGGCCCATTTTAGTAGAATACTGCTACATCTCCGCTTAAAAGGGAAGGCAACCGTTCGGTAAAAATACAGATTCTGATTATCTTGGAAACATGTTTTTTGTGTTACATACTGTACCTACGTCGACTGCTTTAGTACCCATAGAACAGTTGACTAAAATGTTGAGGACTTGCATCTGGGCTTTAGTGAGAGCCCTCTCAGTCGGGCTGTTTACGTCACCTTCTACAGTTCCGTGGATAGTACATACTCGCCATGGGAACAATAGTTAACACGGAAATGCGAATCTCCAAAATATTTGAGGATCAATATTTTTACTAAACGTTACATCAAAAGACGGTTTCCTTCCCCTTTAATTGACTAGCTATGATACAGGTGTGTGCCCCCGAATTGTACGGCAATGCTCTTAACAACACGAAGCAATTCCACACAAACGTTTATCTACCAAATTACGTCTATGACAGCCCTAAAAAATCCAACAACTTAGTTTAATTACAAAAAACGGCATCTCAGTGATAAATCGTGTCGCATGCTCTAGCTCTCATGTATATACACAGCAGGTGTCCAGAATTTCGTTTAAGAATATCGAAACTTGTGATTTCGAGTACTTTAGTTAAGGTAGTTCATTTTTTAAACTTTACACTCGAATTAGTAAATACCTGTATGCCTAGAGACCTTATCAATTACATGAGAGATATCTAAAACATTGTTCACAACGAAACACGTCTTCAGTTGTTTACTTGTAACCGCGTCAACGAAGGCCTATGACTCTTGCCTTGTTATCAACGTTGTTCGTTTGTTTAATCTCGTGCTTTGAATATCGGATTAGGTTAAAATTGCGTCTAAAGGCTAACTATTTGTCTTAGTTCGCAAACTCAACAACTGTGCTCAACAAAATAAACAACTCGCAAAGGCAAACTTTGTTATGGTATCTAGGTTGAAATGTTTAATTATTAAAATTCTTATAATTAGTTACGGACCACCTGAAAATGATAACGGGGCTAAGGTATATCACAACCTAGTAACAAAAATAATGAATATTTTTCTTGCATAACTTTCAGTTGAAACACGAATAAAATTAGGATACATTGTGTGATTTATTCCACGAAGATACCATGTATCTATGTCACGGAGATGTGAATTTCCTGATACAGGGGATCAACTTGTTGATCTCTTGAGTATCGGTTCCCAAAAAATTCAAGTGGAATTCTGATGACAGTATCGTTCCCATAGTGTAATGTCGGCCAAATCAAATAAATGCTGCGGACGATAACGCCGTCACGCATTGGGCGCTGTTAAGGTTATACATGTATGGTTATTACCCTGGAACACCCTATTTTACACAATGGCAAGTGCCGAATGCTTCGATAAAGTCTGCGGAAGACACAAAAATCGGATCGTGTTAAATCAGGTCTTATTTTTTGTATTAAACTGCTGCCTGAATGGAACTATTTCGTTTTTTTTATTCCTAAACGTTTGTCATTTTTATCTTATCTTCCTCAGTCTGACTAGCCGGTGTTGCACTCAGTGAAACTGTGGGTATAGATTATACGTGGAATTATACCGATGCATATCACTTTGAGAGGATTATACGACACAAAATACTGTTTAAAATGATATCACTTCAACAGGTATGACGATCTAATCGGTCAAATAATGTTTATATGGTATACTGTAGATGATATTTTTATGAAACGATTTCATAATATACATCCCAAAATCACCTTCTCGAAGAACTGAAAAACTCATTCCTAGGTTTTCTTTTGGATATCGCTTGAAGTGAATCACATTGATTTTATATTGTTTGATCTCACAATTATTGACGTAAACCCCATTTTCAATAATTCAAAACTTACATATGCTGAAACCGGATAAAATTAGACAATGTAGAAACAGGTAAAACACTTTAAAAATCCAGTAAAATATTCAGAAAAAATAACTAACGAGCAGCACTAATCGATGACTGAAATTTCTGAAGGAAGCTTGAGGTCTTGTCCGGAAGGATGTGATTCTCATCAGACAACAAAAAATGAGTACGCCATGATAAAAAGTATTCATCTGATTGACCTGCTTTCGGACTGTCGTCTGCTAAACATTTTTTCTGCGTCATATTCCAAAACTCCTTGTCAAAAATGCTGTGACGTCATACAATAATTCAACTGCCGAGCCAAAAAGGTTTCAATGAATTGTGTGATGGAATGCTCCTTGAAGGGAAATTTCATATTTTTTGTGAGAATTTAGAACAGAAATTCCTTGTGTTACGTTTACAGTATGAGCCCTTTTACATCACTGCGTATGCCCTCAAGATCAAAGTAACTTTAACGGGCCGATTATTGAATAACTTCGGAAATAAATACCAATGTTTATTATGCATAATAAAATGTTGAAGGAGTTGCGTATGTACCCATTGTAGTTGAGTGAAATAAATCGACAAGTTATATAAATTGTTGTACACAAAATTTGAATGAAGTTGACCCCGAGGCATGAGGCAGTTTCTAGTCTTATTATGCGTGTAATAAGAATGTTTATTTTATTAAATCAATGAGCTTGAAATTTCATAAACATAAAAGAATAAAGACTTGTTATATGTTACCTTTATTGACAATTAAAATACTCAAAAGAAACCAGTACTTATGGTCGACTAAACATTTTAAAGACGTCTCCAAGGAAACTCAATGCTAATCGTCAAAGAGGGAGTTATATTTCAATTTGTGTAGAGAACGTATTAGGATTATGGCAAAATCTTAACAATTAAGGGCACACAATGGCTACAGCTGAAATTTTATTTTCCATTTTTTTGTATAAAATATATTATACTACATTGATACTTTACTAAATTCATGTTTTTATATGATATCTACCAACACGCAAAATTTGGTGCTATTGTTTCCGAAACTTATGTGATCTTACCGTGTCTTGGAAAGACCCCGTTGGTTACACGAGGTTATATTCAAAGCATTTTTTCGAACGTGCATGTTGTCTATATTGTCGCAGTTTATCTCCCCTGCTAAATAACAGTTTCTTAAAACAAAGATAATTTGATAGCGTACTTAACTGAAGACCCTCATCATCATAAGAGTTGGGGGGGCATGTTGCGAGCTTAATGTTCCAATAAACAAAAATATAAGGCTGTTAGCGACAGCATGCGGCTCCATATGGCGCGATTTAGAAATAGACGACTTTGTGTATCACAAAACAATCTCACACTGAGTTGTATCAAATATTAAGGTTAGTAAAAAAGAATTGAGAATCACAACTGCCTGGGTGCGGTCCATAGGGGAGAAGCAGGGTCCAAGTCAACTGATCGGCCGCGCTTGTATTATTGTAATGGAGTACTATAATGTACCATTAATTCTGTCCATGATCCTGAATTCGCCACTTCAGTCACGAACAAATGCTTCATCACATGATCTCTGAAGCCTCTGGTTGTCAAATGCTGTACGAATTTGATTCAGTCGGCAAGGGCATCACATTTGTATATCTAGGAATTTCATGTCACAACTTAATCTCTCGAATGAATAAATTAGTCCATTTACACGCAGTTGCTGGGACTTCGCCATACGTAAATCGGTATATCACCTATAAGAGTAGTTGACACTGAGATAAACCGAGAACTCTAATATTTGTCAGGGTCTTCACGGGTTGATGACAGCGGTTGTGAAAATCACATAAGCGACTTCGGCTAGATGAGGTCACTGGGTGTTCCGTGATCTTGCTTTCCACTATCAGTTTATTTAAAATGAAACTAAATCTGGATTTGGTCTATTAACAGATGTTATATATGACTTGTTCATTCAAATCTTTAAAATTAAACAAACAAAGCCCTGTTGATGATGTCAAGTCTCATAAGTTTACTGAACCGGCAAGTGTGTGACTAACGCTTTAGGCTAGTTTCATGACCACTTTCAGGAAAGACAGCCTACTTCAATACGCAGTGGGAAAGTGTCTTGGTTTAAAACTGATTTACTCACTAAGCTGAAGTAACAGCTAAAGGGGCAGGTCACAAAACCATGTGTACGTTCTGCAGACGCGAGAATCTCGCCACTATGAGCAAAGCACGTGATCACACTAGCTTCCTAAACGAGATTCTTGCGTGTGCGGAACTATTCCCGGGTTTTGGTGAACACCCCAAAAGAGGGCGGTATTATACACTTTCAAACAGTGAAGTCAAGAAATATGCTGAATTTACGCATGTCAAAAAGGGGTGTTACATGATATTGTGGGATTCAGCTACATGTACCAGTTGGTAAAGAAGAATATTCTCCCAGTTACGGAAACGCTATTGGTAGAATTCCCTCTGTGTGTTGTCCCCTTCCACGGAGCTCCCTTCGGTTCAAGTGGGGACTGAATAAAGCCTTTTTATTAATTTGCATGTAGCTGTTACTGGTCGGGAAAGCCAAAGATATCCTTTCCTTCCATCACTGAAAACAACAATGCGTTCTACGTCTTGAGACTCCTTAGTACTTGTTTTGAGGTGGACCTCTTTGCATAAAAATGGGAACGAAGGTGTCTCAATGTTTTGCACCGCAAAATGTGCCATGCAACTTTGTTCCCATTTTAGTCGAAATTCAAAACAGAATAAAACATCTTTACTTGTGATTTTTTATGCATCTAAGCCTATAGTTCATTCCCCACCCAGTGATTAAGCGAACTAAGGCAATATGATCTTGACACTTAAAAACCCCTTAAATTCTGCATGTATATTGTCTGACAATGGCAGGACATTTTTGAAACCGATTTTCTGACGTAATCAAAATGACCCAGGCTTGATTTTCTTTAAGAGGGGCATCTGCTATGAAGGAATATTTCTCTCTGTCAGGTGCTTCACAAAGCTTGAACGTAGAAAGTTTCTATAAACAATATTTTGGTGTTAAAGCATAAGCTTTCTTCATAAATGCGATTGCAGTCTTATCCTTTATTTGAATTGAAGTTGATTATAATATTAATCCCCTGTAATTACTTTGACAGACTTATTAATGCTACTTCTGGCAAATGTATTGTGAATAGGGTACTAAATCCTGCGCGGATGGTTTCAAACAACCCTCTTTCTATCACTTGCTGATCCCACTTGAGTGATAGAAGCAGGATTCAACTAAAAACTCATTCTCTATGTGTCACGGGCTGAACGTTTTCGTTTTTAGTGAGTGACCGGTCTTCAGTCGTGTTACTCTAATCATAGAACTCCAGCCCCCATGAAATGCCGATTCCAATCTCGCCGCCGCTGAGGTTGCGCCGCGTATGCGTGCGAGTTGTTTGCATTATTTTGCTGCAATGTGTGTACTTGCTTGGGATTTATCCCATAAGCGATGAATCTGTGGAGGGAAATACGGTCATGGAATAATTTTTTCCGTATTCACCTCCCGCATTACTTTAACAGTGACCTCTGACACGGAAAGTTCAAAAAGTAGGGCAATGTCGACTAGACGTCCTTAGCTGATTCTCAGATATATAAAACAGTCTATCTGAGGCTGATTAGATCATCAAACTTTCCGAAAATAGTTTAAAGTGACACAATTGTAGCAGTGTAAATAACACTCAACATGCAACCAGGTCTCAGTCGTAACATCTGGAACAGGACTGTTCATTATATGACAGTTCTGTCTCAGATTTCATTTGCTAAATATATCGTCTGCAACTCAGGCGCCGATTCCTCGGTAACTACAATATCAAATATTGTTGTTATTTAGTTATTTTCAGGAGATGTTACAAGTTCAGTGCTAAGTTGCTGTTGGTTTCCTCTCTGTTATCTCTTTTCAAGTAATATATCGTTACATTGAAAACTGTTTCTTTTACTGGAGAAAACTTGCAACCTAACGCGCAAGTACATGCACATAGGATGCGATCCGCCACGTGAACAGTCTGAATGAAGTATTTCGAAAATCTGTGGAAAAAAATAAAGAAACTTAGGAATTTGAAGCGTATGGGATAAATACAAAACGTATCTCGATTGGCGTAAGTAAGATCCCACTCGACATTAATGTCTCGTGTCGTGGGATATTACTTCATGTGCGCCATTGTCACTTATTTTCGTTAAAAACGAACACTACGGCGGTATTCAGCTGGAAAAAAACAATCAAGTACGGTTTTCGATTTTTAACAATCGATGGACTAATAATCTAAAAACTACAATCATTGGGTACGATTGAAGATAAACTACCGCGCATATTGAAATACTCGGTGGATATACAAACGCTAATCAGAGTTAACAATGTCACATGGATTCATTTTTTAATATCTCATTTAACCAGATTTTTGACCAGGAAACAGTTGCACTTAACTTGTGCCCACTTTTCATTTTTTCTTACCGACAAAGAGCTAGAATAGTTATATAGTCAGTGTCACCGAAACTGTCCAGAGATTCCAAGTCTTCAGTTCGGTTATCATCACATTTGCACTTTTGTATATATTTTATGATTTTAGTTCTAATGAAGATTAAATTATGACACGTGAAGTGTTTAGTGTACCTGCAATGTGGAAAGTTCAGGGATGGGCTCAAAATGAACTTAACTAATTAAGTTTCGCTGGCGATCAAAACCTACCACTGTTTTGGTACTTTAAGTTTAAAACTTAGATGAAAAGTTATCAACCCGTTCCCGGTAAGAAAATAAACAAGTGGGCAGAAGCATTAAACATTAAATAACGAAAACCAATATGAAACATATTGTTCCTGTGGGAAGTGGCCCTTTGTGAAGATAAACACAAGTTAACCTTTTTAGTCATTTTTTAATATTTATAATGTACCGAGTTAAAACTACTCTACAGAGTTGCAGGCTGTAACTCTGCGAATGCTAGAGAAAACCAAATTTGGAGTACTAACAACAACCATTGTTGAGACAGTAATGCCAGCTATTACCTTCCACTTCATTAGCTCAGATCCACATCATTACAAAGGGCGCGCTGAATAGGCATCGTAACGCTGTCTGGGGCTAAGGGAATCTGAGCGGTGACCAGTGTAAGCGAGAAATTCTCCACATGCTGTCAGTTCTTGATGATTATACCAGAATCACAACATACATCATTTAATTACCATTTCGCATACCTGACTACTTTAAAAATCTTTTAATCCTGTTTAACTTTTACCAAAATGCGAAAAATAACAGCGTGTAATAGTAACATAAAAGAGGAAATGAACCAGAGAGGTTATATGAATGCTAGTTAAGCCATTAGGGAAATGATTTCAATGATTCAAAAGATTTCTACCATATAAAGACAAAAGTTTTAGAATATGGATCCCTCACACTTGCTGTGGTTAATTTAGTCAAGCGTTCATCCAAAATTTTATATATTTATATATCATAACTAATTGGACCTTTGGTGCCGTTTGTGACAATTACATTCTTGAGTAAAAAATCAGATTCCAGTTATCTTTACTAAAATGCGACAAATTACTCCGAGTATATATCCAAAATTTGCAGATAAAGGATCTCTGATAGACAAAAATCGGCAAACATCTGTCGCGTAGCTTGAAAACAAGAGACAATGGAACACATTTTTACGATTATTATGTTACAAAAATGGACTCTGAAAAATAACAACATTCATAAAAAGAGACAAAGGTATTTTGAACACCTGTTGCATTATTTTCACGACCAACATTTAAGAACGAAAAACGGAACAACTGGATTGAAAAGCGGGACATCTGGGTCTAAGCCAAAATATAAGTGTGAAACGTTCACTGCAGCACACAAAATTAAGACGCACCGACAGCGTTATTTTTTGTCGAACGGGAGACGTAACACCCAAAATGCCCGAGGGTGTTTTTGTTGTTTTTTATAGTCGACAAATACTACTGATAGCAGTAGTCTTAGCTAAATACAACAGGTAACAAAGTTACCTAAATACACCTGTTTTTTGGACTAAACATTTCAGTTGGGCCAAATGTAACTTCTTTCCGTAAAATACTGTAACATAATTTTAACACCTAAAAATGTCTTGTTGAAAACACCTGGCATTCAGTATGATAGGTTGTCGAACGTGGTTCTACGACTGGAGCTGAAAAGTTATCAGGGGCCAAACCATCCTCGGCATCCACCCAAGGTAGGTGAATGACCAGTGTAATTGTCGGGTTTGTTAACTAATTTTGTAGAGAAAACGCTGATTATATAGAACCGTACCTCAAGAGTATCACTTGATGAACATTGATAACAAAATGAAAATGCAGCAATGAAATTAGGCTTGATTTGATAACTACAACTCTCGATCAAAGCTCAGTCGAGCAGGTAGCCGGAAATTTTCATTGCAAACTCTCGCGGCTAGACTATGGGTGGCAAGCTCTAATAATAGAATAGGGTTCTTACGTAGGTCACATGCGTGTGTTGGCATTCCATGGCTGGAGCTCTCGTGAAGAGTTATGGGTTAGGTCACGCTTGCACGTTTAGCAGACTTTGTAAGGCCTTTCTAATTTGCCCCGACCGTTTGAGGGTTGTCGAAATCCACAGAGCAATACTTTGTTTAAGAGAACTGGGTGTGACATTGGCGACGCATCATAGTGTGCTGCCGGGNTGCTATAGATCCCCCCTTTTCAGTGTTGCGCCACTAATGTGTGAATGTCGTTTTTGAACGAGTTTGGTATCCTTCCAAAGGACGATCGGGGCAGGATTTTTTTTATTATTATCAAAAATGCCCATTGTGAAATATAGATGTTTTAAGAAACGTATAGGAAAAGGTTTATTCATATGTGCTGTAGCTCCGAAAGTGACACCGAAAAATCAGACAACGTTTAAAAGTATTTGTATGAACAATGCCAACTCCTGTGGTGTCAAGGAGTCCCCCATGCAACATTATTCACTACATCAGGCCTAGATGCCTTCTATCGCCAATGTACCAAATGTTGCCAAATGGAAAGGATAAAGTTTTTCAAAAATCAAAGGGTCGCGATTTAGAAAGAGTGATCTTTCTAACAAAAGACTGCCGATACTCATCTACGGATGGAAACTGGCGGCGAGTGTCGTGCTTTGGCTAATGAATTGAACACTTAGGCAAATGACAGACGCCATGACCATAGGCGTAATTAAGTATATAGGCTCAATGTTGAGCTCTTTTTAACTTTTTGTTATCGTACATTACACCGTACACTAATCAATCATTCACAACTATGAAATCCCTGCTGTGTATTAAATATCGACTTGCATGTGGTGCAGCTGAAGTGTCGGTTTCATGCATAATCGTGCTCTCTGATTGGACTGAAGCAAAACTGCAAGAAACAAGTAAACAAAACCAGGAAAGAATACGTCTGTTTACAAAAATGGATCGGGTTAACGAGCAATGAAATTGTTGTACAAAAAGCCACACAAAAAACTCTTATACTAATGCAATGGCACAGAAAAGATTTCCAAGTTGGTTTCTGACAAAGATGAGCAAAGATGATGTCCATTTTACGGCAACTTGTCAATACAGATTTGTACAGGTCCTGCTGTTGTCAAAGTACCTTTTCATTAACAGAAAATCCAACTAATGTTCCCATTATGTGAAGTAAATCAATTACCGCCTTTGCGATGACTAAAATGAATTGATATATAGGAAACTAAAACTTAGAATTTCTAGAATTGTTTAGCTTTTGAAACTGAATCACTTGAAAAAGGCTCATTTTACCCGCAGAAATACAATAAATGGTTGACGAATGGCTGTAACTCTGTTATCCGTGGTAGATAATGGGTCCGTGTGTTGTGAAACCGTACAAAAGACTACGGGAACTCTTAACAATGGACAAGATTGATGTCTTGATTTATTCTCGATTAAGACATCACAATCGTCTGAAATTGAAACGAAGTAGAAGGCTTTTGCAACGAATTCACTACGATTCACTACGATAGTTTGCGAGTTTGAACTATTTTTGGAGACATCAACGTTGAGCGCTTGGTACAAAGATAATAAACCAGAGTTTCGACACCTGTCTTTTCGCCACGCTTTTGTGACCAGGGTCTGGGTTCTAATTTTTTTACTCGAAATGGAACTCGAAATTATGTTTGTCATTTTCTACTCTATTTTTGTGCGAACTCAAGATAAATGTCTATTATTCTATGCTGGAGTACATAATGACTTACGTGGATAATTTTTTAGTCCTAGTTTGCAGTTGATAAACCAACATTAAGGCTTTTACTAGAGTTTGTAGTACTAATATAAGTGTCAAAAAGTGCAAACATGGACTAGCAACTCATATGCGTAAACTATAATGTATTCGAGCACAGTCTAATAACCAATTATCTTGAGTTGTATTGCCAAAAATAAATTTAGAGTTTCGAGTACAGCCCTGGTCTTACAAGAACGGGTCCCCGCGTGGCGACGAGGCCGCCGAGCTGGGCAACATGTAGCTTAATGGACAACCGAACGACTGATATTACACTCGACGGAGTGATGCACGTTTTGGTCATGGTTACCGGTTGGTGTGAAAAAAGACATCGTTTTTAACTAGGCTGGTAAACCGTTGATGCGTATGTACTCCGGCAGGAGGCCTATTCGGTTTCAAATAAGTGCAAAGTATCGTAACTGCAATCCTGTCACACAAAGTTCACAGCTAGGCCTATTTTGATCGTTTGACCAATCAGCTTTCCCTAACTAGACGCAATGCTATAAGAACTGCAGATCTCCAAAAAACGGAATCTTTATCGGTTATGAATTTTTAGTAATGGCAGGTGTTAATTCCCACGCCGATCCGGTGTGCAGCTCGAGCCGGAACACCTGCGGTAACGGCCAGCTAACATGGCATGCGGCTATCAAAACCGTTCAAGCAAAGCACTTGGCCGGCCTCCAGTCTAAATGCACACGAAATTCTTCACTTGCGCAATGATTCCCTTTTTTGCGGACGCACATTTCCCACTCATGGGCCATTTTTTCGCGTCTCGTCACCTTGTTTGCCTTCCCAGCGCTCGGACCAACTTGAGTCACGGCGGCACATATTAATTAGCCTCACCCCGATGCCATTTCCCCTCAGTGCTCGCGGACGACCTCGTCGACCGAGCTGTTGGATTATACTTTCGTGTCTTATACCTGGGAGTATAGTCCTAGCCGTTACTGTTTCATTTTTTAAATAAAAAGGTTGAATCGTGAAATCAAATAACTATTTTTCTGCTCTCATTTAGTGTAGCGGCTGTTTTGCCAAAATCGGGAATTGGCGGGAATGTGCAAGCAGTTGATTTGTGCGTAAAAGTTTTTATCAGTTTATATACAGTGGCCCGAGAGAATGGAGCGGTGTAAGAGAATAAAATGGCTTTCGCGGGCACTGAACTGAAGGAATTTGTGCGCGTACAAGGTGCACCGTGCCACGAGCAAAACGATATATCCGCGAGACGGCGTGAAAAGGGGCCCAGTCGGCGATCGGTTACATGTCCCAAATATAGTTCCCTAAATCATTTTGCGTATTTGTGCCTTTATTTACTCAGGCGAAATCGTTTTCTGTCATTTCATTACTAATAACTCCTCTTTGAAAAGTGAGCCCTGAGTTCATTGAAAACACATATGGACTCAGTCCTTAAAGTGTGTTAACCGTTGGCAGATGGAAACGTTCCTTATTTGGATAATATTGAAAATTCAACGTGGAATTAATTCACTCTCGATTTGTATCAAAGCCAAATGTTGATTTGGGTACAGGAGGGGGAATATGTGTCCATGAGAGGGTAATAGCGTGTGAGGTAAGAATTTCGTGCGCACTCATTGGTAGACAGGTAAGTCTAGTGCTTCGGAGTGTCTTTCCTATCGGACACGAATACTAATATGATGTCTATGGTCTTGGCACTGAAACTCGTAGCCTTCCCACCACAGACATCACATAAGATGTCTAAGCTTCCCACATTTGACAGTAGCACCCTCTATCGGGCAATAAAAAACTTTATAAATGTTTGACCTACTGACCCTAGAATGTAAATCGCTACGCAAAGTTGAAAGATTGCTTAATATCAACGACACCAAAATTTGTTGGAGATGGCCAGTGTTCCAAAATTTCCATATTATATTATATGAATAGCTAAGACACTTATTCACTTTCTAAAACTTACTTAGTTTGAAGTTGGTGTCAACGTTGCTCGCGGAAACACAATTTTCAGGCACCGTAAACAGTCCGCAACCCAAACATTGAAGATGGAACTCAGGATGGCGTTACCATGCGGCTGACCACTCAGGTTTGTAAATGATTTTTGCACGGAATACTGTGACATTGTACTCTGATAATCGTCAAAGTTTCTTACTACGATTATCGTATTTCAGGTTATCCGTTCGAGAGCGAAAAAGCCACTGCAAGTGGTGGAGTATTTGGACCTTTCCAGTTTGGAAATCGGTGAGTACGATGATTTGATTTGAGTAGGCCTACGGTCAAAGACAACTGCCAGTGAATTAGCCGATAGGGAATAATAAGTGACATCTTCATGCCAGATTCTAACAAATTCTACACTCGTGTGTTCTCTGGTGACTAATTTCGCATGAATGTCACTTAACAAGCGTCGTTTCGTCGGTCGAGTTGTTTGTCAATCGACTAAACGCTCACTCGACAGTTAGCGAGTTGACAGCCCTCTGGTGGTAGGAGTCACACTCTTGTCCACAGTGTGACACATAAGTGATTACGGTGTGTGCATCTGACACAAACTTAGTGAATATATTTTGTTCCGAAAGTACAAACGTAACAGAATAAAGACTGTGAACTATGAAAAGTGTCGTGCATTTAATAAATTCAATATATGATAAGTTGATGTGCATTGTGCTTTGACAGACAGGTGAAATATGTGCATCAAATTATCAATATTAGTGAAAAGTCCAATCCGATAGTTGCCAACTAGTACCGCTTTTGGAAGCTGTGTACTGCAGCATCATCATCAAAGTGTTGTGCTTTCCCTGAACAATATTTGCACTTGCTGTAATGCTAATGTATAGCTGTTCACACTGTCAACTCCTGTTCCTTTTGATAACACATTTCACTTCAAATCAAAACAAATAACATAGTCTAAAGACAGCTCCCCTTGTGGTATCATGCTTTTTCATTTTGGAATCTTGTCAGATGTGAATCATAGAGTGCAATACATGGATGGCCAATGCTGTTTACCTTCAATGCACAAGATCTGTGGTGTTGCGCACAAGCTGAACCAGCACCACCTATGGTGTGCCAGGCTCAGGAACGACAACAACACTAGTCACTAGCGGCGGTTAGCCAGTTTTATTTCCTGCATGTACGTCTGCTGATTATTGTTTGTTGGTAGTTGTAGCTTGAATTTTGCATTTACACTTCCTGAACTATTGTCAAAAATGCTTGGCAAGAACTCTACAAATGGAAGACGAAGCTGAGTGACTTGGACCCCCTTTTAAAAATCCTGGATCCGCCCCTTAAAAGCAATGAGATAAAACGGTTCAGAGTTCCGTCGAGGACTTCGACAACAACTGAAATTCATTGTCGTAGCATACTAGTAGCTTTGTGCCACGGACAGGAACAAGGAGAACTTTACTGGGGAACGTTTTCTCAAAGTTATTACTATAATTTTTACTCTAGTGGAGTTAGCCATTGTGATGTGGAAATGGAGTTTATTTGATTACTTTTTGGATGTCCTGAACAGTGAGGGCGTATGATAAAAATTCTTCAGTTTGGAACACAATATAACAGGCAGATGAATTTTTATTTTGTTAAATTTCTCAGCAATCTGCCAAAAATTCTGGGCAGTCTCTAAAATTTGGGACATCAAAGTTCAAGCAGAAATTGATTTTTGTTGATTCCGAAAATTGTTACACGGGTGACTTTGGCATTCATCAAATACACTGCTCTAATAGTCTCAAAATAAACTTAGCAGTTCATAAAATTTTAGAAAATAAATGCCGTTTCAATTTTTTCATGTGTCCATGTAGATGAATGATCTAAATCTTTATTCTTGAATTTGGGACTTCTAATGGGTCTATTTCTGAAATTTTGTACAAGCTGCGACCATGAGCAAAATATTAAATATTCACTGTTCCAAAATGGCGAATTTTTATGGTTTATGACTTAAAAAAATTTTACTTTGCTTTTACCCTACTTTTCACAAAATGTGTCACCAAACAACATTTGGTAAAATTTACAGCAATGTGATGAGCTGCAGAACAATAGAAACATGCTGACTGAAGTAATAAGTTTTGTCGTAATGAAGAATGTTTACTATAATTAGTAGGGATGTACCGCTAATTGGAGAGGTTATTTCATCCTCACTGGTTAGTATTTCTAAAATCTGACCTATTTAACTCACAATATGGCAGACAAGTGAAATTTCATTATTTCATTTTTTTTCCAGAAAAGATATGTACCGTCCGATTTGTGCTCTTCGTAGTGGTAATTCTGTACTATAGCTACCACCAGGCAGTATTTTAAAAATTGTTTGTCATTCTCAATAGCGTTTGAAGCCCTTCAGGGCCCTCGTTCATCAGAGGGAAAGGTGCCTGTGCCTTTTAAGAGGGGAATCTTTTGGCGGTGAGGGGAAAATTCTACCTCCAATCATCATCATCAATAGCACCCCCCTGCCCCCTCTCCTGCCCACCCTCTTGCCAAGCCCTCGTAGGCTCCGCCTCAAGCCCTCAAGCAGCCAAAACTAACATTTTGCACTCCGATGTCACCTGTGTTAGTTACAAGTGATTCAAACCTCGATTGGGATTTTTCTAACTCTTCGCGTGATTTTTCTAAATTTTTAGAGGGGAAAGTGGCAGAATATTGGGGGATTGAAGGCCTTGCCCTTGAAAATTTAGAAAATGACAATTTCGGAAATTGTTGTCCAAAAACTGGTGAGGTTGTACCTCTTTAAGGTATTTTCTCTAATTGGTCAAATTTGGCCTTGTGTTATGTATGGTATCATCCAATTACTCTGTTGTTGCTTTGGCCAGTCTGGAGTATGTATAAGCAGTGCCCCCCATTCCCTCCTCCTCTACCCTCCCACCTACCACTTATTAAGGAGAAATCCGTCATAGCTAATGAGTTCTTGTGAATTCAGTCATGAAAAATGTTGATATACGTCATCACTTATTTTTTACTTGTTGTCAAATGATCTTCATGAAATTGGAACTGACACTCATTTCTGTGGTGAATTAATTTTACAATTTGTTCAAAATTTAATCTAACCAGCAAATATCACAAATCCTTAGTTATAATTGGCTTGTGGCGTAACTGATTAGAAACCTTCAATGGATTCACTAATTGCATTTAACAAAATGTTCAATATTGCTGTGGAAACAG
>NMRA01000073.1:1066212-1118211 GCA_002633005.1 Phoronis australis | reverse complement strand
AGATCACCAAAGAGTTGTATATGGATGCTTGCAATTGCAGGTAATATCGAGTCCAAGCTGCCAAATGAAGAGCCTGATGCTTCGTATAAAGCCCCCAATGCCCTCCTAAGGTTTGTGGAGTTCAATGAGTGATACGGTTTTTCATGGCCTAGGCTGTCATGGTTCTTATGCATTATGGCAGATTTGGAAATGACAATAATAATCCATGCATGGATAAGATAATGGAAATGAAAAGTGGGTTAAAGTTCACGGAAAACTCATTGGTGGAAAATTTCAAAGTCCAATTTTTGTGGTAAAGAATAATTTGTGAAAAATGTATTAAATTAAATCCAGGGAATCGCATGGAAAATGAAATCACTGTATGCCTGGGAACTGTCACTGACTTTAAGCACAGATTTGACCTTTAATCATATAAGAGACGCTAAATTTTAGCTGCCATTCCTAAAGGTACACTCAGCGCTAATTAGGTCAAGTGGAAATTGCACTGTTTGAACGGGAATAAATCAAGTTTGTTGTGGTGAATCTTTCAGTTAAGGCAATCAGTCATGATCTTTGTTCAGCCCACGATTTTATCATGTGTAATCATGAATGCTAACTCGCAATATTAAAAAGCTGAAACAAAGGCTTCCAGCCCCAAACGCAAACCAATGCTTTTCAAAGATAGCGTTGCGTGGGGCTTTAAGGTTATGAGTAACCTTGGAAACATGTCGAAATTTGGCTCGTTTCAGAGCAGTATATTTATACCTATTTAGCTGAATGTGTAAATTTGTTGATAATGCTACTCATGTTTTTAGCATCTGTGGAGACTTTGAATTAAGTATGCTATCTATGTTAATTTTTAATTCAAATGAATTGCACTTAGTTTTTAAGTGGTATCTATGTACACATTGTTGTTGGTCCTGGCAGTTGCTATAAACAAGATACTGTTGGAATTGCAGGACAGAACTAGACCTGTTTGCCAATGTTGTACACGTGAAGAATTTGCCCAATGTTAAGTGTAAACATCAGAATGTGGACATAGTGTTAATACGAGAGAATACAGAAGGAGAATATACCAACCTGGAGCATGAGGTGAGTGCGGGGTGACCCCTGTGTACACGGTACAACTTGGAGCATGGGGTGGGTATGGGGTGAACCATGTGTACATGGTACAACTTTGAGCATGGGGTGAACCCTGTGTACGGGGTAGAACTTGGAGAGTGAGGTGGCTGTGGGGTGACCCCAGTGTACACTGTACAACTTGGAGCATGAGGTGAGTGTGGGGCGACCCCAGTGTACACTGTACAACTTGGAGCATGAGGTGAGTGTGGGGCGACCCCAGTGTACACTGTACAACTTGGAGCATGGTGTGAGTTTGGGGTGAACCGCGTGTACACGATACAATCATCGTATGTGACAAGTCGTATACGACCAATGATCATTGTCGGCATGCTACGGTTATCGTTTTAATCATTTCCATCCCTTGACGCAAGTGCAACCTGGCCAAAATTGCAGATCACATGTGGAGAGTTAAGAGATTAAAGCTCCATTTTTCCTCATTGTGTTGTAAGTTTGCAAACCTTCACTATAACTACCAAACTCATCAGAGCAATGTTGAAGTTAAGAATGTGATGTTTAACAGGTGTTTGTTGTGATGTTGGGTGGTGTTTGATGTGATGTTGAGTGGTGGTTGTTGTGATATTGAGTAGTGGTTGTTGTGATGTTGAGTGGTGTTTGTTGTGATGTTGGGTGGTGTTTTTGTGATGTTGAGGGGTGTTTGGTGCAGTGTTTACTTGTGTTGGTAGTTGTAGTGATGTTTTCAGATGTTAATTATATTGACTGGTGTTTGTTGTGGTACTGATTGATGTTTGTAGTGATGTTAATCAGATGTTTGTGGTGATGTTTACTTGTGTTTTTGGTGTTGTTACAGAATGTGCCAGGTGTTGTAGAGAGTCTCAAGGTTATCACAGCTGAGAAGTCGACGCGAATCGCCAAGTACGCCTTTGACTACGCCATGCGACACGGCAGGCGGAAGGTGACAGCAGTACATAAAGCCAACATTATGTAGGTCACTGGCAAACTTAGATTGACTCGAGATTGGAGGAATAGTATAGCTGATAGGACACCTTTGTGTACCCGCACCTCATGCGATGAATCTGCGTACTGATTCAGATGTCCTATCTGCCTTCTCATGAGATTCACTTTTGCACTCTGTATAGAAAAGTGACATTGTTATGTGTTATGTCAAGGGATGTCCATAATGAAACACATGAAGTGTTATGTCACTTTGTATTTTCTTGCAAAGTATTTGTTTTGATAATAAGGAAAATATGCTTTTAAACGAATAATTCTGTCAAGTATTCACCATTATCTGACTACAGAATAGGATGTGCGTTCTTGTAAATTTGAGGATTCTTTTAACTACATGTTGAGCATGGTATTTGTTTTCAGGCCATTTTATTCTCTTTTACTTTTACTTAGAATCCGTGCCACATATTATTTTGTTAGTTCTTCATCTAGCGATCCATACGCTCTTGTAACTTGTATTTTTTAAAATTTGGTGCATTCATTACAACATTTTATGCATTTTTTCTTTCTAAGTTTGCGTATCTTGATTAATATAAACATTGTTTCTACCCTCTAAAGCCTTTTAAGGAAAGATTTAAATTTTTTTTGAATCTTCCCTTGCAGGAAGCAAAAACATGTACGGTGAAAATCCACCAATTTAGGACAGGATCTGACATACAATTTTTTTTAAAATTTTTTTGGAAATGACACAAAGTATCATAAGTTTTGTACTATAGCCAATATTTTTGAAGAAATGTAGGCATTCAAAGAAATGGTAGAAGCCCTTGAAAAATGAAAAAAGGTACAATTTTGGAAGGTATTTTTGGCCAAACATGCTTTGGTCAGTTCTTATAACAGAGGGGTTACAACCCCAGTTTATGAATATTTTGTTACACGTGCGACTGTGAAGTGGCATCCAGGCTGGAGAATGGCAACATGTCTCCAGATGTCTAGAGAAGCCTCTGTCTTGCCATTCTGTTGATGTTTGGACAGCGTCAGTGTGACAAAGTGAACCACACCATAGTCCAAACTACCATACTTCTTTTCAGGAAGCTTGCTGACGGCCTTTTCTTAGAATGTTGCCGCCAAGTTTCTGAGATGTACCCACAGGTGGAGTTTGACTCGATGATCATTGACAACTGTAGTATGCAGGTATCAATATTCACCTTTAATTGTGTATTTAGCCACACCAGGATATCACTTTCAGATTATGTCCAGGTTCTCATTTGCTCTCTTTTATCCATTGGCAATAGACACTGACACGGGTCCAGCATTTTGAGAACCAGTTTGTTGCCTATTATTCATTGGAGAAAACTGATTCTCAAGATGCGGGACCCCTGTCAGTGACTATTACTCCTTCATTTGCTTCTAAAATCGACCTCAGAAGAACAGAAGACACATTTAGTGCACTGCTCAATTGTTGCCTTTGTAGTCCAGATTTGTACCTTGTCTCTTTAATTTGAAGTTACAACTAAAACCAGTTGCCCACGGTCTCTTCACTACTCTAAACATTGGACATGTAACTCTTTAGCATTGTGAAAGCACAAAACGACACACTTGACCCAATTTCAAATTCTAATGTGTAGAGTTTACAGGGACAATTTGCCACTGAAACTTCTCTTTCTGATGCGATACTCTGCACAAAAAGGTTTTGTTCATCTGTTAATCTGTTTTTAGGATAAATCTATTATTTTGGGAATACTTTATCTCTGAAAGTGGAAGTCTACTGTCATTTGCAGATGGTCTCCAAGCCAGAACAGTTTGATGTTATGGTGATGCCCAACCTTTATGGAAACATCCTGGTCAACATAGCCGCTGGATTGATAGGTGGTCCAGGTCTTGTGTCAGGCTCCAATCTAGGGGAGTATTTTGCAGTTTTTGAAACGGTAAGTGTGTTTGGTGTCAAAAGTAGTATTTTAATTCCCAAATCCTGGATTCAACTCTCCTATTTGTTGAGATAGAAAAATGCATTGTAAGATTGTCTTCGGTTTGGGAAGGCTTACGCACTTCTTATCACAACTCTTGCAGCTTTTAAAATTTTATTGTCTGTATTGCGTATTGTGCAACAGTATAACATTATTGGCATCAAAATTAAAAGTTGCAAACTAATCTTAATGGTGGTTAGTGTGGCACAAATGCTCTGTGGATACAAAGCATTGTGGGTAAATACCACAGAATGTTGAGGCTTATTATTCACTAAAGAAAATTGGTTCTCAAAATAGGGGTCCCTGTAACTAATTATAAACTGTGTATTGTTTTTCCAAACTTGCCTTGCAGATACAGTTCTCATCAAAATTGAGATAACAAAATTCCGTTTTGCCAACAAAATAGGGGAGGACTGTTCGTGCGCTTAGCCCTAATGGAATCCGAGGTCATTTTGTCCCCATTTTTTCATTGTGTTGTGACGACTGTGTTTTACCTAGCAATAACTGCTAAAAGCATTGATCACCTTTCAGGGTACCCGTAACAGTGGTCGCTCTATAGCTGGTCATGACCAAGCTAACCCCACGGCCATGTTGTTTGCCGCCACAGACATGTTGGAACATCTTGGGTAGGTGCCCTGTCTTCTTAAAAATGTCTAGCGAACAGTGTAGTAGTGATCTTTGTAAAGACGTAAAGCCAAATCATGGTTTCTGACAATACATTGGCATGTGAGCAAATAGGTACAATCATGCTACTAAGTCTGAAATAATGTTCGATGAGATTGATAATGCAAGCATTGGAGGGGAAGAAATGATACTTTTTGACTTGTATTGTCTTGTCTTCGTTCATCATTGAAGATGGACTCTTCTGCCTAAAGCATTAGGGAAATCCGGGGTTATATACCTATATTTGTGGAATTCTTGCATGTTTCTCTTTTTCTATTTCTGTATTTGATGGGTTTAATTCAGTTATTATAAGCTTTTATTTTCACTGGATTGTTCAATATATTTTATTATGGATACTCCATATTTTTCTTTATAACTTCTGTGTATCTAATCTTTGGTCAACATTTTACAGTCTTACTGATCACGCTGATATGATCAGGGATTCCATATTTAAAGTGGTTTGCCAGGATAAGGTATGTGTTTAATGATTCTTAGTAAAGGGATGTACTATCTTTTGTAACCCAACTTGCAACTGACAGTTAAGTCGGTATACTTTGCTGACATATAGTTAATATTTTGTTTGTGTTTTACTAGGTTTTATGACTGAAAATATTGTTGCGCTCCTTTTAACTGGCTATTTTTTAATTCTTCACATAATTCTTGATTATTCTTAATCTCAAACTTTCTGCAATGATGATTAGAACACAACGTTTTCACTTTGTTCTGAAAGCAACTTTATTCTGAAGAATTGAAATAGTGGAACGTGTTTTTGTCATGATTTCTACCTGACTGCAATAAGTGGAGAATTTTGATTTTTGACTGTTGCCGAAGACTGATACCATTTAAAGTCCCATGCAGTGACTTTCTTAATGGAACCCTTTGTTTTGTGTTGTGTTTTGTTTTTAATATGGCGAATTAGTGTAAGTTCTTAATAATCAATACAATAAAGCTATGGACCAAATGGAGTTCATTCATGGCTTAACAGCAAGATTTGCTGCCTTTTGGATTGAATTTTGTGATTTTGGCTTGACCTAATTAGTGCTCTCTGGGACTTTAACTCTAAAATTACCTTTTGCGGAAGGAAATATCAAAGAATTGTTCTTCGAAAAAAATTCACACATGAACTGCTAGTTCACAGCATGGGCATATTTTAAGTTTAACTTTGAATTATTGGAAATTTCGTTTAAATGTTGAGTTCTTGGAAATCTGATAACACAATCCTCATCCTCTGGAACTGGCCCTTGTTCCTGAATTTTTCATAATTATTTGGATTTGTCTTTGTAGTAAGCTTTACTGAGCTCCGGCCACAGGAGCACCTCGGCTGTTTGCATGATAAAATTATGTAGCAGTTACATTTTCTTAGGTACGACTGGTCTACATAGTTTACATGTTTTGACAGTCTTGGGTCATTTCTTTTTTCAGGCGTTGTCCACTATTTAAGCCATGCTTGTTGACATAATCCAATTTCCATAAAATGTTTACAGATCCAGACTCCAGATATTGGCGGCACCAACTGTTCTTCAGAAGTTGTGCAGGCTATAGCAGACGATGTGAAGCTCAAGAACAAACACTGGTTTTAACAGAGGTTCTGATGTAGTGGAACAACTTCTAGGGCCTGTTTTGTCAAAGGTTAGGCATCCCAGTCCTTACTGAGTTTATGGTTATACTCCTGCGATTGAGAAGTTACTACTGTTCGTTTTTAATGAAAAAGCGTCGTAAATTTGGCCGTTCAAAATTGTAAACTGTGGCTGACGACTATTGATAAAACAGTACCTAGATGGTTAATACGTGTATTATTCATTGAGATAGGGATTGTTTCACGAGGCATTTTTGATTAGTCTTTTGTTGGGCACATGCGGGACGTCCTTTGCAAAAAATAACTGTAAACCATTACAGCATCTCGTAATGGATGATCCATTGAGGTATCAATTCTCCTAACCTTTTGGTGGTATGTTATTATTATCACTCCTCAGTCTTATTTCTTCAGTTTCTTGTGATTTTGTTTTTACTTAAGGTTTTATATTCTTGCTTCTTTCTCTTTCCAACTCTTGCATGCGTCAGGCCCACTTAGGAGTGCAATTTTACAATATTTAGTCATCAATGATTCACTTGCTATCTGCCAATATTGAGAATTATTTAGTGACTAAGTTTGTGAAGCAAGGGTTCGACCATATATCAATGAAGAAAGCCTTTACAGCTCAAATTGTTTGAAATTGGAGGACAGTTTATAAACTTAAATGAAACACAGGGCAATAGCATAGGAGATGTAATACTCAAAACTCGTTCAGTCAGACTGTGTTGGCTTGTAAGGGACTATAATTGGATTATTACAGTAACTGTTTGAAGAAATAGGCAGAAATTATGCAAGGTAAAAGTTTTCAAATGGGATCTTGTTTATGTAAACTAGGTTTAACATTATTTATTTGTACAATATTGTAATCTATAGTTGTTTTAGCGGTAAGCAATAAAAATTACTTTGAATTCTTGCTCAAAAGGGTCATGAAATCAAATGACCTTTGGCAGAATCTTCGAACACACACTCAACTAAAACTCACTAAGTGCGTTTCACGAGTTGATCAAATTTCGAGACGAGTACAGAGATTAGATCCTGGACTAGAGATTAGATCCTGGACTAGAGATTAGATCCTGGACTAGAGATTAGATCCTGGACTAGAGATTAGATCCTCGACTAGAGATTAGATCCTCGACTAGAGATTAGATCCTCGACTAGAGATTAGATCCTCGACTAGAGATTAGATCCTCGACTAGAGATTAGATCCTCGACTAGAGATTAGATCCTCGAATTGTCCAGCATGATTGTTTCACTCACTTGAAGTCGTTTCAAACACCTCGCATATTTGCCATGCAAAATGGCAAGAACAAATATTAAAAACGTTTATTTCCCACTTTTATGTGAATATTGCTCTAATAGCGGCTGTTCGTCAACTCAAGTCAAAGCCATTTTCAAATTGCAAGTTTAGGGTTGGCCCCAACACAACTAAACACTGAAGCGTTAACTGGAGTCGTTGATGGTCTCTATATGTTCTTAATAGTTGGTAACGGAAATAAAATCGTCATGGTAACGAATGTTATGAAGCCAGTTTAACGAGAGTATAAGGGCATAATTGGATTTTTATTTTTTTATCCATCAAAACGGGGCGTAAGGCAGCTCTAAGTTAGGGAATTGAATTAAAACCTATAACTTTGCCTTGCACACTTAATCCAGTAATTGACATATAGCAAATCGTTGCTAAGAAATCTAACAACACTGAGAGCATGTTGAAAAATCTGCCGTCAATATGTCATAGTATGTGAAGGTGACTGGTAATTGGTGATGTGCTATTGTGCAGCTGTGTTGTAAAGAACATGAACGTTAAAGTAACTTGGGGAATTATTTTGTTATGATTGACAATTACTGCCTGATTAGAAAAACTAACAATAAACTAAGGGGAATGTGTAAGCTAATGATGATATACTTTACGCTTACATTACAATATTATTACACGTTAGTCGAATATGCATCAGCCTTCATAAATGTATACGACAGGGAATCATTTCATTGCAATGTTTCACCGTGAGGCATTGAAAAATAAATTAAGAAAATCAAAAATAAATCTGATAGGAAAATTTGAGAAAATTTCACACTGTCAAATATTTCTACAAAACCATCTCAAAGATCTTCCCATAGTACACCATCATCAATACAGCCAATAAACAAGAAAACAAACCAGAAAATAAACGATACATTTTATTGTTGATGTGGATAATGATAAGTAAACACACCGTTAACCTTCAATAATCTGGCTTGAGTATGATCATTAAGACTCACTAGGCCAAAATGGGATCGTTGGTTCTAGTCTGGTAGTTTTGAAAACTGATGAGGTGATCCAGCACTTATAGTTTTCCTTATTTTTCAATATAAATTCACCCAATATCAGCCAACTAGCTAGTCAATTAAGATCTGGTCAGTAAGATTATTATGGACGATTTGAACAGCCACTAGCTTGGATGTGCTTCTGTGTTTTTGAACTGAAAAGAACAAGAACTTTACCAAAAATGCTTTGAATTGGGCGATTTGCTCTTCGTAGTTAAGCAGTGAAGAGCAGGTATCAAATGACTTAAGAAATAGACCAGAATCAAACCCATTTTTGACCTTACAGTTGTAAATCTCTTGCACAGTATATTTCAAGTATTGCATAACATTGGAACCGAGAACCCTGTGTTGGTATATTTATAATTTCTATCGCCAAATAAGTAAAAAGTAGTCCAGTCAATCTCTTACAAATCTAACAATTAAAAATAACACAGAAATACAACATTTAAATTACTGTACATCTTGCATAATTTAGTCTCATTATAAATGACCTTGTACAGAAATACAGCATCCTCAAAAATATGCAGTCAACATATAAAACGACAAAAAGCAAACTTGACAATATTTCTTTCCTAGGAGTTATAACTTGATGAGCAATAAACAATTCTACTGGTAAAAAAACGGAAACATTGTTGTCACTATTCTTACACCAGTCTTTCATTACAAACAACAATTTATTATAAAGAAAAGAAATACTATGAAACCCACTTTCTTACTTGCAATATATGGAGTGAAAATGGTGATGAAACTCGTGAAAACAAAGCTGGGTTTTGGTTTTGGAAGATGAGCGTTGAGCATCTTAAAGAAACATCGTGACCAGAACAGCAAGTTAGAGAATAAACTTACTCTAAATATTGCACAAAATATCAAACAAATAACGTAAATAACTAGAGCAGAAATCTTTAAATAGAAAATTACACAAAAACATTTTCGACAATATAACATACGCTTATAACAACTTGTATATTGAAACCTAGTGTACTGCAACTCCAGAATAATTTGAGCATTATTTATTGTCATTACGCAGCAGTTTTAATAGCAACAGGTTTTATTTATAATAGTTACCTGACGTATGTACAGCATGCCCTTCGGCTCTGCCTGAAGGGATAAAAGTGACTATATTACACCATCATAAAAATAGTAATAAACAACAACAATGGTCCTTCAAACAGCCTATTTCGAACAATTCATGGACAATGCCGTTGCGCACTATCTATAAAAAGGTCAATAATATTTACAGCTTCCAGCTGAGGTTCCATCAGTATCCTTCACATTATCTGGTCCCACATCTTGGTTCTCAGAAGTTTTTACAATTATTTAACATTGCTTAAAGTGGAATTATTGGTGCGAAAATTGGTTTTCTGAACAGATTTAGTATCGAACTCGCAACCTCTATGGTCACAGTCGGGTACTTTTGGAGCTAAACCCCACTTGATAAATGGCAGAGTATTATTTTAAGCGTATTTGGTGAAGTCACTAGCCTCGTTTTCAGTGAATGGCTGACAGACAATGGAAAGAATTGGCGATTTGTAATAAAACCACAAACACAATAGATTTTGTTGTTTCATGACTCTGGTCAAAGTTAATAACTGCAGGAAGTCTATTCTACCCAACAGTAATCTCAAAAATGTGTTTTCAGCCATAAAACCAACAATGTCACTTGAATCGAGTCCTGGGTGTGTCAATAAACACATAAATAGAACAATGCGAATTTATAAGATAATTCATCATCAAGAGATAAAATTTACCCTGGAGTGTATAAAACGTATCAAAATCCGTGCCAATCAACATGAACATAACCTTATCATCATTTGGTTCTGTCACAACTGCGATGAGAAGGACAGGGTTTCACATCTTGCCACTTAACAATTAAACTCGTAATAACATAATAAATAAATGTAAATAGCTTTCCATACAACAGTGCATGTAATGTTGAAGATAGAAGGAGAAAAGTAACAGAGCAACGTGGCTGCCCCTTTCTCAAGGTGCCTGGCAAACTGAACAGAAAGATAAACATGAATTCAGGCTACAGCTAATTTTTGGGACCACCTGCAGGGACACGCAATGTAAACAGACTTGTGCTTTTTATCTTTCTATCTTCGTTGCTTTATAAACAGGTCAAGGGGTTTCATCTTTCCATTGCTTTAAATCAGTAAAGTAGGATACCTATCCAAGTCAATATTACCAAGTCAAAATACTCTACAACCAAGATAATAACTGAGAGGGCAAAATACCCATTCAAGTTTGTACCACTTTCTATTAACTCCTTTTTTGGAAGAAACCGCCCAGGTAGAACACAGCTGTCAACATTGGCAATTCTGCTGAGATGATGACTCGGCTCAGCACCATCACTCTCACTCATAGATTGGTGTCTTCATCTTCTGACTGCTCATCATCACAAGGGGGCAGTTCAGCCTTCACAACATAGCCCAGTACTGTCAGCCATCTTTAATAGAATGAAAAAACATAAGATAACAGTGAATCTAGAATATGAGGAGGGGTCACATATTTTTAAACACTAACTACAGATGAAATGTTTTTTGTCATAATTTTGTAACAAACTTTATATTCTGTATGCAAAGGGATGAAATTATTAATAACAAACAACAGATTAAGAAATGAAGTCTTATTGGACAGTACTGTTCCTGTGGTCCCAGAGGTGGATAGGTATTGGTGCTGAAGGCAAACCACCTTTGGCAACCGGCTTATAGTTTGGAAATATTGGAATAGGTGAGCAACTCGTGTCAAAAATGAAACCCTCGAACAGGTAAACTACCACACCGCCAGGCAACTTTCTTACGGTCTCTCCAACTCACCTATCGAGACTGGCAGAGTCTGGTGCCTGGTAGAATGACAAGATGTCTTTGTGGAATAATTTGAACACATGCTCTTGTTGTATGCCATCACCGCCATCTGGTGGAGACACCTGGTGGCCGGGTAGAGGCGTAGACAATATGGCAGACATGTCCTAGGGAACAAAATTAGGAATATTGGAGTTAAGAATATTAGTTCTACTCAATAGTTTAAAGCAAATTGTGAAGTAAATGGTATGTAACAAATGCAAATTTTAACGGTAGTTCAACAGAATGAGGTAAATGTAAGTCAATCCAGTCTTGTAGCATGAAAACACTCACTCACTTGTCAATGATTACAGGATATGGCTTCAACAAAAAGGAACGATGTTCAGTCAATAGAAAATAAAGAACTTTAATTTGTTCTAATCACCCGTGAAATTTTCATTGAAGATATGGCAAATACACTATATTTATCATAAGACATGGCGTTGGCAAAAAATTCTACACAAAATTTTGCCTATTTTCCCTCTAAAAGTCTATAACTTGCAGTGCAAAGAAACAAACTCTTGATTTAGACAAGTCACCAAGATGAAACTGCTATCAACTTGTTCCTTGCTTGGATTAGAAGTGTTTTCTGAGCTAGGGAACAACTGGTATTTCACTATTGTTTGAGACCAGACTGAATAAGTTGCCTAGTTTTCTGTGTCGAGCACACTATAAAACAAGAGCAATGAGGAGCATGGAAATGCGCCCACGAATGCACTGCAAATGGTATGCTTCTACGGGTGTTAATTTGTATCATAGAAATGGCCACTAGATGGCACAAAGTATGTTGAATCCATCCCAAACAGGAACATATCATTGTTTCTTTATTTAAAACTATTTACCAAATTTCATAAAAATCTGTCAAGGAACTTCAGAGAAAACTGACGAAAACGGAAAAAAATGAAATTGCCACTAAGGGGCATGGCATTCATCCGATCCATCTGAAAATTGTTGTCATTCGTTGTCATCTTCATTCTAGCTAAATTTAATAAAGATCCTACAGTGGGTTAAGGAGATACAGCTATGGACGCAAAAAACTGCCACTAGGAGGTGTCACAGTAGTCAAAGTCGTTGGAAAGTCATTGCCAAAAATCCTCTTCACACTCAGAAAATATATGCCAATTTTCACAATCATCCTTAGAGTGATTTGGTTGATAGAGGGGTGGACACCAAAAAACAGACTCGAAGACAGAAATGGGGTCTAAAATAGTCACTGCTCAATTACCATATAAAGGTTTAGACAGTCAAGTAATTATGAGCACCCGTCAAAAAATAATTTATCACTGAACCTATCTCGGTAAGTTGCAGTTATGTGTGTACTCCCCGAGACTTTGGAGTTTTGCTCAAGCGAGATTTGTTTGTTTTAAAGAAATAGTTGTGTGGAGCGCAACTTCAAGACAAATTTCAGACATAAATCTTAAGTTACTTTTCATAAAACATACTCCAGTTTTATTAATGGTAAGTGGTATAACTCAAAGTTTATTTATTTGATGGAAGGTGAGTTAAAACAGCATTAATTATATTCTGCATTGGTCGTTAATAGTTTGCATTCTCCACAGTACAAAGTGTTTTTCTCACCTGGTCAGTTTTGAATGAATACATAACAAAGGAGTGATGAATGGAAATCCAACGCTTCTCCCACGAGCGCCCTCTGTTGACACTGACCAGAAGGTAACCACTTAAAATTGATGGATCGTCTGCTTTTACCTGCAAAAAATTAAAAAGTATCTTAGCACCATGGTTAATGATACACCAAGCAAATTGAACTTTAAATTACAGTAACTGTTCGGAATAAAGTGTTGCAGGAATTGATTTGTTAAAACATACATTGAACACTGTCTTGACCGTTGCCTTGGAACAACTCCCTCCACCTAGTGGCAAAATTCAGATGTTTTGATGCAATTTTGCAGCAGTCTTCAAAATCAATCGTAAAATAAGGCCAGTTAACACTTTTGATCAATTTTAAAGATGGCATTGCATGGTGCTTTAAGAGTGTAGTACACGATGCAATAATAAAAGTGTGTGACAATTGGCTTGTGTTTTTTGTGCGTCATATTTTGTCAAAGAGGTGGTGCACCGTGCAAACTCAGTGTAGACAACAGGTGAATGCCTCAGCATCAACACCTAGGCAATAGTTTGTGAAAATTCATGTTAAAACCCACGCTGGCCGAATCCCAAATCCGGGCAAACTGGAACAATAAAATTTCTAGTTGCGCATCAGACTGCCTCAGCATTAGACTACAGCATATTCCTAAAGTGACAAATGGATTTAAGAAGCTGTGGGCAAATTATTATAGGGGCGCTTTTCGAAAACGATCCTGCTTATTCATGTCACTACATGCGCGCACCCAGGGCATTTGGCGAACTGGACAAAAAGGTCCGCCTCAGAGACACAAAAAAGTCCGAGAAAACAAGACAAAAGTTCACTAAAAAGGCGCAGACGCACATTTCACAGTCCTGAAGGTGGTACTCCATTTTTTTTAGTCCTCCCGCTTTTTTGTCAAGAGAAGGTCCACTTCGTCAGAAATTCAAGCCCACCCATATTAAAGGCTGGGTGCGCGCATGCACTACAGACCTGTATTGTTGTGAAAGAAACCAAATCTGATTTGACCCCCTATAAAAGTGGTCTCAACATATCCCTCCATCAGACGTGGTGTCTGGGCTTGGAAATAACACTGACACTTGCTAATTACTCAAGACCATGTTTAGTGCATGCGACCCAGACTGGCAGTTGTCGCCACAACTCACCTTTTATTTCTATAAATAATAAATTGAGACCACTTTCATTACCGCAAGTCATTTTTAAAAAAGGGACAATTACAGTTTCAGCTGATGCTGTGATAATCACACAGCAAATTAGTACAGGTATATAATGCAATTGACAGTTTCCAAAGCCAAGAGTGCAGAACAGGCTTAAGTGTCGCAAAGCTGGTAATTAAAAGTAATGCAAATTAGTGTCTCACATGCAGAACACCTTTCTTCCCGACTTCCTTAAGTGCATCAAGGTCATCTTCACTGTGACTCGCGCTCTCTTGACGCTCTCGCAGGATCTTGAAACATTTCTTGCACACTCTGTTCGGCCTATAGTCATCATACTTCAGTTCCATCTTTTGGTTGGAACAGTTACCACACACAATCTAATGAAACAAAATGACAGAATGTATTTCACACAGTTTCACAATCCAGATGTATTTTAGCTGTTGTTCAGTATAAGTTACCAACTTGAAGGAATGTAACAAAACTGCTCCCATTCTAATGTCAAACAAATAAATATTACTGCCAAACCTCTAAAAGGGCACCACCATAGAATATGACTGGTATACAGGGCACACTGCTCAGATAGGTGACTTTTTCCCAATCAGTTTCCTGACAAAATTACATAAAAAGGCGCCGTTTTGACTTAAATCCCTACAAAGATTTCACTTTGGGAGTTCCTTCTCAGGGTTTGCACAAACATTTGCCTTAAAAAATTGTGCTCGGATCCCTTGTTAAGGCATCTACAATTCGTCTATCTTTATTTAATACCCTGTCTATGGAAGTCATGAGCCAAGCAAGGCCAAGGTCACCAGCATAAAACATTATAGCTATAAAAATGCCCACAAATAACCTTGTAATTTGACTTTCTTTTTAGTCAATATTCAATCAGTGGCGAGACTTTACTGAATTTGACTGAAGTTATCGACTACAAAGATGATCCCCATGCCTCAAACAACTTACAATTCCACAGGCTCTGCAGTTGTGCTTTCGCCGCAGTGGCGTGAATGTTTTATTGCACAGCATGCAAACTGTCATGGACGAGTCCTTTAGGAATGCCGGCATTCGCTTTCCCAGATCATCCTCGGGCAGGAACTCCGAGTTTGTCTGCTGAACCGAGAAAGATTCGTGCCGACGCAGCAACTCGGACACACACCGCCATATTGCCACTTGCCACAGTCCACTCTCTTCAAGTGAATCTGTCACAAACTGAAATACTTTATTCTTTGTCTGAACGTGGAATGTATTCGGTACATCTTCATCGTCCCCATTTCTAGCGACCATGCCATCGACATCTAGCCGTGCCCTCATCTTGTAACTTTTCTTCCCCTGTATGGTACACACCAGCAACATATCATTAAACAAAAATAAATACCGGTCAAACAGATCGCCATTCTTTGCTGATACTTTTTTAACCGCTCCCTCCTTTATCAATTCTCTCGTCGGAGTGATAATATTTATGTCATTCCCGAGCTGTTCGTTGATCTCTAGAAGTTTGCGGAATTTTTCAATTTTCCTCATGGCTTCATTGGCATGGGTTGCTGCCTTGGTGATAAGATCAAGCGCACGCTCAGAGACCGCCTTGTCTGGCGAGTCCTCAGGCAGATGTTTTAAGTAATCCTTCATCAACAGTTCGTATCGTGGCACTCGCTGGATCGGCTCCAGCATGTGGTGTTGTAGTGTTAACATCCCACAGTCTGAACTTTTCTGAAACATGGAATGATTCTTTGTTAATACAACGTTCTCAGAGCAGACTGGTGCCGCCGCGGTAGAGAGAGATGAAAAATAGACCAAGACAACAATAAAAATTACTTCAGTGAGAAGACTAATAGGTGCAAAAAGTGCATTTAGGAGTGTTGAAGGATCATAGTTTATAGTTTATTTTAAATCATGGATTAACAAGGTACAACTCAGGCAAATACAATGAGAAATATGTAACTGTATGCTTACGAATGAGTGAGGCTGCAGACATTAGAGTCAAGGCCAAAATAGAGTTTGACAGATTTTCAGCAGCAATTTTTTAATCTGCACCATTTCCAGCATGTATTGGCAAAAGCAGACGCTGGATGAGTCATCAAAATTGAACAATGCAAACTTCAGAGTTTTAACCAGGGACAGTCAGTCAAAGAACAATTGTTATATAATTCAACTAAGTATGTAGAAATATATCTTTTCAGTAAGGCGTGGAAATTTGTTGCAAAAAAATTTGTCCCGTCAGCATGCCATCTGTTGGTCACATCACGTGACCTAATGAACATAAGTCTGAAAAGATTTCTGCCCCCGACCGGGACTCGAACCCAGATGGCTCAATGGCTGGAGCGTCTGCACGGTGAGCAGAAGGGTTCGAGTCCCTGTCGAGGGCAGAAATCTTTTCAGATTTATTTTCATTAGGTCACGTGATGTGACCAAAAAGATGGCGTGCTGACGGGACAAATAGTTCGCATCAACTAAGTATACTTAACATTCTTCAATTTGCCTAAAACATACTATTCTAAGCAAAACAGACTAAGAATTTAGAAAGCACAGAGCATTCTCCTTAAATGGGACATGAGTGAGGAGCATACGAGAAGGCAAAATTCAAATCACAGCCGCAAAACAAATTGGTAACTGAGGCAATCTCAAATCAATCTCAACAATGTTTATACTTTTAAGTATTCCTTTTTAAAAGGGAAATGAAAACCTGACAACATAGACTATTATGAATCCAGTCCATTCTAAAACTGAGTCTGCAGTAAACCACCCTGTCTCTCTTAGGTTCCAACACAATAGCTGAAAACATTATTGACAAGCACATTGTGAGAGCATGTGAACAATAGCACCTCCTGTCAAGGCAATACTTGAGAAAATAAAATGGCTGCCCACGCTGGCAACATATCTCTACCAACATTGCCTATAGAATAACTCTCAAATTGGAGACTTTCAGGGAGCAATGGAGCTGACTGAGCACCACCTGGCTGTACCAGCAGGCAGTTTTTCATAACAGTGGGTGAAATAGGGGAATATTTTTGACTTTGTAAAAAGAACATTTTACACCCTATGTGATTACAACTGAAGTGATGTGTTTTTAAAGGAACATTGCCTCCTCGTCCCTTAGAGGCCACTAGTGTCCAATATCTTTTATCAAGTGCCACGTTGCTATTAGAATGTTTCCCAACAGGCTGGCATACTAATTACATGTAACATTAAGTGATACCTGTATGTCATCAAGCAATGCAGCAAATCTGCGTGACTTTTCAAGGTATAAGTCAATGAGATACATGGACTGGTCGAAGTTCTTAATGTACTCAGTGTACATTTTGAGGAATGGTCCAATAGTCAACATGATGTCCCCGATGCACTCATTCTCTGACCTAAAAGTACATTTGACATGGTATACATACTATTTGCATGATGCATCACAAACTAGGCATCAAATTGTAGTTGTGGGTTTTCATGTTTGTGATCAACATGGTGATATGTCACTTAAGCTGATTTCCCACTAGCGATCCACTGGTCTATCGCTACTCCTGCCTTCACCTTTCTCACTAACTCCTCTCTGGAGTTTGCTTTAGTTCTCAGGATTAAATACCAGATCTCATAGTTCATTTGCACTCTCGATTGAATACGCGTTGCACGTTGCGGCCTCTAGTGATTACTCCCATCGGAGTGGAGTTTACCATTCCCATTGCAGGGAGTTGCGCAACTCTGCAGTTTAATCCACCTATTTTGAGAGGAGTTGCAATGCCTGTTTAACTCCAGGAATTAAGCTTTCTCACTGATTGAAACTATGCAAAAGAGTGGAGTTGCGTTGCAAATGGGAAAGCCGGCAGCGCGTCTATGACACAGTGATTGCTGTATTTAGTAAAAGTTATGAGATGAGCTTTTCAATTCATATGTCTGAAAATGGAAAAACTATTTTCAAATTAGCCATATCAGATGACACCGAGTTGATATTAATTAATTGATACAAAGCACATCTTCATAGAACGACCTTTCCAGTTTCAAAAAAGGAAGCAATAATTTCCACCCACCAGGTACACTCACCACTTTAGTAAACGCTCCTCCAGAGGGGGCAGCAGATGTTCTGTATGCAGATGATAGAGACTATTAATATTGGAGAACATCTGCGCGACAACGTTGTGATCAAACATGGGGTTAGCACGGTTCTCAAGGTCAATTTTAAAACGAAAGTCCTGGTCCAGCAACCTTAACTTGTCCACATAAGCCTGTTCCGTTGACAGAATCTCCAGCGCTACTCTATGGCATTTCGATGTGGCCTGGGATATCCTGCTATCTGTTTTCGATGAGCGTGACTCCGAGGAATCTTCCCCATCGCTCTGATCACTAAAATCACTGAAACTGTCACTGTCCCACTCAAATTCAATGACACTCTGCGTCAAGCAACTGTTCACAAGATTGCTTCTAGATCTATTACCAAATTCAACATTTTCATACTCTGTCCCATGCGATGAAGTGCTTTCTCGATGTTCATCATCTTTGTCTATGCTTTCGTAGTGATGCGAGCGTTTGAAGCAGCGATTATCATAAACATGGTCATTGGAAAACAACATATCATTCCCAGACTTACTTCTCCTTGCAGACGATGATCTTCTTTTTGCTTTACCGTTACTACTACCACTACTGCTTTTTCGCCTACTGGGTTTATCACAATTAAACTCCATTTTGTTAGTCACGCTGGATGGGGCACTGCTTTTCCTGATGGTAGAGCTTGAGTTTCTATTATCTCCCCTGGAATCATGCTGCAGCCAGGAATTATCTCCCTCTGCAGAACTTTGTGGCAAGTCAGATTGATCTGTTACATAACTGTCAACTCCTGTGTCATTTTTCACCTCAAAGTTGTCCCCCTTGTCAGCACTCACTGACTTGGTAACAACATTGGAATTCGCAAGGCCACCACAGGAATTTCTATCCAGGCAGGGACGCGGGGTCCCTACTGATTTCGAGTGGCCACTTGCCTGGTCCTCATTAATCTCACTATGTCTGTTATTTTCAGTTGCAGCTCCAGTAGGATCAGTTATTTTCTGTTGCCAGCCTCCATTTTTCTGCTTGGCCTTGGAACCCGGTTTCCATGCTTTTGGGAGAAGCTTTTGGAAAAATGTTGGCTTGAATGCCCCTGAAATTGAAAAAGATCAAACATATTTAACCTTTGCTGGCATTCAAGCACGGGCCGAAACTTTTTGAAATTTGCAACATCAGCTAATGGGAGAACTACAAGTTAGGCCTTCGTTTATCATCAAATTTATCAACTTATTGCAGAGAGTGGATGCATTTTGGTATCGATTTTAGCTTAAAAGGAGTTTGGGTGGTGAAGAAACAAAAACTAACCGTTGGCAGGTTGTCTCCATCTAAACACAATTACCAAGTGTTTTCTACCAGTGAATACTACAATGATGTAGCCTTTTTGACACTCACACTGTAACTAACTCTCGTTTAGTCCGCATTTCAGACAATACTCGTTTTTTTAAGCCTGATATCAATTTTTCTTTTGTTAATCACCAGGCTCAGTTTAATGTCTGAGGTCCCGACACAAAAGTTAATTATCTACCACACTGAATGAACAAATTAATCATGCATCGATTCAAGACTGCTGTCAACAACTTTTGGTCAATTTTTATCATATTTCTGCAGCAGAAGAAGGATTCTACACAACCTTTTCATGAAGAATTTATAATTTCAGAAGCCCAACAAGTTAAAAAATTACTATAGTCTCCGTCCTTGACATTTCAATTTATTTCAACCAGTATTTTATTGATAAGAAGATATCGCACAACCCAATATGGAACTTAGATAAACTTTCTTTTGTGATATCAAGGGCTGATGGTGACACCTGGTTTTCCGTGGTTGATGATGAGAACCATTGTCCAACAACAAGATACCACTGAATAGTCCAGTTGCCTTTTAAGATATGAACCCACTGTATCGTAGAAAACTCCAAGGAGTGGATAACTCAAATATCTTCATGATACGGGCAAGTGCACTAATTCTCACAAACCTTTTACAGTTTTATTGACTTTAAGATGGCTGATTTCAGGGAGAGATCTTGTCCGTGTCCTTGTCTCTGCGGTAACTGGTGATGGCTTTTCTTTGACGTCTTTGAAAACGTCATCGTTACTTCCACTTTGTCCTGTGTCTATCAGAGGAAGTGGGAAGCCATCATTGACAGCTATATGGAAATAAACAGTAGGCAGGGAATTCAGCCATGCAGCGTTCACAACTGATAAGCTATGTAAGCCATTGGTTAGTGTTAGGTCAGTAAAGGGGTTATATTGTGACATTTGAGAACAATTACATATTGACAAGACAAGATTTGGAGTGATAACAATGATTTCATTCCTGTAGACAGGTGGATGACAAATTTAGATAGATGCAGTGGCAGGCTTGATGGANGGGGGGGGTCAGAGTAGGGTGGAGCGGGGCGGGGGGATTCAGATTAATAATTGACATTGAAGGGGTTCTAACATTAAGGTGATTGTCCATATTCTTTTTTCAAAGTATTATCTGTTGGTATATGTGGCACTTAACGTGAACATGGTGAAGGTAGTGCAATAATTTTGTGCTACAATTCTTTCATGTCAAAATCATAAAAAAGAAATTTCACTTGTCGACCATATTACGTCTTAAATTAGTAAGATTTACACTAGAGGATGGGCCAGTTGTTGTATTCAGATAAACTTTACCATTATTCATCTTGGGTCTCCCCAGTGGGGGCCACCTTGCTGAAACAGGGCCACTCAATATGGTGGTCGAATTATCACATCATGCTGCGAAGGGGCTGGAGCAAATTATGTCAGGAGGGAGGGAAGGGGGTAAAAACACCGCCGGGGTTTTTTTATGATGAGCTTGGTGCACCTTCCCATTAATGGAGAATCTCCATTGCACAACTCTTTCTAGTCTAAGGAGCCCTCAAATGTAAATCCACCACTGAATGTGGTAAATTCCTCACTGCTAATTTAGGACTGATATGGAGGACAAGATATTTTTTTCTTGTGTTTTCATAAAAGAACCACCAAATCAAAGCTTTACCATTTTTAAGATCTGTAACATAGCTCCCATGAGTTAATATTTAAACAATTAGAAATCTTCACAACTAAAATGTTGGGAAAATGTGGCGATTATTTTTGTCCAAAAGTGGTGAGAGTTTGCCATATGTGGTTTTGCAGACATAGATTTAGCCAAAAGATCTTTATAGGTGATTCTCTATTTTTTCCTAAAGTTACCTAATATCTCATGGGAACTCCAGGCCCGCAATATTTCTCCTGTACGGTTGGTCAAGTCCTGATTCTGTAACATGAATCAATAAGGGTCTCGGAGTCGAGCACCCTCTAAGACAGGATGTTTCTCAATTGCAAGCCATATCTGCAGGGTGCTCATTTCTACAGCTAAATACAGTTGAAAAATGTAGTTTATAACTGTTTCATTCTAAGTCGGTAATGGTCTTACGTATATAATGTGCCCGAATTTTGAGAACCTGTTTTCTCCACTGAATGACGGGCATCAAACTGGTTCTCAAAAGACGAGCAGGTTATATCAGACCATTGACTTCAAAGTCACTAACTACACTATAGCAATCATGAACTGGACTCTTCACCTGTGATTTGAAAAACCATCATCAATGTTCGAGTGCATTTTTTCGACCATGTCTAAAAGGACATGAAATGTTCACAGCACATGCAAAACTATTGAAGATCCCCTGCCTTGCCAGCCTTACGTAGCTTTTATTGGCCCTGGCCATCCCATTTAGATAAATTAATATATGTTTATAATTTGTAAGAAGGCTAAAAACAATTACGAAAATATAAAAGATAGTGCAGAGAAAAGCAGGTCTTTTGGTTTGAAATATTACTTTATTGTAAGATCTTACTAATTTCAAAACCGCACGAAAATGGGAAGGTGGTGTCATCTTCCCAATAAACACCTATATGCCAAATTTCATGAAAATCTCCACCTCAGGTACAGAGGCAAAAAAGTGTACCACTAGGCACAACAGTAGTGGGATCCATCTGACAGTTTTAATCCGTTGTAACGTCCACAGAAATACACACAGAGAGATCACGGGGATTAGGAGATACAGCCACCAATGCCAGACACTGGGCAGAGATTGAACCAATGTGTAACCAACATACACATGTGGGTGCACAAAAACGAAAAAATCCTTCCTGTCAGCCATGTTGTCATAATTTGGATGGACCCTTACCATTCTAGTGGACGAAAATAATGTAAACGGCATTTGCATCTCAAGCACATACACTGTTAGTTTAAAAGCTTTAAACATGGCTTAAAGTTACCAAATAGAAAGAAAGGACAAACAGATTAGTAAGCATAATGTGTCCGTGCAAGAAAAAAAAAACAGATCCTGTGATAGTGAGTGGGATGAAAAATTTGCTAGTGGTTCATAAGGACGGCAAATCAGAACGTATCTAGTTCGGGAAAAGCACAGATAGCATTAATATGATACATGTATGAGTTTCCTGGTTGATGCAGGAAATATATCTCTGTACCATGTTTGTCCAGATTGATGCCCAAGGCACTTGAATAGCAAATTCAAGGGGTATCCATTGAGCTGAGCTCGATTTTTGAAAACTTCAACAATAGTGGAGAATTTCTCGCTTACACTGTTTACTGCTGAGATACCCTTTGCCATCAGACATAATTCATAATGCTGCCATTCAGCACACCCTTTGTATTCAAGACAATGAAGTGGAAAGGTAATGACTAGCATTACTTCCTTAACACTTGCCATTGTTATTACAGCAAAATTGGTTTTCTCTGACATTTGCACATAGTCTGAAATGTCGGAAGTACGGATTTGATGACATCTTAGATAATACAAAATAATCAAAAAACGGTAACTTGGGTTCATCTTGACAAAGGAAATTTCCCAAAAGACCATTAAATGTTTTGTCATTTTGTTTTAAATAATCCATTCTACATATTGTTTTGTTTCCCGCCGGGTTGCTATCTGTTGATTTTATGTTTAAGCTTAAAGTGTCAAAACAGAGGCAGATTTTGATCATCAGTGAAACTAGAAGCCAAAAGTCTTGATGAAGTATATTAAGGGCCAGCATCAAGCCAAACATTGGGTGTTTCCAAAGGGAATTTTTTGAAAATCACAGTTTAGGCATTTATCCACATGGCGCTGTAACCGGAACAGATACAACTGTACCAGTGAGGGCACAGAGACAGGCATTCTGTGGTAGTTTAATCTCATCAGCATCTGTTAGTAATAAAACCCTACTGGTATTTTGCTCACATGATAGAATGAGGAAGTACTTACTATCTCTCTTACTCTATACATAGGACAGCACTTACTGATAGATCATTAATGAAGACTTTAAACACTAAACCAAAATAAGTATCACAAGACATTTGTATATCCTTTGCCTTCCCATTTTAACTTAAGGAAGGCTCACAGTTGTTATATGTGCATCAAGGCCTATCATGGACTAGATCTTAAATAACGTGTTTTGTCAAATGAATGACGTTTTATCTATGTTACACATGAACCTTTTAATTCTTCACTTGAAGTCACAGAAAAGATCTATGGTGTACCGTAAAATCTCACCAGTTGAGGACACAATAGGACTGACAAGTGAAACCGTATGTTCATAAATGATATGTAGCACTTCTTTATAGGAGTCTTTTTACCACACGCAATGTTTATGAAACAAATGTGCGCATTCAGAACGATGTTAGAAACCTTTGAAAAAAGAAAAAAGACCGCTTTTGACAATTGTTTTTGTCTGAAATTGGTGACATTTTACTGACTGTGTCCAATATTTGTACTCTTCATTAAAACAGTTCCGGTTTAATTCTTGAATATAGTCGCCGACACCAACATTTGGTTACAGATAAGTCAAGTTTCATTCTAAAGTTATTTTGGTAAATTCATGTTCCTTACTCAAGTGCACCCAAGGTTATGCAGGAAGTTTAACTTAAAGAAATGACGAAATTTGGTTAACTCCAGAACATCACATCTAAGAATGGAAGATCGCATTCGGATGAAATTTCCAGAATGAGATACTATGTTAATTTATGCTCTGTTCTGCAAAAAACATTTGGGATTGTTTTTAAAATGTCCTACTTTTGCATAAAAGATTATCAAAAATGGGATTTTTAAAACAATTAAGTCATGCATACCACGAAAACAAAGTATTTTCAAAACTTGTAACATTAACTTCTGAGATCTCATTTATATCAAATATAATTTGATCATGTGGTCCTTATCATTGTTTCCATTTAAAAGCTCTTGTTTCTATTTTTCTAAATTTTACTAAAAAGTCATGGTCACTTGACTTAATTGATGATAGATTGACAAAAAAATCAAAAATCAAATTCTACAGGCTTTCTATTTTCAGAGAGCATATACATTTACTGAGTATAGCTTTGTAGATATTTGCAGTGAGTCAATACGCAAACTTGTCAGTAAAGTCCCTACATAGTTTTGCTTTAATACCTTTAGTTGAACTGTGACTTCAAGGAGCATATTAGCCTAAATATGTCCACGTTCCAATACTGTCACAACAAACCACACAATATGAGATTTGCACAAAAAAGTAACAATTATCTTACTGTTAAATAAGTCGATATCTTCCGCCGTAAACGATTCCCGGATTTTTGGCGATCCAATACGAGTGCGGTCGTGTGAACTTTTACGAAGTCTTCCAATAAGATGCACTTTTTCCTTTATCACAGCCTTACGCTGCTCGTCGCCATGGTTGCTCACTGAAAAATTAAAATAAAATATTTTGCAACTATGTTTTCAGAAGTTTGTCCATTGCCATTTGCTTCTCCAAAGCAATATGCATCTTTCTGGAGAATAGGTTCGTCATTGGTCTCTTGAGGCATTGTAGATGGTCACTTATTAAGAGACGTGGTAGGTTGTTTTCAGACGTTTCCACCTGGTCTCTTAAGTAAGTGACCTTCTTATATACTACAATAGGCATCTTCACAAATAAACATACAACCACAAAGTTGGACAGAAATTGTAACAAAAAATATCCTTTATTTCAGTCAGATATCCATTGCTATCAGCTTGAAATGTCCCTGTGAAATGTCTAGTATCCCATGAATTCGGGAGAACATTAGCCAAGTCATATTATGTTTTGGTTTACTTAGACTAAGTGTTATCTTGCTTCATTAGGCAGATAGGTTCTCACAGCAGGCAAAGCATGAGGTACAGTGGACTAGTGGGTCACTTTAGATGACCGAGGTCACTAATGTTTCTTTACCTTTACCCATTAAATTATTTTGGCCAATCTGCATGCTATTACAACTCAGACACATGATCAGCCATGCTAACCTTCAGTTTATCCAAACATACGTTAATCCTTAGGATTTGTATTTCACAATATACCAGAACACAAATCTGCAGCACTTGTGCAATTGCGTACATAAGGGGGGGAATAATTTTCGCACCATACAAATTGACGTCCCTGGCTCCCTTTGTCTTTTAGTTCTATAACAGTTATGTCTCCAACAATATCTCTTCAAAAACAATTTGAATATGCAAAACTTTTCCATTTCTCTTTCTCAACATCTACTGCAACTTATTTGGAACCCTGAAAGCATGACTACCGCTTTGTCACGCTTTCTGAGCTGTGAGTTTTAAAATTTTAAAACAACAAGCCTATGACTTCAATTCAAACTTAACTGATCATTTTGACCTGTAGCAATTGTCCTCTGCAGAGACATTTGTATACTGCAAACAATGAAAACAAAAAAGAAAACCTTCAACTTGGGATAAATAAATTTGGTGAGATATTTCTCAAAGTGGAATTTTATTCTCCATGATACTATGACCAAAATTTACCGAAAGTATACTTACGAGTCAGCGGTGTTAAGAAGTCAAGAGCTCAGTAACACCAGAGCATTACATAGACATTGCCGAACTGTTCAAATAACCAACTCAAACTGTCAGCTGGCCCACAAGACCAAGTTAGTTTATCACAATCTACATTTAGCACAAGAGGAAAAAATTCTTAGCAGGGTATTAATTCTGAATATAGAAAAGCTATTTATATTACGTCTATGAATATGCCACTTAAATTCCTGTCAATAGGCGGATCCAGAAGATGGCATTAGAATCTAAACTGATGTTTAATATGTTTGTTGATTTCAGTTGAGGAAACAGTTTTGAACACAGTAATAACAATGCCAGTTAAAACAAAACAGTTATTGGCAAATTGCCGAAAACAACTGTGGGTAAACAAGAAGAATTATTGAAGTCATTATATTACAGAAATACGAGAGCAATTAGCTTTCAGTATTATGTAGTTTCCAAAGAAATATAATGATCATATTGATACTCTGAAGACAAGAATAGAACCTGCATCACCTCTGCACACCTCTGCTGCACCGATATCTGCCACAGCATCAAAATCCAACTGAGCATTTGAAGAATCCATTATCAACAGTATAAAACATCCTGGCTCTACTATTCAACAAGAAGGTACTATGTGCTACCTTCATACCCGCACAGTACAGGTATGCATAAACCTTTATAATCAAGCAGGAACTTAAACACCAACACGGGAGGTCAAGATTAAAGATGGACAATTGGGGTCAACCTCAGTCTGAATTTGAATCCTGCTCATATAATCTGGTTTTTGATTCACTTTGCAACAGATATGATAAGAGAGGTTCAAGGACTTTGTACATATTCGATAGCAACCCCAGATATTGCATGACCACTTTAAGAATATTTCTTAATAAAATAAAACCTTGAACAGCAAGGTTTGACAAAACGACAGCTGGGTCAAGAATTGTGAACTGGGCTCGATAATTGCGACTTGTAAAATCATACGAGTCGATGTAATTTGAGCCAAACTTAGTGGATCTGGCTTACAAGCAATTTTCAAAATTACTAAAGCCTCCAAGAATGCCATGTTTTGGACAGTGCCTTAAAAAATTCAAAACTATTTAACATAACTACTAAGTGAAAAAGTCATTAGGCCTATCATAGGACTGAAATATTTATTTCAATGAACTATGTCATTAACTTATAAAACATCATTATGAAGTCATTTAGAAAGAAAGGATCAAAATTAACAGTGTCCGTTAGCTTGCCGGTCAACTTTGGTCTTGTCAAAATTATTAGCAGGGACCACTGTTATTATAATTACTTTGATGACCACAGCATCACCTTCCTACACTTTTGTGTCCATCTACAAAAGCAGTCAACATGGAGGGCTGCACTAACTTTCCAGTTTACGAGGTTCCCCTCATACTACAGAGAGGTTCCCCTCATGCTGCAGAGAGGTTCCCCTCATACCGTAGAGGTCCCCTCATACGGCACAGAGGTTCCCCTCATACTGCAGAGAGGTCCCCTCATACTGCAGAGGTTCTCCTCATACTGCAGAGGTTCCCCTCATTCTACAAAAGATCCCCTCATACTGTAGAGAGGTTACCCTCATACTACAGAGAAGTTCCCCTCACACTGCAGAGAGGTCCCCTCATACTGGAGAGAGGTTCCCCTCATACTGCAAAGAGGTTCCCCTCACAATGCAGAGAGGTCCCCTCATACTGCAGAGAAGTTCCCTCATACTGCAGAGAGGTTCCCCTCACACTGCAGAGAGGTCCCCTCATACTGCAGAGAGGTCTCCCTCATACTGCAGAGGTTCCCCTCATACTGCAGAGAAGTTCCCCTCATACTGCAGAGAATGAAATATGTGCTTTTCAGTCCTGTTGTAAAATCTGACTAGATTCTAATTTTGTGTAAATAGGTGAATTTGTGGTCAGCAGCAGAGAAGGTGATTTGTGGTAAACAGTTCTGTCTCCAGCTGTCTTACCCTGTCAAATGTGAAAGATTGGAGCTAATAACTGCAATAGATATTGATTGTGGCCCCAGTCAGAACGGCTCATTAAATTCACACAGGGGTGGTAAGGGGTATCTTAGTTCTCTTGAAAAAGGAAAGCCCATTTGTGTGATGACAACAAAGAATACAAAGCACTGCCACACACGTCAACCAACATGGGAATTACGTTACAAAGACACCGTCAAAGAAACCTGAAGTGGTGCAACATCAAACCCAAGGAGCTGAAAGCTGTTGCAGGAGAGAGACCAAAGTGGCGAGCAACTGCCAGTTTTGAGGATGACCGCTGTAAAAGACTCGAAGCTGCTCGAGAGAAACGCCACTCAGCAGCATCCACCACTGTTACCACGACGGAGTTCCAATGCCCCGCCTGTTCTCGACTCTGCGCGTCAAGACTAGGACTGCAGAGCCATCTTCGTGTACATAGACGATGAGACACACAACCTACGTTATCTTCGGACCCGAAGGACTACCAACGACGTATTTTTGACCTTTTTTGTAGAGCTACGGTGTAGCGCCAAAATGCTCAGTATTTTCGTTTTTTATGCGCACTTTGCCAATGTTCGTAATAAAGTTTTCAAACCTTCGCTTTGGCTTTTACTGGTAATCTCTTTTATCGATATAATCTCATATCACGAGCCTTGCTCGACAGGGCCAAAGGAGTTACCAAGGAGTATAACTACACTAAGTTACTAGATGTAAGAGCCTCTAATAGGTAAGTAGGTACTTGCAATGCATTTTGACACTTTTGTTTTCATCAGCGCTATGGCTTGCTGTGGTGTTTTACGAAAATTGCTATGGTTACAGCAAAAATGGTTGGCATGTATGCAGTGGTTAACTTAGAAGACATATTTCAGAGTTAATTATAGTGACTCTCCACTTATTTTGTACACAAATAATTGCCAGCATTCTCATTTTTACATTTTTCAGAGACTGATTAATTTGCTGCAAATTATATAAACTTAACAGAATTTTGTCTTATGGCATCCACTGGCTACAAACTAGACTAATAGGCTAATATTTTCTTAATAGCAGTAAAATTTCATCATACAGTGTGTTACATAGGCAAAGAATGACAGCCTCTCCTTCAGTAACGCTAGGGCCTCGCTAGCAAGACTTCGGGAGATTACGTGAGATATACTGCCGTGCATTTTAAATGAGAACGCATGACTGTGGCCAGAATTTAGCTAGGTCCTAGCATTACTGAGCGCATGCCATGACTGCTCCCCAGAGACTTGGTCTAAAGACCATCACCACAGGTAAAAGTTGAGTCAAGATTTAAAGTCAAAAGTGACACCTATCAACTATAACTGAAACTATCATGAACAAAACTGAAATGGTGGGTTAAGATAAAGTAATTCTTTAGATAACATTATGTAATTCTTTACTAACCCGTAATCTGCACAAAAGGAATTAATAGGATTGTAATTTTTCTGAATTCCAAAGCCTGATTATGTTCCAAAAATGAAAGACACGTTTCCAAGCGTTGTTTTGTAACACCTGTACAGTATAAACTAAGTGAATAGAGTAAATAATTTTTTTAATCTTTATGTTTCTTAGGGAATTTAATCAAGTAAAGTATCTCTTGTATCCCCAATAGGTGAAGAAATTAACAGCAGGCTAGTCAATGCTGTAGTGGGGCGTAGGCACACGTAGGCGCAGCCAACCACCTTTTGGCATCTGAACGTAGCACCTACGCACTGTAAGTTACGTTCAGTGATCAAGGTGATATTGTGGGCTTTGGGCACCTACTTACCTCTAATTTTACCACTACAGCACTGAGGCTCCTCCAACATCCACCCATTCATTGCACACTTTGTCCTCAATGTTGGGTGAACTGAAGATTTATTACTACAAATATTCAAGGAAATTGTCGCACGCCATCAATGGATTTCAATACCAACCAATTCTATTTCCTTAATAAGATTGTGATAAAAAGTCTTCACTTGTGAAGGGCCGACAAGTCTCATGAATATGGAGCATCTGTCAGGAATTCATGCAAATTTTTAGCCAGAAGACACGGTGCACAAATGGAAAATTCAGAAAATGAAAATGTAACACCCACCCACACCCTTAGAGGTCAGTAGATTTGTACTATTGGCGAATCATTTCGAAGAATTTACGCTTATGACTTCAAAATTTGACAAATATTTCAACCTTAAAATCCCACACAGGTGAGGGTATATTACAATGAGAACCATACAACAAATGTTTGAGGTGAGGAAATAACTGCACTTCCTCAAACATAAGGAAAGTACTGTTGGACTCCACACAATATTGGACTAGCTCAAGGTTCATTGCCTCCAACTGAGTTAACATAACCAGACCAGATCATCCTCATTCTAAATACAAAGCCAGACTTGAAGCCTGAAGCCAACAGACAACAAAGGTTCAGGCAGAGTAAACAGGAGCAAATGTTTGTTGGGTTTGAAGTACTGAGGAGCAATATACAACCTCAATTTATTATTATCTCATAACATGTGATACACATTAGTGCAGTCCAGCAGCAACACTTGAGCATTTGATAGAGCCAGCATGACCCCTGACAGCCAAGAAATAACCTCAGATTTGATAGTAAACATGCCAACCTGGAAAGTTAAGATCTTGAGGGATTTGACAAGAACCACAGCATAGCAAACCAGACAAAATACAAACCAAAAGGCAATGAGTTGGAAAAACAAGGAAGTGCCAAGGTAATGACCAGATGACTGAACTGACAACATCCCTAAATACTGGCAACCAATATTCTTATATTACTCTAAAATTTTGTCACTCAGGGATTCTGCATTTTGAGGACTGGTTTTCTGCACTGGTTCTCAAATTCCAGGACCCCTACAAAATGACGATTGCTAAAATGTCACCAGTTGATAACACAACCCATAAGTAAAATTTTATTTTCCTATTTTCCTATTTTCCATTATAAAAGATATATAGCACCAAAATAATGCTTTTTCAATCTTATTCAAGTTCTGTAATACAGATACCACCAGACAATCTGTCAACAAATGAGAGCATTCAAACATTATAAGAAAAATGAATAAAAAGACATTTCTGGCAGAAATTGTCCAAAATTGACGAGACTTTACTGTACCTCAGCAGGGTTACCTGCCAGGATTTCAAAAGGGGTCGTGCTTGTAACATTTCTCGACAATTGTGTCATACATGAACTTTTCTATGGAAGACAGAAGGAAGCTTGGGTGTTTGAGAAGTCAGGCCATCCATATCTGCTGCATCTCATATTTTGCGTGTAAATAAAATAGTATAATGGAACACACAACTCAATCTGCAGAAAAAACCTTCAGTCTAGGATGCACAAGGGCCGGCAAGTATAATTTAGTTTTGCCAAAAATAACTTTAAACGAAGACATTTTGCTTTCTTGATACAATAGTATGTATGGCAATAAGTCGTCAAAATAAATTTCAACAGCAACGAAATATTAAGCTTTGAAAAACAGTGATTTTGGCAATTATTTTTGTCACAAATTGAAAAAGGTTCACAAAAAAATCCATTCTCATGTTGGTTCTCATACAAATCACTAAAACCAATCAACCAAGCTTTGCAGTGGTACCAGACAACAAAACCAGGGTATCTCCTCCACTACCAGGTCATTACAATATCAATATCAAAGAGAAAGTCTGCCATCAGAAGAGACTGCCAGACCTAATTTACTGATGCTGTGGAGTCATTCTTCCATGTTTGCCTACTGCTACAGATGGGGAAGATTGCACCAAGCCGCTGCAAATACTGTCCCATGAATGCTACATGATTATATAAAAATTTGAGATGATTTAAATAGTAAATTCTTTACAATGCAAACATATTCGTGAAATAGGCTGGTTATCTCTTAACAAATAACTTATAAAGTTTTCCTTGCTCCCTGATAAAAATGTTGGCTTAGGCTGACAAAAAAGTGATCATAATAACATCTGCAAATATATAGTGAGAAGCAACCCAATTCTGAAGGGTTTGAACAACGTTGGCAAAACAGAATTTCAGCGAGTACAGAAAGAAAGCGGAGTTTTGTACCGTGCCATTTCCCTTGTTGTCATGTTGCTAACCCTGTGTTCTGAAGATGTGAAAACCTTGCCAAAGCACAACATCACACAAGATATCACCATGTATTGCATGCAAAGCCTGTGATCACACTGACATCCTTCGTAAGATTCTTACATCCACCTGAGGTTTGTAAGACCTGGTGCTGGTTTTCCAGGTGCAGGTGTATAGACCTTGTGCAAGTTTATGAAATAAATAACACTCTATTCACTTTTTTGCTAAGTTAGGAAACTCAGGCAGGTGGCTTATTAATAGTTAGTTGACACTCCTTAAACTTTCCAGTACCCTAAATGTTTAGGGACAGATATAACTAAAGTGTTGTGACAAGGCAAAGCTTGTGGCATATTATGACCAGTTGAGTAACCTCGCTCTTGTAAAATTTACACCCCTCCCCCCAAGTCAGACTTAACTTTCATATTAAACAAAGACAAACACAAAAATTTGCATTCAAGTTTGAAAGCACTTTGAAATAACAGTCTTCAAAAATATTTCCTGGAGTCTATCAGTTTCAGTCAATAAACTATTTCACCAAAAACTAAAAAGCCTGCTAAGTTAGAGATGCAGACAGCCCAAATTCATTTCAGACATACTCAACAGACATCTCTAAGTTTGAGTACTATGGAGAACACAGAGTGGCACAGCACTAAAACAGTATTTGCTCATTTTCTCATAGGAGAACTGTACTGCTTTAAACACCATGTTTTGCATCAAACAATATCATAGGTGGCATTCACAATAATGTAAGAAGCCTTGAAAATGGCAAGGGCAATTTTGACGGTTATTTTCAGTGACATTTTCCAGTACATGTGACTTTAGAACGAGACAGTGTGGCCTATTGGGATAAGTGCCTGCTTCCTTTACTAAGATCGTGAGTTCGAGTCCCACTGAGGCACACTGACAGACCCTGATGTGAGGTCTCTAGCTCCTCAGCTCATTTTATATACATAATAATAAAGCATAAAAATCGTTCCAGGTGATCAGTGCAATGGGCCTACTTGAGCAGCCTGCGTATGTCTGATACCGCAATGTCTGACACCACATATACCAGGCTGCCAGCAATTATGATTGCAATTATTTTTTGTAGCGAGACTTTCAAGGAGGAAGTTACCTAAGATTTGCTGATGGATTATATATTATGAAATTTTAGTCAATGAGGAAAAATTCTAAACCAGTGAACTGGGATAGACCCTTAAAGTACAACAAGTCTCGACAGCCCTTCTTCAATTACCAAAAGACCTTTTAGACACGGATGATAAACAAACCTTATCCCTACTAAATTTACGTCCATTAAAACAGGGGACTTGAACATGTGCTGCTAATTTGCCATGTTGGTAAAAAACAGATAGCATGAACCCAGTCAAAGATTTATGGTAAGATGCAGTCTCACAATTCTCAAAATCCATATGGTGCTCATTGCTGGTGTCTATTTCAGAGAAAGATTCACACATGTCACTCATAGTCAAACCAGTATCAGAGAGCCATAAAACTACCCATATGTTTACAAGAGTGGTGAGAAAGAAAATGCTAGTCTAATAGCCTTTTGCCAGTTTGTGAATGGGGTAAAACTGTTGTAGCCATGTTTTCTTTCCTGACATTAACATTTTGTACAAGGCTCTTGATTCCTTGATGAAAAATATTCAATAATGACTGCAATATTCATCATGAAGCCTACAAATTCCCCTCCAGTGATGAAATTTCACTCCAAGTTATTTCTGCATTGCCGACTTGGAGTGGCGACCGAAGGACGGAATTGGTGATGGCCCAACGTGGGGAGGGGGGTACAATTCAACCAAACTACATGTACCTTACAAGGCACAGGCACCTGTCCCCTCCGATGAGTGAAGGTCCTGTTGTAGAATACTACATAAGTATAAAGCTGTCAAATTTCAGTCGTTTTCTCTTTTGGCAATCGCACTATTCCACAGTCAATACACAAGGTGAGAAAATTGAGAGATTCAAAAATCAGTAAAAATGGGCTAATTTGACTACGATATGTGTTACCCAAAAAAGAATGTGAGTTTCGTATGATTGGGAGCTAAAATTCTTGTAAGACAGAAAATCACACACACACGCACGCACGCACGCACACACACACACACACACACACACACACACACACTGGTACTCCAAGAGCGTCTCCATAGTGTAAATTGGAGTTGGGTGACGTGGCTGAGCTGATAGAGGTTTATTAGTGAATGAAAATTTGGAAATTTCAGGGCATAGTTATTGCGCTGAATGTCGGAATATGAGTGGAACCCCAAATATGTATTGTCCCACACAGACAATACTCTCTGACCACATGACTATCTGTATGTTCAGTAAAAAAAGCAAACTTTTGACTTTGGCCACTTATCGCTATAAAATTGGTCTTGACTTGTTCCTTCCTGCGATGAGAAATGATTTGTGGATTGTAAAGAACTAACAGTTCGTTATTCGTTAAGACAACGCTGACGATGCCGTATAAAATGACACGCCAAGACAAGCAAACTTGCATGGCCACATCTCAAGCAATACCAAACTGTCGGTTTTTCAAAGACCTGAAATCATCTTAATTTGGCTAAGGAACAACAAATGAAAACAATTTCATAACCGATAAGTGGTTATTTTTTTACCAGTTTCGAACCACTGGAAGTACTGTGGTATAGTTAGTTCAACACGCACACACCAAACATTGACAGTCGGAACACTGTGGGAACAAACTTTCGGTTTCGTCTAAATACCGATTATCAATACACCTGATGCCTTGTAAAAACAATTACAAATGTGGAACAATAAAACCACATGAACTTACCCAAATATCTCGTCACAACAAGGCATGCAGAAGTTGAACAGTGAAACACAATGTTTTTGAAAAAGACGATATGACCCGTGTTACATAATAGACCACTCTGAAAGTGTATTGTGCTATGACCTCTCACCTCTCACAAAACATGTCTAAGAATCGCATGTATCACTTGAAGGAAAGTTGATTGTATTCTTATAGGGCACTTACTGAGCAGCACATTAACCATTTTAATCATTAAAATTGTAATTGAGAAATACCAAAGGAAAGGAAAAAGAACCAACCTGGGCAAAAAAATAAAGTTTTAACAGGGTTAATTGAGGTCTATCACAAGCCTCAAGAATTTCCACAAAATGGAGGGGGGAGGCTACTAGGGCATGTTATTTTGGGTAATGGGTGGCCTTCATCTCTGCCCATAGATACTATTTAACCCCCTGATGATCCTGAATGATGTTCAGGTTATTCACAGTGAAGGCATTTATGTTATCAAAAAACATCTCAGTTCAGGGAAATTCCCAAGATTTTGTTTATATATGATGTTGCTGAGTTTAAATGCCAGGCTGAGACTGAGTCTAATTGACAGTGATGTCAACCTGTATTTTAATGAAGAACAGACGAAATCACATGAGGCATGACTGGCTCAGAGGAATGGGAATATGTGATATTGATTAAGATTTCTTGACTCATCATAAGGTGTTGCTTATATTTACATAACACCAGGCAGAAAAGGGAAAATTAAAAGCTTCAGACAGTCATCTTAGACAACTATAGTTTTGGTTTTTATTTTGGACGGAACCCATATTTGTTTTTTTGTTTAATATTAAAAGTTGGCATTCCCAATTAAACATGATAACACCACAGATTGCATATAATTATATGTTTTGATTCAACATTGTCACTACAGTTGACTTATTTGAGTTTAAAATTTTGTAAAACTTCAACTTGACCTACATGTAGTTAGCACAGCATGTCACTTTAAATTTGAACTTAACTAGGATGCAAGAACAATTAAAAACCAAAGAATTGTTTTGCGCCACCGAGAATACTCTTGCGTGTTCAGAAAACATGCTACAAAAGAGACTGCTTTCTGAATGAAAAATCCTATTGCTTTTTAAAAATAGCAAATACATGAAACTGAGCACTGTCCTGCATTCTATCACAAGTTTTCAAGTGATGAAATATCTTCTTAAGTGCCGAGAACTACACGTCGGCGGTGTTTTTGGTCACATCGGCAGAAAGGGGATCTAGTGACCTACTACATCCACCAATGATTTCAGGGCTGTCGGAACATACGTCACAATTTAACTTCCGTAGTGAAAAGAGGATGACGGGGGAACTATCTAAAAAAAACTTGGCGACACACTGGAAATGCTGCGAAATACCTTGCGGTAAAATTCCTAGAAATAGCAAACATACAACTCTCTAGAAAAATGAGAGCACAGAAGTGACTTTCTTCTGATCTTGCCTTCGAATTACACCAATGGCGACTAAGGCGTATTTCTATGATTCACACACAAAATCCCAACACCCAAAAATGTCCATGAATGAAAAAAATAAACGGATTTCATCTTTGACTGAACTCGCTCCATGTTGCAGACAAGAATTTGAAATCAAGTCATGTCAAAAACACTGTATGAAAACCAACAGCATCACAGCTCGATTCAACACACAGGCAAACTGTAGGTGGCACAAAGCAGTTGTTCACAAAATGCATTTTTATCACTATCTAGCAATAGGGCTTATTTCATAATGCCATAACTATATCAGAAATGTGCTAATGCTTCATAATAAAAGGTACCCACATACTCAACCCCATAATGATCACTCACACCACCTACAGTGCAAACAGAGGACTGAGAAAATGACAGATAATGACAATTAGCAGTGTATTGTCTTGGTTTGTTTGCAAAGCACAGGAGTTTCATCAACCATAAAAGTAATGTTTAAAATGTTAATTGGATTTCGAATATATTTGTAAAGGTGTGCATGCCTTTGTTAATATTCTGATTCTATCAACAAAATTCCATTTCCCCGTCACCACCATCACCACTCAAAATTCCACTTCCACTAGTACTCAGCCATCAAGATCGGGAAGTCTTCCTGTGCTGTGGATAGTAATGACAGGGAATTCTGGGTCAACACCTTACGTTATTTTTGGAGTGTACTGCACTAGAACATAATTACTCAATGAATGGATGGCAGAATCTCTTTTATTTGGGACCCAAATAAAACTTTACTAACTGAGTAATGACAACAGAACCAGTCAACATTATAGGAATACATCAACAGAAGTGAAGTTCTGAATACACCTGTTACATCAAAATTAAATTAAAATTTAAACAATAACTATTTAAATTATTTTCTGACATCCTACATCCTTCAAAAATCCTGAATTTGTTCCAGAACAGCATTATTGAAGTAAATCGTGTAGACATTTTGAAACTCAAAATTCCAACCCCCCCCCCTCTCCACTCAACCCCCCTCCTCCACCCCCCCTCCCACCCCCCACGCTCTATCTAACCATATTTCCACCCCTTCTCCCACTCCTACCCCTCTCCACAACCTCGTGCACTCCTCACCCTATCCTGAGCCCCTTCCCACTCTTGATTCCACTTTCAGAGTTACTGGATTTAAAGCAGGTCAACAACAACAACAACTAAAAAATAGAAATGAGCTAAGTAAATATTGAGTCAATGTCACTTTAGATGTCGCTCACTTGCCTTCCGAAACTCAATGACAATGCTACTATAGTTTTGAAGCAAAGAAAATTATTGGCAACAAATGAGGTCATCTAAGTGAAACTGGGAAAATCAATTGAATAAAAATTCTCTACCATTTAAAATTCTTTAAAATGGTTTTCTTATTGACATTAGCAGTTTACAAATGATAGCTTAAGAGGTATTAATGCGTTAATACACTTGAGTTCAATTTAAAAAGTGAGTTTTTGATTTTTACCACTCACTGCTGTTCAAGTGACCTGAACTTGTTCCTTACCAAGATGAGAAGTGACTTCTGGGTTTGCATAGAACAGACAGATCGTTAATCATTACGACTATGCTGTGGCCACATAAAATGACACCCAAGGCAAGCCAACTTCTAGAGCCTTCCATGAAAATGAACTGCAGGCTCTCTCAAAGCCTTGAATTCCCTTCCAGTTTGACTAAACAACAATTTGAGGCCAATTTCATAATGGTAAAAAGTCTAAACTTCATAAATTGGTTATGATAATGGAATCAAAGAGGGCTGCCACCTTAAAGATGTAAACATTATTTCCAACACAATCGAATGACTATGTTCTGGAGGCAAGTAGTTCTCAGAACGATTGATAAGAGGTTGTTTGGCTTCGAAACAAGCTCATAAACAACAACAACATATGATTTGAAAACAAATTGTTAAAAAGACATCAACATATTACTGATAAACAAGAAGAAATAACTGATAATGACAGCTACGTACAAAGGAAAAACTTACCAACTTTTCGCCTGAAATTTTGTACACGAGCCATAAAAATCGAGGATAACTGAGCCATAGTGAAGAACGAACACCAGAATTTTTTCTCAGAGAAATCAATAAAAATCCCAACTCATTGCATTACAGCTTTATCAATGCCCAGCAGTCTTATTTGCTTGTATCCCCAGACTTTCACATGGACCATTCCACGTGTGAGAAATAAAAGGGGTGAAAGGTTGGTATTTTGACACCTGGGTTGGAAGTATGTCACATAAGGTTACCCAAGACCCTAGAAAAATATCCCATTTTGGCCAACAAAGGAACATCCTATATCAGAAATGTCTGATTCACATGAAACTTTCAGATACTAGGTTTTATTCAATGTTCTCCAAAACTCTTTGGGATTTTTTTGAAATGTTCCACTTTAGCATGAGGGGCTATCAAATGTTTTCAAGTGGCATAAAAGGAAAGAAAAACAATTTATGAAACTGTAACAGCCTATTTGAGATTTTACCTTGAACATTTATACCACTCGAAATTTGGTCGTGTTAGTGATCCTGTTCTTTTGCTATGAAATGTACCTTTCTATTTTTGATAAACTTTACAAAAATGGCACAAAGTCAAAAGTCAACTTCTACAGAATTTCTACTTTCAGTTATGATATACCGTACTTTAGCCAATTCATATTCTATAGTTTCGCACGTACTTGGCTCAATGTACAGACTTGTCGATATGGTGATGCATAAACTCCAGAAGATTTCTAACCAACTGCAAACTGTTTAAAATGTTAGCGTTATTGATAGCACTTATGCTAATAACAAAATCGCCAGAACAGTCCGCCTTCTGCAGTGAAGAGTTTGTAATAACACAGTTTAGCAATAGGCAATATTAGCCATCCCCAAATTGAAGAATTACGATCAAGAACAACCTTGATGTTCCACACCATGGACATCATAGACATGTTGCACTGGTGGCCATTTTCAACAATTTTGTGAACTACCAATTTTATTTTCAGACTTTTGATACAAAACGCAGTGTCCTATGTTATATTAAGGATGGTCATAGAGGCAAAAACGAACATAGATTCTTTCTTGAACAATAATCATGATGGTGTACACAGTGGGCTATGACAGGAAAGAGACAGATAGCTATCTAGTGCAGGAAACACTATTCAAACATTAGATTAAAACAAAAGATAAACTGACCATAGTAAAGAATATGACATCCGATACTTGAGAAATATGATCAGTGTCAAAATCGCCCATCTTTGTTCTCGTCTTCAGAATCAGGAGCATTCAATTTGGGATTCACGTTCGTTATTACAAATTCTAAACATTGTCCCACACTGGAGAATTTTTCCAATTGTATGATTATCTCAAACATAACAACACAAAAGTTTTCTACAAGAAGTTGTACAATGGACTTTCCAATGTTCATTGATAGCTTTTATTTGGCACTTGGTCCACAAACTTTATTGATTGAAGTTTAAAATTTATTTATTTATTTGATGTTGACCATGAAATAATGCTATGAATTTTGGTAAAATGCTCCAATTTAATTAATTATTTTGCTAAAGGTCAGAGCTGGAACCAAATTCAAGAATCACCAAAATGATGGCAAAAATTATCCACTAGGCGTATTGCAAACACATAGTCCGAAATTCAAGAAATATGATAAACGCCAAAATCGCTCTTCTCCCAAATTCCAGAATCAAGAAAATTCAGTTTTTGGTAGAGTTTCCATGCCCCAAATTCTAGGGACTGGCCAAAATTGCAGAGAGATAAGACAATATCTTTAGGAGTGTATACAAGGAAAACGCTGGAAAAAACCCACAGTATCTGAACAACATAATAGTATAGGTGTGCTTTTTTCAATGACGCCACTTAAGGGAAATCTTTATTCAAAGAAATAGTATGACTTCCTTGTATGCCTCATTATCTAATATCGCTAATGATGTCACCTTGGTCCACAGGTTTTGATGATCGTTTTTATCAAATTTTATTGACAACGAATTTCGTCAGAAAATAATTACAATAAGAATCTTTATTTTTATAAATGAAAGCACAGGAAGTGTTATCACACTTTGTTGGTAAAATAAGGTGGCATAAGAAACAGCCAGGAGAGGATATGACTCAAGTTGACACTAAAAAATCATTTGAACAAAATATAACTTCTACAATTGTCATTTCTCTATTTTTCAAAAACTATTACATTACTAACAATGCTAAACATTGCTAAGAAACACCTATGTTAAACAAACCATGCACTAGGTAAAATGATAAATTTCCTTAAAAGTCATGTTCAGAAATTCCGGCTACTTGATCACCATAACAAAATTATGCCTTTTATGTAGGACCGTAGAACAATGTAAAATTTGACTAACTTCAAAACATTGGATCTCAGATATTGGATTGGTATGAAACTTTCATAAGCTAGGCTCTATGCATTGTTCTCCAAACACATTTAGAAATTGTTTTTTAAGTTTACAACTATAGCATAAGAGGCTGTACAATTAATTTTTGACAGATTTTTATGAAAAAACTCAAAAGTTGTATAAAATAAAAACAAAAAGATAACATAGAAAACTGTAACAGTGGAATTAAGATTTCATCATTGATATCAAACAAAATTTGGTCATGTCCCGTATTGTTTTTAATTATAAGATACCTTCTATCTAAATCTTACTAAAGAGACAGGGGGTCGCACAACATAATTAATGGCAGATTAGTACAAAGTAAAAATGAAATTATACAAACTTTCTAGTTTCAGATGTACTTTTAATGAGTAAATCTATAGGTTTGTAGATAAACAGAGTTGTCATTATTTTCATGGAAGCTGCTGCCACCTTTTGGCGAAGATTAAACAGTACAGTAATTCTTGATAATTTCACACTAGTATATTGTCAAAATTGTTATTTTTCATTTTTCAGCGGCTGATTTACACGTTTATCTACAGCTGCTTCATGAAAACAATTTCCAATAGAAATTTATGCAAAGATAACTTAAAAAGGCATTGTCACGTGGCACTAATTCATGGCAGATTTGTATGAAGTAAAAACAATCAAATTTTACAGGCTTTTGTATTCAGAAAATATGTACTTATACTGAATTAAAATATGAAGTTTTGTAGCTTGACCAAAGAAGCAAATTTGTTAATATGGTCCTACATGACCTCCCTGCAGCAGGAATGGTCATTTTTGAGCGGACGTGGTCTCAATGTTCAAGCATCAAGTCATGATCGTTAACCAAGTTGGCGACACGCTCTACACTCACGACAATCTTGTGACTTTTGTCCCTCATCTACGGCTACGTAACGTGGAAATGTTGAGTCAAAAGCCACTTTGGGCATTCTCGTAATCTCAAAGAAGGCTCGAGGTCGTGAAGAGGGACAAAATATATAAATTTGGTCTTACTCTCTCACTACACAAATGCTGAGAAAATTTAATTATGAGCACATAAGTCTTGAAATAATTTATCGAAATTATCTTCAGTATCTAACAGTTGTGTGTGTGTGCCATTGGATTGATGCAGCTAAAGAAAAAAGAGCATCCCCTTAAAGTCTTGTACTTACATTGATTGTCACCAGGTTCACTTAAATTTGATTGGTATACCAGTACTTCATTTACTTGGTGAGTCAACACTAGCCTGCATTATTTTACTCAGATCCCGACAGATTATCTACACATGGGGTATTCTGAGAAAACAAAACATGACATTAACTGCTGTAGTATTGAGTAGCAACATTCAGTCTCAACATAAGTCCATTTACCATGTTTTTAAATTCATAAAAACATAGTACAGAAGAATTTGATGCTCATGTGGAATTTTTATTACATCAAAAGAAAAATATGAGATTTATCTGTTCCGACATAAAAAACAAACTGGCTGAAGTTTAAGCTTTTGTTGCTTTTACTTACAGACCCTTCTCACATTTTGCAACAGTTCAAAGTTATTATTACTTTAAGCTACATGTTGAGCTGTGCAGATGGCAAAAACTAATAATCAAAATTAAGTCTTTACATTTTCATAAAACAGTCTCTGGATATAAAATGGTGACAGTAGGCTTCCTGGTGCATTTGAATGACTTCCATTAAAAGAAAACAGTTCAACTTACACTTGAACCCATTCTAGGGTCACTCATGTCTATGAACTTGAACATGGACCTTAAATTAGCTACTGAAATCTATTTCCAAATGAGATAAGGTCCTAAGCTTGTTATTTCTGCCATATAACGATATAATGTTTTTGTCACAAGAATAACCCATCAAGAACTGACACAATGAGGTCTTCAGAGAGTGAAAGTCTATAAAAAGAATGCCCTGAAGGCTTACGTTATGGCTAATTTAAGATAATTTAATTCCAGAACAACGGTACTCGCAGACATTATGTAGCAGCAGGCAATGGGACAAAAACAACAGCACCACATCGCAGTTGACCATGTCACATGACCACACCACTGTCTTATGCCATGGGCTGACTACATCACTCCAAAAAGCAACATGGTGGAACTCCAAAAAGCAACATGGTGGAACTCCAAAAAGCAACATGGTGGAACTCGTTAGAACGTGGAGAAGTTTCCATTCCTGAGATAAATGAAGTACGTCCAAATACTAGAGAATTTTCAAAAGTTTTGAGTAAAAAAATGCTTAAAGCTTCAATCTCCTACAGCAGTGGTGACCAGACATGTGACAGACCCTTTCTGTATTCAAATAAAACCAAGTTGACAACAGACAATCTATACAGCCAAATGTAGAAGTTTTTGGTGGTTTTAGCGATACTGTCAGCGGGCTTCACCCAGGATTTCAAAAACATGACATCCAAAATGGGTTTCCCAATTTCTCAAGGAGTCCACAACCAGTGACTTGCGACACCATTCTTATGACCCTAAATAGTTGTGAGTCATAATATGGCATGTAGTGAGGTCTCCAATAAAGTTTATGAAATCCAACATCACATCATAACTGACTTTTTACAGCCAAGACACACCAATGAGCTTACACAGCTGCTTACAGCGGTCTGGCATTTTGAGAACCAGATGTCTCCACTGAGTAAGAGGTATGAGGCTGGTTCTCAATATGCTGGACCCCTGTAAGTGACTGTTGCTTCTCAACCACTAACCAAAAGAGAGGAGACAATGAACTACTTGAATGTCTGAAAATCATTAGGGCGTAACTTTTACAGGACAATTGTATATAAACAATTGTCTTCTAACCTACCACGTGACCTTTACCATTCCATAAGGCTGACACTTTTTGCAATTTGTCTTCGGGCACACCTCATCAATTCTTTGAATACCGCAATTTTTTGTCGATTTTGAGAATAATATGGCATAAAACAACATTCTATTACGGTGTATCAAAATTTTCAACAAAACTAAACAACCATAAGGAAAACTTCTTCCTAGAGTTTATTCAACTGCCGTCATCAACAAAACACACAATGAAATCTGAGCATTTTGAGCAATCCAGTATGCTATATGGTAAAATGGAAACTTGGCCATTTTGGCAATTTTTTGTACGGATTTGAAAAAGCAGGATCCAGTTGTACAAGAAAACCACCAATTGGTATGAATTCTAAGACAAAAAATAACACCAAACAACAGAGCTTCCCTGTTTACAGTATGTGGCATTCTCTTTTGTAAGTTTTACGTTGACTAACACAAACCAGTAAGCTTGAAAACGCAAATTAGGCAGTGTTTTCACCCGCAAACAGCAGGGTCATCCTCATTAAAATACATGCCCACGGATAGGTTAATATTACTGAGGTCAGCAGAGACAAATTTTACTTTGTCTTAATATAGCTCGTACAAAATGCCAGAGGCAATTCAATAAACTATGGGAAAAAGAATGCCACTAACAGCCATGTAGCTCCAAAGTAACATATAGGAAATACGATCACCCTGATCACCGTGAGGCAGAAGAGTCACAATTCCTGTTACGGGTTCCTTACTTTACCAAATTTCATTTTGCTCTGCAGTCCAGTCTATGATAATTTGTGACAGTAGTTGGACATTACAGAGCTGGCAATGGACATTCATAGCAGGGAACTAAGTTAACGCAAGTTGGTTATACAAGAGGATTTCTGACCCTCTTACTTAGTCTTACTGCCACAACATTGTTTACTAACGCAATAGACTTGTTTGTCAAGTTCAACCCAACGCGATTCTAGATCTACTGGTCATGATTTTAGAAACTTCTCGGTTTTAACAATCCAGGGGAATGGTGCGGATAGCCGCGGGTTGTCAGCGGGCTTGTGGCTTGACTTTCAGAATGTCTATGTTACCATGTTCTCCGACCTTACTTAGGGACCTGCGTCCAACACAACCAGGGCTGCCAGTTGACATTTGCCTAAGACAGTCTACTCGGCTTAGTTTTTTACCCGTGCCTTGGCACCTCACATCAGCTGTTCTACATTATGTCATTCTTATAATGATTATATGACGCTGTTCATGTTGATGGGGATGATTTAAAGGCCACAAAGATGCCAGCACAAGCCCATGAATTTACCCATTCCTCTTATCAACCCCTGGCACCAACTCTGTAATATATTTCTCATACGGTTATGTGTCATTGGGAAATTCGTCTGCCTGTGGTCGTGGATCGATGCTGGCAGTGGTTATACCTGTTTATTGTTATTGTGCTTACCAAAATTTTCTTGATTCTTAGGAATGAAAAGTCAACAAACCTGCGAATTCTCCCTTATCAAAGGAAGCAGCCAAAAGCTTAACGGTCGAAGTGCCCTCCATGCTTTGCTATGACATTTTTCCGCTCCAGATTTCATGTGAATGACAATGACAATGACAATGTGAACATCTCTACAAACCGTTATCAGTGACGTCCATCCAACGCGGAAATGAAAACCCGGAAGTGAGAGACTGCGCATCATTTGGCGCGCAACTTCATTTTGACCAGACAGCGCTTTCTTAAAAAGTGCTTGCATAGGCGTAAACAAAGGATCGCAAGTTGATCGTTCTGGTTCAGACGTGAAGAACCACTGAAGTAAGTTGTGTGCAAGAATGAACCGTCTTCAAAAGTAGCTGTTGTGTAGACATAAGTACATTAGTGCTGTCCACACTCGACACATGCATCATTAGGCTACAGTAGCGTTAGACTTTGACCATCGGCATCATCTGTGCATCAGCAGAGACGATGGTCATTGTCTACAGAGTACAGTAACGTGAGTTTCGCACATCTTCCTCTGAACAGAAGCTCAGCCCTGCTGTGGCGTAGGCATAGTACATTCATTCTGTTTTCACCTGTTCACCCTTGTTCATAGTCATGGGTACTGTTAGGCAATGACCATCGCCTCTGTTGGCCCGAAGCAGAGGCGATGTAGAGGCTATAGGCGCTCTGTACGCCGGAAGCTTTTCGGCGAATTATGCCTCGCACCGACTAAACCATCAAAGTCACGTTGTTACAAATACCTTTTGCGCATAGAGGAACACCTTAGGAGGTTGTCGATGTGTTTAATTCCTTCCAACTCGAACAAATACTCCCGTTATGAAACTTTTTCTTCGAGCAGTCCCTATTTCAGTTCCCAAAATCGTGAACTCAACTTTTTCATTTTTTTAACCAGGCCGAAGGTCAGAAGTTGCGGACCTACCGGCGAACTTTGAAAGCTGAAGTTCCCGCCCTTCGCGTACGTGCTGCCGGGAACCAGCCGTGCATTTGCCGTGTTGTTAAACATTAAAATGTCAAATATGTGCAAAAAGACTATTAAATGTCATATCAACAGCATTTGTTTTTATCAAATACAAACAATGATTCATTGAAATACAATCAGTTTCAAGTAACGCCAATTAAAGACAAGTATAAGTGGTGGCATTTTGGAAACGAACATTTGACTGCCAAGACCGCAATGGCTCACCTTTGGCCTATTTAAAGATTGAGGTCATGAATTGGAGCGTGCGCAGTATAAAAAAGTTGAGTTCACGATTTTGGGAACTGAAATAGGGACTGCTCGAAGAAAAAGTTTCATAACGGGAGTATTTGTTCGAGTTGGAAGGAATTAAACACATCGACAACCTCCTAAGGTGTTCCTCTATGCGCAAAAGGTATTTGTAACAACGTGACTTTGATGGTTTAGTCGGTGCGAGGCATAATTCGCCGAAAAGCTTCCGGCGTACAGAGCGCCTATAGCCTCTACATCGCCTCTGCTTCGGGCCAACAGAGGCGATGGTCATTGCCTAGGGTACTGTATGTTACAACTATTTTCGACTAGTTTAAAAATGTGTCCATGCATTTTGATACGGGTTATAATTATGTATAGAGTTTTAAACAGGGGGGGGGTTCACTCATATTCACAAGGTGCCTGCACTCTGCAGGTGTGTACCAAAAATTGCAGAGAGACCCCCTATTGCGGGCGGTAGGAAGACTGCCTATGCTCGAGTCCTGCAATTTTTGGTACAAGCTGCAGACACCTTTTCAATATGAGTGGCTCTTTGGGCTTTAAAACACTACTTGTATCATGTAAAAATCCTAGGACCCTTATGCTGAGAGAAATTAACTATTTTCTTGTTTAAAAGTGGGTTCATTTTCTGCCTTTATTGATGCACCCTTTGCCGGCACGGTGGCCTTTTTCAAAACTTTGTGCTTCTTCAGTCTTTCTCAGCCAAATTGAGTAGAAATATACTAGTTATTGGAAACTTTTCCACATTTTTATGCCCTTGCTGATGCCACTTGTAAGAAAATAGTTGTAATTAAAATTGAGCTTAATTATAAAATAAATGTAATTTTTTACAATTCATGATCATGTTGATGCTTAGCCGTATTCAAGCTCTGTACCATCGGTGCCAACAGAAAACATTTTAAAGAATTGTGGGCATTCACAAGTACATTAAGAAGCCCTCAAAAATTGAAAAATGTAAGTTTGGCAAATTTTTTTGTCTGAAATTGGTGAGCTTTAACTGTGAGTTAAGATTTGTGGTGAGATTTGCTGCATGTCTTATTTTGTGCAATATTTCCAGGTCATGTCTTCCACTGTGGTTCCTGTTCTGGAATCATGTCAGTTTATAGCCGATAAGAGCCGAGACGTAAGCATCAACAATAAGGGCGTGAAAGAGTTTGCAAAGAAGGTAAAAACTGTTCTGTGAACTTTACTAGAGACCTCTAAGGAAATAACACTACAGTAAATCTGCACGTATTTAGCCCAAAATATATAGCCGGCCATTAAAGTAATAGAATAAAATTTTCTTTGATCTTTATTTTCGTAGACAAATTTGACGAAATCAATTTTGATGTCATAAAACAACTGTTGCTACATTTTCCATTATTTGCAATAAAGTAATCAAACTTTGAAAACTGGAAAAATGACTATTTTGGCAGTTATTTTTGTTTGAAATATGTGTAGAATTACCGTATTTTCGTAACTTTTTTGACAAAACCATCCGTCAATGTTTATTCCCCATCAATTGGTAACCTAAATACATGCTTGGATCCGTTTTCAACTATCGCACCTCCGTCCCTGCCTATGCTGAAGTCATATCTGACCTTTTCCATGTATAACACAAAGGATTATGGGATATACTAAAGCAGCCAGTAGACAGATATGCAGTCTGTAGAGATCATTCCATTGCAGTGGTTGGGTAATTCTCCACTGCAAGAACTCTTACCTTACCATGTAGCCTTAGGGTTGCTCAAACTACGGGCCACGGGCTGTGAGTCGCAGTCCATTTTTCATTGGCTCTTGACAAAGTTTTAATTAAGGCTCTCTCATTGCCAATAAGTGCATTTTGGTAGAAATTATTGCAGTGCTATGTAAAGGTTCTTGCAGTAAGTGGTATTACTGTTATGTAGATAGTGGTAAGAGTTTTAGTTCATGATAAGTGTTTTGTGGTCCATGATTCTGTTTAAATACTAAAATGTAAATACAACATTTCTACACAGGGTTTAAATGGAGACTGACGACCACTTAAAAGTCTTGCCCTAAATTTTTCCACTGACTCTTGATCTAATGACAGTGGTACCATTTTGTCATGATGGGCACCATGTCCATAGAGCACACGCATAAAAGTTTTGAAGGTGTCACTGATGCCCCCAGTTCTTGAAAGCAGAAGAGCCTTTATTCCTCTAATAACACTTCTTCATTTTCTGGTGATGTGAGCCCTCATGTTTTACTACACATATTAATGTGAATGGTATCCTTGGGTGCATAATTTCCTACATTAAATTTGAACTCTGTTTTCAGTTGCTAGACTTGATGGATAATGGCAAGCCATGGACTTGGGAGGAACACCCACTGAATCCAACTTCCAAAGACCAGTCGGCAGTTGATTGGCTGTTCTTTGTGGACACGTTAAACTTCTCATTCTGGTCGGAGGACAGCAGCAAGAAGTATTGTGTGAAATACGGAGGGATGGAACACACAGGCTATTGGTCACTATGTGCTGCTGTCAACAGGGCGCTAGATGTAAGCAATGCTAATTGGTTGTTATAACCTCATTTCAATGACATCAAGCTTTACTCTCACGCCTCTAAACCCGCCTTCCACAAATACCCCCTTTCGAATTGGACACTTACGGCTGTAAATCTGGTCTGAACTTGTTTGTTATTAGGATTAGAAATTTCTGGCTTTTTGAAAAACTGATACTTGGCTGTACCTTGAGATTAGGCTTGATAAACTGTACATTTTATGCACCGAGTGTGGTCTCTAGCATCACCAAGCTGGTTCTATAGCCTAGGAATCATTCCTTGTCTTAGTAAAGTGTGAGTTGAGACCAGTTTTATTGTGTAATATGTTGTAAGTCGAAGGAAAGTATTATTGATGACAAAGGGCGATTTTATAGCCTTTTGAATTCTCATAGTGGTATTTTCAGAGAGTTGATGAATAAAAACAAGTAGACAAGGTGTCCTGATGATGTGGATTGATGCACACCAGGTGTGCTTAGGCCACACAAAAGTTTATGTCCCATATAGAATCCTTATTGCTTGTTTCATTGTGGTTCGTCTTCCAATCTGCCTGTTTCTCGGATATATTGGAAAGGTCTAGCAATATTCTTCAGTCTGGTCTTGTGTCAGTGTTAAGTAGTGAGTTACATTGTCACGGGTTCATTTGGTGCAAATGGTGTGACACTGTGAACAGTACATGATGTAGAAATACTCCTGACCACTTGCTGTTGCGTATGTACTTATTTTAGGAAGGCATTCCACTCACAGATCCCAAGTATTATTCCAAGATCTCCCTGGAGGAGTTGACCCATGTCTTTCGTTCGGACTCCTTGTGTCCTATGCCCATGTTAGAAGAGCGACTGGCCAATCTGCACCAGGCAGGCACCACACTGGTTGAGGTAAACCTTATGCACTCACATATTTATACGTGGGTGCATATTTTCGTCATCTCTGCCAAGACGTCCGGCGACCGACGTCTGCTGTTCTACCTTCTAAACCCCATGCAGGATCTTATCGACATTTGGCAGTTCTGTTCCTATGCGGCTGGTGACAAATGACGATAAGTTTCAGGTCAATCCACATACTTTGATTCTCTATCTTTGGAGTTCCGTGATGGATTTTCATGAAATTCAGGAAATACGTTTTTAATAAGAAGGCGTGATGCCATTCCATTTTTGGAAGGATCCGATGGATTGTATGCCACCTTGTGGGCATTTTTCTTATTTTTGAGTCCTTTTTCTGGTGTCCGACTACTGTGTCACCCCCAGTGGCAATTTTGTTTTTTGTTTGCATTTCCGGCTAAATCTCCTTGCCTTTGAAGGAGCTTTGTGAAATTTGAAAGATCTGTTCCAATGGAGCCACAAACAGTTATAAGTGTCGAAATGATCCAAATACCACTGTGCCACTGGTTGCCTCTGCATCTTCAGAGTTCATAATCTATTTTCATGAAATTCGGCAAATAAGTTTTTATTTAGGAGACAACAATGCTTTCTTGTTTTCGGAGAGATTTGATTTGTTTCTGTTCCACCTGGTGGCCTTTCAACATATTTTTCTTATGTTTTTGACGTGTGTCTCCCTTTCTGCCAAACCACTCAAAGGATCATTATGAAAATTGACGGCCAATATGTTTTTTCTTGATTTTATTTTTTTAATCAAATTTAATCTGTTGTTTGCAACTCATTATTATATAAGCTTTGAATGGTTGTAACCTGCAACACCCTCTGTTGGTGCTTTTGATAGTTCTGCTTTCAAGTAGATCTTATTTAAATCTTTATTGTATGCACTGCTTTTCCTTGATCTACTGTAAAAAATAAGTTTTATATGCTGAACCTATAAACATCTCGTTTTTCCACTAGGAACGTAACTTCTTGGTCCCCCCTTGTGTTAACTTTTCATTGTGACTAAGGTGAACCTTAAAATTACCGTGATTCAGAATAACATGTTTACATCTGGCCAATGTTTGGCAAAATAATTGCCTATATTGACCTTTTTCAATTTTCAACGCCAACAATTTCACAGAATCATTGTCTGATGGTAGCTGTGATATTGATCTTATAAAAGATATGGCATTTATTTGATGCTACTTTTGTGAAAAAATGAAAATTAAAATTAAATTTCACTTCTCATCCACATTATGTCCTGACAATTTTCCATAATCAAAAATATTTCAGAATCAGACTCTACATTTTGAAATCAATTTTCTTTTCAGAAATTTGGTGGCACCTTTTTCAACTGTGTGAAACAGTGCAGCCAAAGTGCTCAAAAACTGCTGGAAATAGTACTCAGCAACTTTCCTTCCTTTAGAGACGAGAACGAATTCATGGGCAGAAAGGGTCAGTAAGTCTCCCTTTTGCCCCTCTTTCGTCATTTTAGTTATAGTATATGCAGACTTTAAAGAGTTCCCACCATGACCCTGTGTCCCAAAAAGAATTTTATTTAGAGATTTAATAGCCTGTTGCTAAGAAACAAGCCAAAAATAAAAAACATATTTTTCTGTTATCAGGGTTGTATGTAATGGGTGGCAGACCATCTCCGTTGTCGTTATTTTTATCAGTGCGATACTGAGGATTTGTGAGGAAAGTCTGCAGAGAGCCGCCTTTTGCAGATATGGAAAGGTGCGTTTGTGGAAGCCGCAGTAACAGCAAATTCACTGAGAGTATCTCTGTGTGTTCAAATTTCCTAAATACATGAAACTTACACATAAATTGCGTCAGTTTGTGCATCACGTGAGAGTGTGAAGTGTCAGTGTAGTGCATTCAGTTGGGAGCCACACTTTGTTCGACACATTTCAAGAAACCGTGTTTCAACCATACACAAAGGCGGATTACAATGAAGGACTCACCACCTTATAAGTGTATTTGCAAATTTTATGAATATCAAATTTCTTCCATTATACGGCGAGTGATGTCAGGTCCTCGACCCCGACCCAGTTTGAGTGCTATGACACGGGCTAAACACATTTTGTTTCGACCGTGCTCATTCCATCATGGCAATAGTGAATACGATTGACCCAGGTTTAGTGTGGCCTTGGTCAGTAATTATTGAGTGTCTATTTTGTGAATATTGACCAACCCTTGGTTCAGTTGCCGTTGTGGCTCACATAAGTCTGCAGCATTTCTTGTGCAAGTGGGTTGAGTTTATAAGGCCTCAAAGCCGACGAAAATTCAATGGCAATAGTGAATACGATTGACCCAGGTTTACTGTGGCCTTGGTCAGTAATTATTGAGTGTCTATTTTGTGAATATTGACCAACCCTTGGTTCAGTTGGTTGTGGCTCACATAAGTCTGCAGCATTTCTTGTGTAAGTGGGTTGAGTTTATAAGGCCTCAAAGCCGACGAAAATTCAATGGCAATAGTGAATACGATTGACCCAGGTTTACTGTGGCCTTTGTCAGTAATTATTGAGTGTCTATTTT